>OX402530.1:1693720-2293720 GCA_948098885.1 Drepanosiphum platanoidis | reverse complement strand
TTAAAGTTTGTGCAACAGAATCTATTGATTTGTCCAAGATTTCTAGTAAAAATTGGCCACCACAATCGGTAAATTTTAAAAAACTGTACAAAATTTGGGAAAACTGTTTGATGACATACACATCAAATAGTATATTTATACTTGATATGTTAAAAATTAATGTACTTTTGTGGTGTGATGGATATAGTAATATACAAAATGTCAAGTATGTTGATGACACTGTATATATATGGTCTTCTAATGGTGAATTGATTGTTGAAAAGATCATTCCACTTCAGAATTTTTTAGTTCGTTGTTATGAATGTGAAAATTATGATAAATGTGTTACATTGATTGAACATTATTATGATAGAATAATGGATACTAAAGGTATTATTGATGATTTATATTCACTTGTCGATATAGATCAGAAAATTGAATTACCAGTCAATACAAATATTTTTATCTCAAAACTGAAAAAAACTCATTATTTAAAACAGCAATTTTTGAAGTTACCATCTGGAATTTATTCATTAACAAATAATGTTTATGTTAAGAAAAATCATAAAATACGAAGAAGTCACAGTTTAATTTCACTTAAGTCTGTTAAGCCAATTGAACGTTCCAAATCAATGTTAAATTTACCCACAAGCTTAGAAAAGGTTAAAAAGTCTGAACAGTATACAGCAACGGATTATTCGAAATTGAACGATAAACACATTTTTGATCAAATATATATGGAATTGGGTATTCCATCTATTTCATTTGTGTCGTTAGCTACTTCCGATGTTTTCCATGATACTCTTATGGAAATTGGATCTAATGTTACAAACAAAATTGCTAAAAGTGGTAAAACTCTTAAAGATACATTAAATAATTTAGCTGCTAGCACAGTGAAAAATGACTTGGTACCTTATGAAGGAACAGATATTATCAAACGACCTGAGCCCCCACCTGTTAATGAAGATGAAGTAGATGTTTCCAGTTATAAGTTGGACCTCGAACATCGTGAGAAACTCAATTTGTTACCAATTTTGAATGTTTGTAAAAAACTTCAAAACGGGTATGAATTAGATGTAGACTGTTTGCAAGACTTAGTTAGTGGTGTATTGGAAGTAAAGTCTAATCTAGAAAATGTTTTACACACTACACAAACAACATTTCCATTTCATCAGTATTTAAAAGAAAAACATGTAAACACTATTAAGAAAGCAGTAAACGACAGTTTCGCCAACAACTTAATAACTAAATGGGCTGATATTTATGCAGAAGATATTTTGATTGTCAATAAATTTGACTATCCAGAGTTTTTCACTTACTTTTTCGCTGAAAGCGATTTAAAAAGAGACATGAAACTCAGTGAGTTTATCACATTATTTGTTCAAATTATAGAAATAGGAGGTATATTTAATTTTTTTCTAAATAATAATTTGAAATGTTCATATGCAATATTTTGTAAGATCTTGAAAATGGGTTCCAATAATGATGGAAAGACTGAAGTACCATTATTAATGTACTTGAACTCAATGTATGTATTTTTGAAATTGGATCAAATTGAATCATTTCGTATCCTCGGATACAAAAGAAACATCAAACCGATATTTGTATTTTATTTACTTATGAAGTTTTCTCATCATTTGAAGTCTAGTAATATTGAAAAATGCCATACAATTTTTTTATCCTACTTATCACACTTTGATGGAAGTCTTTTTAATGATTGCAATGTTCTTTATTATGCTGTTTATAGTTTTGCAGTACTAAACAATGGATCAACTAATTCGTGTATATGTGGATTTCCTTTGTGTAATATTGATGGTAAATTTATAAAGCTAGGGAAAAAACTTATTGACTATTTATCTACAGCTGACACGAATTTGGAACTGTTGCATGTAATTTTACATAAATTTACAACCTGTAATTCTACTACTAATTTACTAGAAGATGTGATCAAATGTCTTTGTAAACAAGTGCCTCACTTTTGGTCTGTTGTTTTAGAATCTGAATTAAAATTTAATAGTTCTAAGCACACAAAAGTTTTCCTTTCTATTCATTTGAGTTTGGCAGATCAATTAAATGTACATTTAAATGACAAAAATGAATTGTTATTTGATAAAGTATTCACATTAAACCATTATTTCAAGAATGGCCTTTGTTTGAATTGTGGTAAAGTCGGTGAAAAAAATCAAGGAATTTCGTGGACTGATTTAACTGCTTTGGCGTTTCAATATTTAAGCCTAGAAGAAATTAAACGTTTGCTGCACAAACATAGAAATAGTATACCACATGGAGACATTGATAGTTGGTAATTATTAAAAAAATGTTAACACACAATTTATTTATTTTAGGATTTATTTAGTTTGTCCTGTTCATATTTAATATTTATTAATAAATAATAATAATACAATGTAATTCAACTGTTTTAATAATTTCAGGTTTTATCAGAGCTTTATTTTGACACATTTAGTGGGTGTACCTTTAAAAAATGCTGTGATACAAACATTAAAACATCATAACAATATATCAATGATGAGCACAAATGTAAGGATCAGTATTATTAAGTATAACATGTAAAGTTTAATTTATTTGTCTGCATAATATATTTTTTTATTTTTTTAGAGTTGTAAGAATATTTTAATTGCTATGGAAGAAGAAATAGGTTCAACTGCTCAGTTTAATAGTTTATGTTCAAAAAAGTCACACTGGGGTGTTATGATTGACGTGAAAAATGGTTATTGTTTTTGGTGCTCTTTGCCATTGAACTCTGATCCGTTAATTCGTGGAAAAAACAATGGAATCGTGTCATTTAGATGTGGACACTCTTTTCATACCGTGTGCATTCGGCACCAAACCGATAATATTCAATGTGCGGTTTGTCAAAGAAAATGAGCTTTTAATATTATGTTATATGGCATGCCATAATAAGACTATATTTATTTTTACCATGTTAATTATTTTTAACATTTGTTTGTTACATTTAATTATAATAATAAACTAATGTAAATTATTAATTTATACTGAATTAGTGATAAATTAATTTTATAAAGAAAATTGTTAGTATTTTGTTAATATTATGTTAACATTCAAATGAATAGTTCGATAATTGAACGACATCAATATGTGATATAATTTATTTGATATCGATTAAACTTTATATGTTATTTATATTTGTCAGCTAATGTAAATATTAACCTTATTTTACTCATGTGTTTTGACACATGTATCAATCAGGTCGAAAATTACCCGATTCTACCCATGTGTTTTAGCATATGTATCAATGTGATTGAAAACCCAACGATTTCAGTAAAAACAAAACATCGTGTTAGACGTGTAATGGCAATATTAAGACATGGATGCTTTTTTTTTTTCTTATCAAAGGTAAATCATATTTTTTTATACAAATAAGAGTATGTTTAAGCATTCTCTCGTACATATTGTTCCAAATGTTTACTTATTATAAACTATTAACATTCTTCAGAGGAATCATTGAGAATTTTAATAATTTCTAATTCATAGTTGTACACTTGTACACATGCATTTATTTAAGATAAGCAAGTAAACATATACATTTTTACAATTTTATTTTAAAATGTATTTAAAGTTTTGTAATCTTTCTTATTAAATAATTTTAGATACAAATAATTTAAATTTTAAATCCTGATACAAAATTAATACATAAATCACTCTTTAGTGTTAATAAATAAAATTAAATAAAACTCAGTATTAATTTAAGCAATCATTAAAATAAATTTATTATTTAATCAATTGTTTAATATTCAAATGTAAAGTTTTAGTACTATAATGGATACATATTTTTGTCTTTATGTAAATAATATGTAAAAACAATAACTTTCTTTAAATAAAAAAATTACTCGTAATTATTCAATTTGATTACTGATTTAAGTTCGAGAACTATTGAAATTCGACACTATTGTAAAAAATGTATTTCATTAATATCAATTTCATAAGCAGTAAATTTTAAAATTATAATAATATTTATTTGATATGAAGTTATACTAAGTCGAGTTAAATTCATTACTTTTGAATACAATTTTTATAAATATATTTTTGAAAAGAATAAAATCTAATGTACATACTAAAGTGAATACATTTGAATTTAGCTTCTAGCTGTTAAATGTTCGTCAACAAATCCTACGGGTTCAGCAAATTTTGGTGGTCAAAATGAAATGTCTCAATGGTCTGGTCCGCAACCAGTGACAAATGGATATAATTCATTTAATTATAATCCTCCCCAAGGATTTCAGTCAAATGGAGTTTATCCTAAATATGGACAACAATTTACAATGCCGCGTTCTCCTCAATCTAACGATTTTCAACAACAACAATATTCACCAACAATACAATCGAATCCAGTGATGCAAAACCAATTTGGACAACCGCAACCACAATATGGGCAATCAAACCTAAACAGTGACTATCAATATCAACCTACAAATACGCAATATCCAAATTATAATAATGTAAACATCGATCATAATCAACCACCAAATTATCAGGAAAATCAATCGGCGTTACAATCTCAGGGAGTAAATTTGCATCCCCAGCTATACCAATTTCAACCACAGGCTCTTCCAACGTCTTCACCACAACAGTCTACATCACAATTAAAACCTACCATGCAAAATCCACTACAATCACAACAGCCAACATCAAACTCACCTTTTCCGCAACAATTTAAAACTCCCAAGACACCATTGGAGTCAAGTAAACCCTCACAAATAACATCACAATTTCCATCCGAATATATTTCATCAGACCAATCTCAACTTCCAATGTCTTCACCACAACAGTCTACATCACAATTAAAACCTACCATGCAAAATCCACTACAATCACAACAGCCAACATCGAACTCACCTTTTCCGCAACAATTTAAAACTCAGGAGACACCATTGGAGTCAAGTAAACCCTCACAATTTCCATCCGAATATATTTCATCAGACCAATCTCAACTTCCAATGTCTTCACCACAACAGTCTACATCACAATTAAAACCTACCATGCAAAATCCACTACAATCACAACAGCCAACATCGAACTCACCTTTTCCGCAACAATTTAAAACTCCGGAGACACCATTGGAGTCAAGTAAACCCTCACAATTTCCATCCGAATATATTTCATCAGACCAATCTCAACTTCCAATGTCTTCACCACAACAGTCTACATCACAATTAAAACCTACCATGCAAAATCCACTACAATCACAACAGCCAACATCGAACTCACCTTTTCCGCAACAATTTAAAACTCCGGAGACACCATTGGAGTCAAGTAAACCCTCACAATTTCCATCCGAATATATTTCATCAGACCAATCTCAACTTCCAATGTCTTCACCACAACAGTCTACATCACAATTAAAACCTACCATGCAAAATCCACTACAATCACAACAGCCAACATCAAACTCACCTTTTCCGCAACAATTTAAAACTCCCGAGACATCATTGGAGTCAAGTAAACCCTCACAAATAACATCACAATTTCCATCTGAAGATATTTCATCAGACGAATCTCAACTTCTATCGTTTTTTGCACAACCGTTTACATCACAATCAAAACCTACCATACAAAATCCAATACAGCCACAGCAATCAACAAACTCACCTTTTCCGCAACAATTTAAAACTCCGGAGACACCATTGGAGTCAAGTAAACCCTCACAATTTCCATCCGAATATATTTCATCAGACCAATCTCAACTTCCAATGTCTTCACCACAACAGTCTACATCACAATTAAAACCTACCATGCAAAATCCCCTACAATCACAACAGCCAACATCAAACTCACCTTTTCCGCAACAATTTAAAACTCCCGAGACATCATTGGAGTCAAGTAAACCCTCACAAATAACATCACAATTTCCATCCGAAGATATTTCATCAGACGAATCTCAACTTCTATCGTTTTTTGCACAACCGTTTACATCACAATCAAAACCTACCATACAAAATCCAATACAGCCACAGCAATCAACAAACTCACCTTTTCCGCAACAATTTAAAACTCCCGAGACACCATTGGAGTCAAGTAAACCCTCACAAATAACATCACAATTTCCATCCGAAGATATTTCATCAGACCAATCTCAACTTCCAACGTCTTCACCACAACAGTCTACATCACAATTAAAACCTACCATGCAAAATCCACTACAATCACAACAGCCAACATCAAACTCACCTTTTCCGCAACAATTTAAAACTCCTGAGACACCATTGGAGTCAAGTAAACCCTCACAAATAACATCACAATTTCCATCCGAAGATATTTCATCAGATGAATCTCAACTTCTATCGTTTTTTGCACAACCGTTTACATCACAATCAAAACCTACCATACAAAATCCAATACAGCCACAGCAATCAACAAACTCACCTTTTCCGCAACAATTTAAAACTCCCGAGACACAATCAGAATCAAATAAACCTTCACAATATCCCACTCAAGATAATTCTTCGTCTAATCAATCTCAATCGTCGTCTCTTTCTATGTCTTCCTCACCACAGCAACCTACGCTAAAATCAAAACCTAACACACAAAGTTATCCATCTCTACAACAGCTAACAAATTTATCTTTTCAGTCACAATTAGAAAATGCAGAGGTGCAATCAACAAAAACACCCTCACAAACGAAACCACAACCTTCCCAAAGTAATTCTTTTCCATATCAATCTCAATCACAGTCAATCCCAATATCTCCTCCGTTACAACCATTTCCACTTCATTCAATACCTACCATGCAAAACGCACCACAGTCACCGCAGCCTACAAAGTCATCACCTTCACCTCAATTAAAAACTCCAGAGACACAATCGGCAGTGAATAAACCCTCACAAATCAAACCGCAATCTTCATTAAATCAAATTCAATCGCAAACTTTTCCAACGTCTTCCTCACTGCATCAGTATACAGCACAGCCAAAACCTTTTACGCAAAATCCACCACAGGTACCGCAACCAACGAAACTATCTCCTCTGCAGAATTCAAATGTTCCCGATGAATTACCTGGGTCTGAAAACATCTCACAGAATGAACCAAATTCACCAATGACATTCAACACATTTAAATACATCCCAAATCATTTAGAGCCATTTCAGACTTTGCCACCAGAATCAACAATTAGTTTAAATAATAATGTAATGCAAGATCAAGACTTTCAAATACTTGATTTTCAACTCAATAAACCAAATGAATTAAGTTTTGAAAATGAAATAACAATCTCGTCTCCTGATAATTCAGACAACGATACAAATTCAAATGATAACTTGCCAATTACATTGAAAAATGATCAATCTACAGGGCCTGAAGATGAAGAGTCTAATTTAGAATCAAAAATGGAAAATGCATCGTTACAAAGACCTACTGATCTATTTGATGATACAAGTGTGTTTAAAGAAAACATTCCATTAATATCACCAAATAATTTAATATTTAACGATCCTTCAACTTCTACTGGACTTTCCATGTATGATACACCAAATCCTGTAGACATTGAAGATCCCAAAAACGCAGAGGAAATAAACGTTAAATATCGTGTCTATGCTGATCCAAATGACATCCATATAATAAATGTTGATCCTGTAAAGTCATCATCAAGCTTTAGTGATAAGAGTGATTTGAATAATATTAATTTAATAAATTCCCAACCAACACGTACCTCATGGTCTCCTCCTTTTCCTTGGTCAAATAATGTTGAAGATCAAAAATCTAGTTTTAATTCTGATCAATTACTAAGTTCATTAAATAATAATAATCGGAATCCGATGTTTTACAATCAAATGTCTACCGACACGTCAAGTAATAATTATGACAATCAATTCAACTCATACTTAAGCGCTAATCAAAAGAATACTCCTTCAGATGTTTCTACAAATGCTAATCAACCAAGTTCTACAGATGATAATGGATACATTTATAAACAAATAGATTTCAAGAATCCTCCCTCGAGTATAAGTTCATGGTCGTTAACAAAAAATGATTATTCAAAGAATCAATGGTCTGACCAAAAGAATGGCATTCCACTGACGAATAAATTAGGAACACCAACAAGATATAACCAAAATGACAACCAATACATTTCAAATCCTTTTTCAAATTATAATAAAAGCATACAAAACATGATTACTGTCATTGCAAATGCAGTCCAGGCTCCATTGGATGGAACCAGTAAAATATTTGACATTACACGAGCAAGTTTTCCCAATACTGAAGTAATTCAACAACTTAACTTAACATATTCCGTCGTGAAATCTATCATTCTCAGTCTTCGAAAGATTTTGAACACAGTTGTAAACAATTTGTTTGTGAGTCGAATTAGCTTATTATTATATTCAATAAGACCTTATATAGTTAGATTACTATATATTGGTTAAGATGGGATACGAAAAATGTATTTTATTAATTGTGTGATCATATTTTTAGGGTCGTCGAGTGAAACGAGACTTCAATATGTTAGGTCCAATGTCTAGTTTATCTCCGAAGACTGTTACCGAGCCAGTTCAACTGCAGTTCCCAACAATTGGGAATCTGAAAAAAAAGGATTACCAGCAATCCAACTCTGCTGACTCGTTCCAGTCAAATACGAATGCGTATTATGACTATCGATCCACAATGACAGCTCCGCCACCTACGGTGAATATGAAATCTTATTATAACAATCAACCTCTGGCGACAGCCTCGACGAATATGAACGCCCAGATTGGGAAATTTGAGAATCAACTTTACTCACGGCGACGGCAGCAAACTTACGGTGACGATCAGATCGATGATATGGATGATATGGACATCGATGAAGAACGACCATCGCAACGTTCAGCATTAAATGTCAGAGTCGCTCGACAATCACCTAACACGCAAAAATATGCCATAGATGTTTTGGGCAACGAGATTCAAACAGCGATTTTTTTAAATCTGCCCGATTCGTATTCGAGTGACAGCCCAGAAGTACAAGAATATACCCAGAAAATTATTTGGGCTGTTGAAATGATCTTCCGTAGCCAGGTGAGTTATAAATGTTTTAATAGTCTTGGCGAAAAACGAGATAAAAGAAACTTGATTTAATATAGATATCTTTTAAATTATTGACTAAGTACCTAATATTTTAATAACATATGTGGTAGTGGCACCATTTTAATTGTTCATTGGTATCTATCAAATAAAATAATCGATAGTATTAATAATTTGTTTTATGATAAACAACCAAATGAAAGGGGTCTTCTGAAATGTTCATAGGAGGTCAATCGATCTGCTCCAACCCTCTCAATAGTTTACAATAATTATGAGGTTGTGTATAGACTACAATAGCCAGTCTTCGTGAAAATAACTATAGGGCTCGGATTTTAAAGCTCAATAAATAGCAAAAAAAAAAACAACACAAAACTGTTTGAAAAAAGCAGAAAAATAGGAATTTCTATTAATAAATAAATCAAAAAAAAGCATAACCATAAATTAAATAGAAAAATCGAAAAACTATTTCAAATTAAAAAAGAATTAACGGCCATATGTTGAGTCACACTGTCAGTTGTATAGCTAAATAAATTGTTTGACAAAACTTTTTTAACGATTAATTAATTTTCACTTTAGGAAGTTTACATTAAAAATTACACTCACAAAACTAATATTTATAATATTTTTGCGTGTTACAATGATCGACGTTTTAGATAAACTGACCGTGGGTACTGCACGTCTGCACTACTGCTGTTATGTTTATGTAAGTCGATTACGTTATGCTTAGCTATTATAATATCATTAATGATATCGTTTATCAGAGCTTTAGTCTCTACTGTCATACATTATGTAACTATAAATAGGGTTTTTTGATAAAATTGTTTTATTATGGTACAATAAATATATTAAAATGTCATAGCTGGAATAATTGCAAAATAGCAATCCCAATCATTTATATAATAAGCAGAACAAAAATAAAATTTGATTTATATAGAATCCGAAAGACACGAAACGAATTTATGTATATAAAAGTTGGATTTCTATTTCGTATTGAAAAAGAAGCATTTTATTTAAAATTCGAGCCCCAGTAATAACCTAATAACTAATAAGTAATAACTAAAGGGTATATCACAATGAACAATATTATTTTCATTCGAATTGTAAAAATAAATGAAATAACATTATTACTGTTGTATTTTAATCATAATAAAAATGTATTAGACTTATAATATAAAAGCTAAAACATAATATAGGTAAAGCAAAGTAATTCAACATAGGTACTTATTTTAAGAGCATAATTTGGAAAAAAAGATGTGCAATGTTGTAATTCCACTTACTTATAAATGTTAATAATAGACTATGTAGTAGGTACTGATTAATTAGTCAATGCATCATTAAAATTTCATTTGATTTTTATTATATTAATATTAATTACATTTTTAAATGTTAAATAAGTTTTTTTTCCTTTTAAATAAAAAAATTGGAATCAGTAATAATTGTAATTATAATTCAAATTTAGAAAGAAACAGTAGTCAATAAGTTACCTACCCAATAAAAGTACTTATGTCCTATACACATTAAACGACCTGGTGAAATACTAAAATTATTGGCCTGTCATAATCTAACCCGGGATAAATACCTAAATGATACCTTTGACCTACTATTATTTAAATGTATTTTTTGAAAACAAATTCAAGGTTCTAATGCTTATTATGGTGGTTGTCAAGAACAAAACACAGGTAGTAGGTAATCAATAATAATAATTTTAATAAACTATGATGGAATCGATTAATCAAGTCCCAAATCCTTTCAAAATTGTATTTATTTAGTGAAAACTAGATAATCATTGTCGTATGATGATTATATGAATATGAATTTTCCATTCTTTGAATGTCGAGTTATACAAACTTCATGGAACTTAATCAAATTGCGAAAATGATTTTTCAATGATACTCATGTCAATGTTGGGTCGTGGGGAGGTCAGTGATACGAAATGTTTATTTTACAAGGTTTCTCGTTTGATAATGTATTAATTACATTACAAAGTGCATAAGTGTTATGAATAAATTGTCGTGCAATAATTTTAATGGCAGTAATGTTTTAACCTATTTTGTATTTTGATACCGACAACAACAGCATTATGTATAATATTTTTAATATTGTTGTCTGTTGAAGTGTTGACGATTGACGTAGATCTGTCCAATTGTTGACAGCTTTGGGTTGTCCTATATAGATGTACATTATGTAAATACGCCAGACACGTAATGTGAATCAAACAAGAGCAGTGTAGATACGAAAACAAAAAGTAATTAAAAATAATAGATAGGTACTGTCAGGAAATGTCAGGAAAATTATTCTTGTTTACAAAATATTGATATGCATATTGTACCACAATGTAATTTTTTTATTCATTAATTACATATTATTGTGTATGTGCTAGATGGAGTATTGAAGGTTTCATTGCGGTAAACTCTCATTCAACCGAAAAGATTCAAGATAAATTGTAATTGATTAGAAATCTGGTCTTATACTTAGAGAGACTAGTTTTCAAATTTTCTTATACTTACAGCGGTTGATTCAATATCATTTGTCTTAGACATGATACAGGGTTGGTTAAACGATAAGAGGAGTCGGAGTTTTTTATTCCATTAAACTTGTTAATAGTCGATTAAAATATACTTTCAAACAAGAATTATCTATATCGTAATTATCTATGGTATATATTATAATATATATTTTAAACAAGTTATATATATTATATATAACTTGTTCAAAATAGAAATGTTGTGAGTCTTATATTTATATGTATACAGGGTGGCCTACAATAATAACCCAATACGAATATCTCCATGTATATTATTTTTATTTTTTTAAAACTTTTTGTTTTAGAACAATTTTACAATTAATGTAAAAATAATAATATATTTACTTACAGTCTTTATTCATTATCGAGATAATGCATGCAGATACATAGTGCATTCTTATCAATGTCTCAGTACAATATCTTAAACATTAATGGCTATTTCAAAATTTTATAGAAATGAAAAATTCAAGTTATTTTTCTAATCCAGTTAAGAGAGGAAAATATAAATTTGAATGGAAGTATTTATACTCAAATACATAATGTGACCCCATAATAGAAAGCTGTACTAAAACAAAAACATTTAATGAAAAATTAATATTCAAGGAAATATTTCCATCAGTTTTTATCAATTTTAGAATTGTCATATCTATTTAATAAAAAAATTAATAGTAATTTTTTTCTTTATTTTATTTTCAGATTAATAATGTAATTCAGGGAAATTCACCGAATATAAATACATTTTAAGATTGCAATGAAGAATACAAATTACAAACCAAATAAATTGTTTTTAATTTTATTTTTAGTTTACAATAATTTATCTTGTACAAAAATTATTTTGAATAAATTACAAATTAATAAGTATTATAATTAAATAATGAAAGGCACAAGTGTAAGGCACTTTTATTTACGTGTACAAATTTTTAAAGACTAATAGTATAATAATAATTGGTAAATCAGTGCATGATATAAATAAATATATGAGAATCATATATGATATGTGATATGTGAAAAATAATATAAAACTTAAACTTAACAAAATGATTTGTTCATAATAATAATAAAAAATAAAACCATAGTGATTTAACTGCCACAATTTTAAAGTATTAATACAGAGTTTTATAAAAGTAAAAAAAAAAAAATAAGTAATTAACATCTTAATAATTTTAAATTGAACTTTGAGGTATTAAAATAAATTCTTATTATATATTAAATAATAGATTTAATTAGTATACCAAACAAAATATAAGATTGAAAAAAATACTGATAAGTTATTTAAAATGAATACATTTTATTATGATAACAGAGTAACTTAAAATTCACTGTAGAAAAATGAGATAAAGTATATTGTCAGGGATGACAAGTAAGAAGACTCACGGCTGCGCCAAAGAATAAGAAATGTGTAAGGGTGAGAAATTAAAATCTCAATAATAAAATACAATAATATCTTTACGTTTTCATTTTTATACATAATTTAATTATATTTTGTTATTTTTTTAAAATTTAGCAGTTTTCAAAATTACGAAGAAAGCCGTATGAGATTATGACATGAACCATGGTTAGCCACCACAGATCAATATTTATCGAATTTTAATTAGTGAAATAAAACAATTGATAATAATTTATAAAACATTAAACTCAGACTAAACAGTATAAGCAGTACATATTCACTATATATTTTGTTAAAATAAAACATTTTTCAAATGAAAATTCTTCAGCCCATAACGACAGCATAATAAATGGCAGTGTTCTAACAATTCAATGTGAATGAACATCACAACATTTTTAATTAATTAAAAACCGTAGCTAATTTAAAATCAATCATATAATTATTTGATGGCATTCATTCAAATTGTACATTTAACATATAAAAAATAAAGACTAGAATAAATTAAATTTTTTGGTGCAAAAGTATAAATAAACAGGGGGTTTTCTGTTTTAGGTGACATGAGATAAAAAATAAAAAAAATATTAAAATTAACGAAGATCATAATCCATAATTTATGAGAATCAAAGTTAACTTAAATAATTTTTAAAGATTTCTAATAAAAATAGAATCTATTTAAATCATTCACAAGCTAATTTGCTATCAAAACTACTAAGAGTGATGGCAAATGCTTGCATTGCACACAGTGGATATCTGTAATCCATTGTGAAGAGATCATCTGATATTCGACCAAATTGCAGGACAATGTAATCAACTAAAAAACAAATTTTATATTTATTTACTATTTGTTTTAAATTTTCTTAAGAGTACCAAACATTGTAACATATGCAATACTCATTTGTCCATTTTTTTTTTTAAATTTAACATTAATAATAATTATATTTAAAAAAATTAGCTCACCATCATTGTCGTGAACAATTTGGAAATTTTTGACTGAAGCTTGAGTGACTCTTCCGTGAAAATTGAGAACATAAGATTGGGTCTCTTCATTCCACTGAGGTGTTTTATTATGCAACTCTATTAGGTCATCCATATTTTTAGTCCGATAACATTCTATAACAATTACGCCAATATAGTATAGTTGAAAATTGAAATTATTATCGAAATATGATATAAATAATTACCCAATAGTGAACTATAATTATCAGTAGTAGCAATTTTAACTCTTTGGTGGTTTTTATTCATGCCTGGTATTATAACAGTCATTTTACGTGGTCCCTTGAATCCTAGCACATTTGTTTCCTATGAAATAAATATATTGATTAAAAAAAGTATGAAAAACTTTTAAATAGTAAAATAGTAAATAATAGATAACCCACATATACTACAGCTGCTAATTCTTGCCTTTCTTGAACTCCCTCAATCGTTGATTTATATGGTGATGTACCATTATCATACACAGTAAATTGGGTACCAATTAAATTTGATCTAAGTTTGCCAACATATGAATCACCTCCTCTAGATAAATCTGTCGGATCAGTTGATATAAGGTAATTTGATGTTCTACTTTTTTTACGTTTACGAGCAGCTAATAAAAAAATCTGAAATGTCAAAGGTACAATAATGACTATATTACAAATTAATTGTGTTTCTAATTTACTTTTGATCCATTTCCTTTATCTAAATGTAAATAATATGTGGGATATAGTCCTCGATCCATGCCTTTTTTATCCCTAGTTATGCGACATTTAAAATGAACACCCTGAGCGGCAGGTTCTAGAACAAATGTTTCTAAATTTCCAAAAACATCTCCTTCCAATTCATTGGTCTATAAAACAATAAAAATATATCAACTGATTTTAAAATAGTCCATTTGAAAAACATTAAATTATTTAAATAACTTACTTCAGTAATTGCCGAAGAAGGATAAATAAATGGACTATTTTCTTTTATATGTATAGAACTTTTAACTGGAGAAATGGAACAAGATTCTTCATCTTCAGTATCAATAGATATCCTTCGCTCATCAACAGTCATTTCTGCTACTTCTTTCCTCATATCTAAAACAGTAATTGAAGATTGATTTGATTCATTCAGTGTCATAGATTAAATTTCTACATTATGGTAATGCATAGATATTTTGTATGAATGCATAAATAATTTGACTCTATATCTTAGATGCATAATATTACTTAGAATGTTTAAAGATGTACAGACAATTCATTTCATGCTTAAATATTGAAAAAAACGTAGAATACAAAATATTAGTAGTAAATATTTTTCATTATACATTTTAAACATTAAACTGTTTTTAAACAAACCTTCAATAATATCGTGATTAATAGAATGTCTGGATACACCTAATATATCACTGGAATCTGGACTGCTATTCATCATTGCATACGTTAATGGACCATCATAACCTAACAACATTACATAAATTACTTAAGTCAGCTGAAAGGTTATTATTTAATAATTATTAATTAACATTATATTAATAACATGTAGTATTGATTAATACACAAAATAATACATAGGTAATTAACAAACATTAATAAACAACAATATGAAAATTGAGTTGTTTAATAGATTTACTTAAAGTAAGCATAAATTAACATGTCATTATTTAAATTTTTAGTAATAATTCACCTATTTTTTGTCAATACATATAAAAATAAACCATATTTAGTAATTTTTTGATCAAACAATTTAAAAAAAAAAACATGAGTTCAAAGGCATCACAGAAGCAGAACAATGAAACATTTCTTTGCAACATAAAAAGAGCTTCATTTTCAAGTTTCAACTTTTTATGACCATAGGTACAAATATTAGATTAAGTCTATTTTACTCTATCAAAGTTAATTATTGCAATTTCGTTTAAATAATCAACCAAGTACTTTTGAAAGTAAGGTAGATTTTACTAAGATTTCATTGAACCAATTCAATAAATTCGCCGAATAAATCCATTGAAAGTTAATTCATAGCATTTTTAATTAATCAACAAAATAATGGTTTTAGAGGTAATTCAGACAAAACTGTTCTTTTACTAGTCTTAAACTAGATTTTAGTTTAAACACTTCTTCATATTTATTCGAGCATAAATCTTATTTAATTCGTTTTAATTTATAAATATCAATAATACATAAAGCATCAAAAACAAAACCATGACATTAGGTATAATGATTAATGGACTACTCACAATTCATCTCTAAAGTTCTGGCAGACTTCGGTCTTATTCTTGCACTTGGAATAACGTTGTCTGACGCTTTGATTATCTGTGGAGTTTGTCTTATTTGTCGCATTTTCATTTCCAACAGTTGTTTCTGAATGTGAACACACAGAGGCAATGACAGAGATTAATGATGGAAAATACGGATAAATATGGTAATATCATTGATTGAACATCGAATATTTTAATATATAATTATAATTAACTGCAATAATATTTTAATTTAAAAATTATAATTGTGTACCTGTTGTTCCAGCGTTTGGTGACGGACGTTTCGAGTAGTGGTCGCCGACATATTTCAAATCACAATTGCGCAATCCGTCAACAAAAGCAATGCATCAACAACTAACTGAACGGTTCAACGGACCTACGTACTACTGGACGAACGAAGAAAAAGTCAATTTTTTTCAATAACGTCCAACTCGCTGTTGAAATATTCATTAGCTTCGATCTCGACCCGTAATCATATCACACGGGAAATTATTATTATTATTGTGATGATCTAAACGAAATTGCAAGGACCCGTTAACGCGACAAAGACTATATAAACATAATTGGTGTTGGGGAATTGTCGTTTTGGAGGGAGTCGCCGGCGTTTGATAAAAGATTTGTTTATTATTTATTTTTTCATATTTCTTGACAAACGTTTATGCGTAAAATTCATTCAATATCCGGCTGCCAGCTGCTAAAGAATAAAGATAATAATATGTTTGTCTCATTATGCCCGAGATAGAGTGTTCCGCTCTGGTAAATATTTCGTTTTTATTTCGAGTCGACTCTCTGAGATATAAGTTTTGTAAAATAACCGGGGAAAACAGTTTGTTACATTAGTTTTTAGGGATCGTATACTACAGAACTCAAATATTCCTATCTAACTCGATCGTCATAAATTCATTAATAATTTTATCAAACATAAATCATCCATTTGCTTTGTTTTACATCAATTGGCTTCAGTTGACACGATGCTGGGATGTTTGGCCAAGTGTGTTGGTAAATCGATGCACCTATTGGCATTGATTTCTCTTGTCATTGTCACGCTCATTGTTGTTTCGTTTGCCTTTTATAATTATAATCGTTATGATACGGTTGCCAGTACTCCAGTTGTCATCAATACATGGGCGTTTACAGATTCAACGGCTAAAAGTAAAATATTTTTTGTTTTTAATCTGCATATTATGCAATTTTTCTATTTCTATTATTTTTAAATACATTGTATCTGAATACTATTATATATTTGTTAATTAAATCCTAATATTTAATTTAATTGAAAATTTGTGTCATTAATCTGTCAATCATTATTATAATATGTAAGGTACCTGTTTCAATCAATAGCTTGTCATTATTTAATAATGTATTGTATGCCTATTGTCGCTGAACGATAATTTACACAGTTTTTTTTAAAATATAGGTTGGTCAATTTTAAAATCAAATGGCACAGCAATCGATGCAGTTGTAGCTGGGTGTACTGTTTGTGAACAAGAACAATGTGATGGCACTGTTGGCTATGGCGGTAGTCCTGATGAAAATGGAGAAACTACCTTAGATGCTTTGATCATCGATGGGTTAGTAATTTATTGGAATTATTTTATAACTTGGGTTATGTTAAATATTAAATCCATAGAGTTACTATGAATATGGGAGCAGTTGGGCATATGAAACGTATCAAAGAAGCATCCAAAGTAGCTAGACATGTTATGGAAAACACAAAACATACTCTTCTTGTTGGCGATGGAGCAACTCAATTTGCTACACAAATGGGTTTCAAAGAAACTGATCTTAGTACAAATGATTCGTTGAACTTATGGAAACAATGGAAAACAAACTGTCAGCCCAACTTTTGGAGTGTATGTATGTTTTGTACAAAATCAATTTTAATAAATTAATTAACCTAATGTAGACATGTTTTATTATTTAATTTAGAATGTTAGTCCAGATCCAAAAGTTAGTTGTGGACCTTATAAACCAAACTCGCCATCAGATTCAAAATCTACCTCAAATTTTGTAGATATGAAAAATCATGATACTATTGGAGTTGTGGCAATCGATCAAAATGGTAACATCGCTGCAGGTACATCTACAAATGGAGCAAAATTTAAAATTCCTGGGTGAGTAAAAAATAGAATTAAAAAATAGTTTTTTTTGTTTTCTATGTTGGAAACATTGCCTTAGATCTTGTGATAGATAGGAAGGCTAATGGAAATATTTTGTTATGTACCATAGATTTTGGTGCAGAAGTGTATTATTATTATGAATAATATTATTTTACAGATCCGAAATAGGTTTTATACATTTCTGTTTAAAATCTTTTACTCGTTACAATAGATAGGTATAAAAAACTATCAAATCTCTTAAATATGTAATATTACTGAGACTTTATTTAAATTCAATTCATTTTAAATATTTAAATTATTATTGTTATTTGAAAAGTAGTTATTTAGTATTAGAATTTTACCTAATAATTTACTTTCATATATGACATAAAATATTTCTTAAAAATTGTATGAATATCTTATTCATAACTTTAATATTTTATAATAAATATGAACTGTTTTACTTTTTGGTAGTTTTTTGTGCTAACTTGATTTTGATTTTCATATTTAATTTTTTATTTATCATAATAAAAATGAAGTATTCCATATCTGTTAGATTAGATAATTTATAAAACTTGCAAGTTTCCGCCAAGTTTATTAAAACAAAAAAAAGAAACAACTATGAAGATATTTTTAGATGATTTCATTATTTTATCATGCTTATGTTATGCACAAATTCTTAAATGTTATACTTTTGAACATTACAGCAGAGTTGGTGACTCTCCTATTCCTGGATCTGGTGCTTATGCTATGAATGATATTGGTGCAGCTTCAGCAACAGGAGATGGAGATATAATGATGCGTTTTTTGCCTAGGTGATTATTGACTAATATAAACATGTGAGATAACTATTATGAATTAGTTATAATTTATAAACTTTATTTTTTATTAGTTTTCATGCTGTTCAAGCAATGAAGTTTGGCTACAATCCAAAAGATGCTGCTGAATTAGCCATAAATACTATCGTTCGGTATTATCCAGATTTTAGTGGTGCAATAATTGTTGTAGATAAGTATGGGCATTATGGTGCTGCTTGTAATGGATTTGATAAATTTCCATATTCTATAGCCAATTTAAAACTCGATAAAGTGACAGTTTTATACGTAAACTGTACCAGATCATAAAATTATTATTGTTTATCTACTGTTACAGATTTAATTACACACCTGTTAATTATTAAAACTTTTATATATCAATTGCATGTGTTCTAATCATCATAATCAATGTAATATATAATTTGTATTTGTAATTTTTAATAACATTTTATAATTTACATAATCAAATTATAACGAAAACAAATACATTTGTTACATTAAAAAAAAAATAACAATTCATTATAAATAAATTTACAAAAACACAATTATGAGTATACATAGGAACGTATAGTCTAAAAAATTGTCAAAACATTTAGTATTTACATTTAATATTAATTAAATTTTAAATTATTAGTTTTTGAATAGTTGAAGAGATTAACCAAATAATTGTTGTCGATGAACAATGGTTGTTTCAACTATAAAAAAAAGAACATGTTTAATACATATGGGAAAGACAATTGTTTAAAAATGCAATTTTACTTTTGAAGAGTTGTAGCTTAACATTGATCAATTAATTTGATGTCATTTGGTTCACAGCAATTTAGATCAAAGCAATCAACTTTATTATAACATTGAACCAAACACTGACCCATACCATATTCTGGTACCATTTGTATATTTTGGTCATCTTTAAAAAACTCAGGTTGAATTGTTACTTCTAAAATTCCATTTTCGTGGAAAAAATTTATTACTGCTTTATTTATTCTTAAATAGTCCTTGAAAAAAAAAATAATACAATTTCTAAATATTAATATATTGCCTAATAATTATAAAAACGATATTATTATACATAGCTAAGTGAATTTTACAACATTTAATATTTAAAATCTGGTACCTATCTATATAATTGGTGAACTTATTATTTTTTGTTCTTGTGGTATACTCGTATTTCGTTCATGATATAAGCTCTATAAATTATTGAATGTTTATTTCTGAGATACTTACATTTTTGTTACATTAAAATTTATGACATTGATTAATAGTTGTGAGCACTTACAATATTTAAACAATGCAATATTACACATTATATATTTTTACTTTTTTAGTTTTGGCTATAATATTATGTCATATATCCATATTAGATATGGATCTAAATATTGAATTTGAGTTCCAATCGGTTCTCGTTTTTATTTTATTGCTTTCAAAGCATTTTCCCTTTTGAGTTTTGGCTGTGGGCCCCCAATTATGAAAAATGTAGCCGGGTGGGCCATACCGACACTGCTACTTTGTGTAATTAAAGAAAATTAAACTTTTTTTAATTTAAACTTACTTTGGGGTTTAGAAATATAATATGTGCCGTGGATATTATTTTGTCTTCATTCAGTTGCCATATGTGGAATTCATGGACATTTACTATGTCAGGAAATGTTTTCATTAAGTCTTGACATATGACATCTATGTTCATGTGATCGGGCATTGTTTGTAGAAGAATCAGGCACGATTCCTTCACTAAAATATTAAACATAGATTTGGTTGAGTGCAATTTACAATTTAGTATACTTCATGGGCCCATACGAAATAGCAACATTACCAACATGTTTAATATTTATGCCAAATTATTTGCTTTCCAACAGTCATAATCACTTACTCATCGGGTACTTAAGGAAAAGCAACAGCGCGGCCGATATGATTGACATTCCTGGATCAACATATTTTGCTACTTCGGGCTCAGTGAGATATACAATTATCGAACATGTCATCACCATTGCGCAGCCTGCAAAAAAATAAAATAAAACCCGTTTTGTTTATTCTATTGCCAATTTACTAGTTCTATAATGTTTAAGTAAAAATATTCTACCAACTATATCTCGACACATTTCTCTTGGGTTACAGTTTTTCATTTGTATTTTTTGTCGCTGCAACGCTCGGGCATTCATTGGGGTGGTGACCGCTTCTTCGTCTGGAATGGCGATGTTTTGTACGGACGAACCTGCAGCGAAAACGCGTCTGGTGTAGCATATATTGACCTACCTATAGGCTATAATGACTAGTAATTATTAGGTAAAAGATTTATAGGCAGGTCTGTTAGATAAAAATATATAAATTATTTATTTTATAATGAACTATTTGAAGTCTCATAAGAAATGTGTATGATTTAAAATATTTAAATGAATAACATAAATTTTATTTTACATATTATTGATTATATAATGCATATTTTTGTGTTTGAATAAAAACAATTTTATATTGCAAGTTCTATAATATTAACTTCAAATTTCTCTCAGCGTATAATCACAAAATAAATAAATATTAATAAAGTATAGGGTATAATAAGGTATAATAAAGTAGATATGAGTCACTTTTGACTCGTGAGTAACTTTATATTCAATTTTCAACAGTTTTTATTTTCTTAACGAAACAAATTATGTTTGTAAAAAATCTCCCCCCTCAATTTAAAATGTTTATAAATTCATAATATTTATTTATGTTAGTCTTTATAGTTTAAATTTGTGAGTGAGAACATTTTTAATTTTGTTATCATCTCCAAAGAAAAAATATTAAATATACAACTTACTGTGTACCCACCAAACATAGTAGGTAACTGTATTTATATGAATTCTATAATAATTACAGTTAATAATGACTAATGATTACCTCCTAGCAGTAAGTAACACAGTCCGTGGACGATTAGACCGACGAACCCTACGGTAAACACCGATATCGGCTGGTGCATCGGATCTTGGTGATCGATATGAATAAGAGTTTGAATAGCTTCAACAACCAAGGAAAAGCTAAGCGAAGCTAAAAATACACAACCGCCCAACAGAAGAACCACTTCAATTCTTGCCCATCCGAATGTGTTCTTCAGCTTCTTTTCGGGATGAGGATGTATGCACTTCAAAAAAATAAAAAACAAACCGTTTTTAAAACCGCGATTGATCGTCGAACAAAATCCGACGACGGATCTTAAAAAATGTATTCACACTGGAAGACGGTATATGACTGGATTTGGATATGACCGCAATGTCGGGCGTTGCTGTGTCTACGTTTTCGCCGACGATTTTCTCCAAGCATTCATCGTTCAAACACACTTCGTCGTATTTCTTGTGCTGCGATACAAGTATAATAGGCATTTAGAAATATTATATCATCCGTGGACAAGATTTTTCAGGCGTGCACAAGATTTTTTTGCAGGGTGTGCAGAACACGTTTAGTAGGAGCGGTGGTTAAAGTGGAGGGGAACGCAGGGGGACACTAGTCTCCTAACTTTTGATTAAACTTAACGTGCCACCCTTAATTGTTTTCCTGTAATGTGTAATAATAGGACACGGAGACGCGTAAAATTTAACATAAATGACAGTCACCCTTAAAGCATAGGGGTTGCGACAGCTAATCCACATTTTTTCATGAGATAGCACCATCTTATTTTTGCTATCTCATTAAAAAATCGTGATTTTTGCACCAGAAACGTCGAAGGTTCACGTCAATTGAATTCTGCGCGGGTGACACGGCCAATGAGAGCCCAAGCTGCTCGCGCCAGCCCGCCAATGACAGCCGAGCTGCGAGAGCAATCCAACTAATACCGAGCGAGTGACGCGCGAAAGTACAGCAGCTTACCACTGCAGTGAACAGACGACCAGACATCAGTATTCAGTATAGTGTCGACCGTGGTTCAGTGAGTACCTCTCGATTTTAACATTGCCGTTTTTATTTTTTTCCGTAATAGTCAATAATGTTGTTAATTGTTATTATTTATCTCGTCAACGACTAATTAAACTTTTAATCGGGACTTTTGTATCTGTTATTACTTACTTAATTTCACAAGCCAATACGAACACCGAACCTCAACAGCAACTCACCGACAGGCCGTAAGTAAACTGATTATATTTATTTACCGTCCATAGATAGGTAGTGGGTCAGAGGCGCCGATAGGGCGTAGTGACCGCTACCCTGTCTTTTTTTATGAGGTAGCATTTTTATTTTCAAAAATATCTGTTAATCAATTAAATTAAATTAAAAATACCTATTCATTTTTATTGCTTTATTATTATTAATTATTTATCTATAACTATAGTATAGTACCTAATTACCAGTTAAAGCAAGTTATTTAACAGTTTTAAAATAGGTACACTGATAATCTCTTATTCGATTAAAAATGTGTTTACGATTCGTTTATTTCTGGAGGTTTTTTTTTCTGGAACAATTTGCCATCCCACTACTTATTCCCAAATGGCACCACTGCTCTTAATGGCTTATGTTTGATTCAAATGGTTTTTATGGTAACCGATAAATGTGCCGTTACCAATATGACCGATAATAACATTGAAAAGTTATCACTTATCAGTTTAAGTTACAGGATTGAGGTTTAAATTAATAAATGTTTAAATTTACAAAAAAAAAACAATAATTGAAAGGAGGCGGAATTTTTCGCAGGGTTTACTGCCGCACACCCCGTGAGCACGCCTATGCTATCATCCATAATGTTAAAAACACAATAAAATCGCAACATAATTTTTGTTACATTAAGCTTAGTTTCAAAGAAAACTTAACTAATTCACGGGCATACGCATATTAATACTTAAAATCATTCATTAGTGCATTAGGTACCTTAATATCCATCAGTACGGTTCCGAATAGGTATATCAGCTTACAAAGCACATGGTATGAGTCGACGAGTAAAGTGAGGGCGTGAGTTATGTGACTGAAAACTAGTTGCACCAAGAAGAAACATAATATCAGTAAAATGACCTCGTGGACCGGGTGCGGGTTAATGGTACGAAGCACTTCTTTGATTGACATTTTTGTATATCCAACTGAAACGAAACAAAAAAATGATACCGACTAAATTATATAATTTTCTTCTCGCAACAAATGAATGATTTGAAAATGTAATTTTATCACTTTATCGGTGAAGTTCAATCGATAAACTATTTCGCGCTTAAGAATTTATTCCATAAAAAAAATTAACATACGAGTAAAGTAATAGTTTTTTAAATCCAGTTTTTGTGGCACTCAAGGTGTAGGTATGAAAAATAGTAAAATTCCATCTTCAGTATAGATTTCTCGAAGAATTCACAATCGGCTTTTAAAATAATTATCGCATCATCGATACGTATGAAACAGAATCTGTCTAAATCAGATCTGTTGCTTGATAGTTATTACACTGTTCACATGTTTAGATAACTTCAAATTGTTTAGGTTTAGGCTTTATAAAAAAAAAAATTGTTTAAATTTAGAAATTCTTTGTCAAATGTTTTATTCTTTTATAAAATTATAAATATACACATAACTATAGTAGGTACCTACCTAATATAAAATACCTACAAATATTAAACTAATTTAAAAATTATTTTTATTTTTATAACTTAAATACTTACAATATTATACTTAATCCTAACTAGAGAAAATGTATTAAAATTCAAATAATCTTGTTAGATATTGATTAAAATTAATAGGAAACTGCTATTTTCCGTTATTTTGAATAGGTACCTATGTAGCAGAGGAGTCAATTGGGTGGGGGGTCCAGGGTGTGCGGTTGTACCCTTTAATTTTTAAATTAGTTCCGATTAGGTTACTTAATATGAACAAGTTTTATTGGTTAATAAACAAATATCGTGCCATCAATTAATTGAGTATACAATTTATAGATATATTTACCATTGATTAAGTATACTGGAAGTTTAAAATTAAGTATATAATATATAATTATGTTCAAACAACCAAATATTAGTTTAATCTAGCAAAAACTAAATTATTTTTGGTCACCATTGAGTTTGTATTAATAAGACTACTGGTACTTGAATCGACTATGGACTCATGTTTGTGTTGAATTAATATTTATATAATTGAAACTTTTGTTTAAAAAAGGACTTAATCAATTTAAAATGTAAATTGAAATGATAATAATACTAATTCTTATATATTTAATATACAATTCAATAAACTATTAATAGGTAATCCTCTATTTTTTTTTATTCAATTATCATTTATGAGATGCAACTATGAACTAAAAAATCATTCACAAATCATAACCTACTTGTTAATTGTTCATACGAATGATATAAATATGTGTAACTTAAAATGTACGTTTAAGAAGTTCTTTTCATTTTTAAATGTTTTATAAAGTTCTCAAAAATACTACACGTATGTGTACCTACTACCTACAATCAGTTTTAAATAAATGGCGAGAATAAATTAATATTAAAAACATATAAATCGAGAAGACGAAAATAAGCAGTGTTACATTTTAAGGTATTTTATACTTCATAAGGTTAATTATCAAGTAATATTGATAATATATTTATAATGAATGATACTACTTATAAAAAATACGTGTAGTATACAATATAAATATCCGTTTTCAGTTGAATTTAATTTTGAACTTTGATGTTTTGAGAAAATACGTATAGGCAAGACACATATTTTAAATTATCAATTATTATTGGGTTTTTTATAATCGTATAGTCGTATACATTTTATTGAAACATTACTTAGGTACACATATTTCAAACGAGATAAAGATTATTAAAAAACAACGTAAATTTGTTTAATATAAAACTAGATTTATTAAAATAAATAAATTAAAGATATTTAATAAATAAATAAATATTATTTCTGAAATTATAATCGATGTTTTCGTAGACGAGAAATAAAAAAAACAACTTGAAATAAAAACATATTTGATAATATTCCGGGCAAACGACCTTCAACTTTCTAACATCGCGCGTATTGAATGATGACAAGTTTATAGTCTATGATAAAATGAAAATACAAAGCTATCAGTATTTTAATATTGATTATGATTGTAACTTATAAAAGTACTCATGGACTCGTTGGTGTTCGTGCAATTTACTAATGTGTATATATTGTATAATTGTGTAGACATTTAATGGAGGTAATTAATCTATAAGTATATCTGTATCCTATCTACAAATGCTTATCTGACACGAACTTCTATTAACTTGTATTATATTTTTAAAAAATGAGAGTAAAATTAGTAGTGACTACGAAAATTAGAATTCAGAATATTACCATACGGGATATACTTAATAAAACTGATATCTTTTGATTTCTAAACAAAATTTTTCAGACATTTCCACTGTAGTATTTTTTGCTATGCCTACATATATTTCACCCCTTTTTTTAAGTACAATACATAGCAGTACTGCTTACATCTGACCACCAAAATATGATCGATTTTTTAGAATATGAATAATCTCGAGACAAAAGAGTTTTCATTAAACGAAACTTGTTAATTTATTATTCTAAAAATTTAACCTTAGTGACTTGAAACATTCACTGAACATTTATATTAATATTTAATCGAAACCAATTTAACAATCTCAAATTAAATTTAAAAAATAAATAAATTTTTTAAGATCATTAATGTTCTTACAAATATTTCTTCATGATTTATTATCAATGTCTATACTCACTAATTTGTGTTAAATTTATTTATTTTTCAAGACAGTTGTTTATACATGGGTAGCCAAAGTGCGACTTACGTACTTTTTCATTCGAGGTTCGTGTCACTAATAAAATATTTGTTTTTGATAAATAATCAAAGTAAAATTTCAAATATTAGTAATATTTCTAAATTATATTTGAGTTACGGATCAGTTTTGGTAGTATTATTTGTACACAAGCACAGTTCAACACCATTATTGTTATTGTTATCGGATTATTTATTGGGTATTTGGTAGGTACTATAATACCACCTACCCTAGAAAGAATAATCGAAAAAAAAATTTATAACAATATTGTTAAGTATCGTCTTTATTGATTTAAGGTTAGTCGTCCTGTGTAAGATCGAAGAATTTTAATTAAGTGCGGTTCGTTAGTTCGTTAAATATTCGTTGGCCACCCTTGGCTTATTCTATTGGTACATACCTACCTAATGGCTAATAGTACCAACATACCAGATTATACCAGACACACGACTGCTATTCCTACATAATACAACACCTAAAATATTCACCTTTCGGTATTAAATGATTTTTATTCGAATACATTAACATATTTTAATACCCATCCACAATAATATTTTGAAATACATATACTTGTGAAGAGGAATTTAAAAAGTTTTTGTTGTGACTACGTGTAAGCATCGATAACAATACCACGTGTGTATTATACAGAATGCATATTTTAGAAATTTAGAAATTTAAATTTATATTAATCTGTATTAAAATTAAATTTCGTAAAAGGCAGTGTGTTGTATTATTTTAATCCAGCTGAATTTAAAATAATATCACCATGTGTATTATTTTACTCTGCGTGGTATGCGTGGGTTGTATGTATATGTATAAGTGAAATACGATGAGAGAAAAATAATAACGACAAGTCAGTATAATCATTAAAATGTGAATCGTAACAAATATTTACTGAAATAGTTTTACAAATAAATATTATGTGTATGATCAATGATTGTGACTATATAGCAGTTTATACTTACCTATATTGTTTTCCAATTGGTAAATATAAAAAATTAATCTAAAACTATTAATGAAAATATATTATATGATCAACCGACGAGATAATTTAAAAATTAACTGATGAATAATGATTATAATATGATACACGATACATAATAAATTACAATTATACAGGAATATTTTTCGTAATTTGATGTTTTCACAGGAAGTATACGAGTTAAAATTTCATCAATTATTGCCAAAACATAGAGTAGAATTTAGACCACGATAGTTGTTATATTTTATATAAAAGTAACTAATATTGTTAATCGCTGTTTTAAAATATTAGTATTTAGGTAGGTACTACATAATATAATGTAATATTGAACACAGAACATTGACACTATAGAATTTGAGACGTAGGACGCTCTTATCTAAACACACGTTTTCTCTAGATATTGGTAATTCAGTATGAATTGTTCGCTTTTTAAAAACTAGAATCATGGTATTACTAAGTAGGTACTTAAGGTACGAATTAAAATTTATCAATAAAACTATAAGAATTTGTTTTTTGTGTAGTTAATGATAATAATTATTTTCATACTGATTATTATTCTTTTTAATGTGATTATTAGGTAATAGGTATACGTATACCTACTCGAATGAAGTATTATTAAAGCGTTATATTTTTATCAATTATTATATAATACGCGAATAAGACGTTTAAGCACGAATGTTGTCTTCAAAAAAGAAATCACTTGAGTTGAGATTTGGCATGTAAATACTAAAATACTGCTGGCGTGCATTCGAGTATCGACTGAACACACATGATAACAAATATAGGGACAACTTGGACAAAACAAATATAAATTCGAATGCAATGGTCGCCGCTATTGTTATAATATTATTATATGTCCAATGAATAAAACATCGGGTACAATATTACATAAATAAATAAAATAAACGTTTGTCAAACGTATGTACCTACTAATGATGTACTACTTGTATTCGAGTAAAATCATCGGTTTCTTCAATAATTCGCATTGGAAAAAGTCGTATTGAAATGATCAACTAATAATTATTATAGTCACCGCGTAGTTCATAAAATAATTACAATATATATAAATTTACTAATATATTATTACATTACGTTTAAGGACTCGTTAAGTACTATTCATAAGTATTATATTAATAAATATACATAAACATAGGTATATAATATATTATGCTGTTCGATGCCATAATATAGAAAGGACTATACTAATAAAGTAATGTACATCCCCCCTCTTAAAAGACTTCTATTTGGCACCATGACAATTTTTGAAAGCACGAGGTGCGTTGGTGGGAGGTTGATGTATTTTTGAAATGTTTAAATTATAAAAAGAACTTCATAATGATATTATTATTTGAATTGTTATTTGAATTGTTGACGAGTAGTTGCCCTTCATTTGAATATAAATTCAAAACATGGTTAGATTGTAATTGTTTTACTTTATTTAGCTTAATTAATAATTAGTCAATTCCTGTAGATATAAACACAGTGGTTTATTTAAAATTTAAGAGTCGGATTAAATATCCTGCCGAAATAAAGTGATATAAATTAGGTTAATATCGAACACCAACTTTACTGTATACAATATTGTATGCCTTACAGTATTTATGCTCTCCTGTGAATTCACGCGTTTCAAGAATATTTTATCAACAAACCATTCGAAATAATAAATAAATAATATAATAACATAATTATAATATAATGTTAATATAATTTATTAATTTATATTATTTTGCAGGAGTCAATTGGTTTGTTTAATTTTAGTGAAGACATTTATAGAAGATTTAGCGGTAAATAATTCAACTATTATTTAAATTTTCTAATTTTTATATAAGGTAAAAATATTTACACAGCCAAAATGTGTAAGATATACACAGGCGCAAACTGACTGGGATGCTACAGCATCACTTGCCCTGAAATGAATTTACCCTATTCGGTATAAATTTGCATAATATATAATATACTCAGAATCAATATGAATTTTTACTGGTCCTAAATATAGATTTTAATAATTAATACAGATACAGAGACACTTGTATTTCACAAATGTCAATGAAGCTAATACTGAATTGAGTATACTAGCTACTAACTAGATACTGTAGATATATAGTATAAAATCTATACGGCGACTTTGGCGCTAATATTATATAGCATTACATGCCTATTTTTTACCAGTGCCAATAGATATACGTATTCACTATTCGCTTATCAAAACAGTATAAAAAAATTAGTATACATAATATAATTATTTAGGTTTATATTCCATGTTTTTAATTAGGAGTTATTTTAAAAATATGAATTAAAAATCAAAAATATTATTGATATATTATTCTGAATAATTTTATATTAAACTATTATTAATGAAGATTTGTATTTTTGAATTCCCTAGCTACTCTCAATTTTTTTCTCAATCTGGAGTCCCTGAAAAGAGATATTTCGTGCTATCATTTTAGTGAAACACCTTGTATGTCATACGTGTGTGAATTATATGGATAGGCGCTCTTGTTACTTTGAAGAGTTTTTATGATTATAATGACAATCGAATTATATTTATCATAATAAATATATTATTATACCTAGTGGAATAAACGTATACAATATACGTTACTAAACGATTTTTTATTAATGTTTGGACTTGCTGAGTTTGAGTGAAAGTATTTGTGCACATTAGGTAATATACTTATTTATTCTGATCAACTAAACCAGATTCTATTATGTTTAATGCTTGTGTACAAACTCGGTGATTGATATTCTTATTTAATTAATACATATATTCACTATGCCCCACGTTTTTAAATAAAATGTCAGGGTCAAATATTTAATAAAACATCGGGGTAGCCGAAATCCCGGTTTATAAATTTATAATTTATAAGCAGTGGCTTACATATTATATTCACCGTAAATCATGATTTATTTGATGCTTAAAGGTAGTATTTTTCTAGAATTAATTAGTAATGTAGTTGAAGTCTGTAAAACGGGTTTATTATTTTATTGTTTTCTATATCTATGTATAATTCCAGTTGAAAACACATTGCATTATATACAACAGATGTCAGATAGGATAACTAAAGGAACTTTCATAGGTACCATCTAATTAGGTTTAAAAATTTAACAGCCTATGTATTTAAGTACATATAAATGCACTTTATAAAAAAAAGAACAATAAATACATGATGATCAAACAAATCATATAAACACGATTGTTTTTGGAAACCATTGCCATAATGATACAATTCTTAATAATCATATAAGTAAGAAACAAATTAATTAGTATTAAATTTAATAACTTCATCTGACATTGGAATATTTAATCAGTAATAAACAGTTAATTGAATTAACTTAATACGATAAAAATATGTATATAAATATAAATGTATATATTGGCTAATGTCTATTCTTATCCCAAAATCTCTCTACATTTCTTCTGCGAGAACTAAGCTCTCTAACTCAGATTCATTTACTTGTTATTTTCAATATTGATTACCTAGTATTATCTAACTATCTATAAACTAAGTATATCAATACAGTGAAGCAACGTCAACATATTTATTTATTGCAACATTATTTAAAGTATTGTGAATTTTTAATTTTAAACATTATTTAAAGTATTGTGAATTTTTAATTTTAAACATGTCTCATGAAATTGTATAATCTAATATGTATATAAAAAGACTAATATACTGTAAAATAATATAATCCTAAAATACCATATAGCTACAAGATGTTACAATACAATTATTATAATCAGTATTTTTGTTTATTGTGTAATGAGATCAAATTTCTGTTTACATTATAAACGTATTTAAATTAAATCAAAAATCAAATATTTATAAAAAGATAAAAATCCCATTAGGAGGAAAATGTAATTATATCTGGGTAGTTAATATCTACTAATAATGTTTTTTCTGAAATAATTGAGAAAAAAATAATTTACTAATATAATATACGTTACAACATTATTATTATGCATTATAATATTATGCATATTTTTTATTTATTATGTTTAAACATCTACAGATGTATGTTGAATAAATAAATTATCATATTTTTTTAATATTATCATTATTTATTGTTAATCGAAAGTTAATTATGATTATCTCTTTTTAATTTAAGTACCGACATATGTTTATTATTGTTTAAATACCTAAGACTATCTTAAATACCTTACACTTATGGTCATACAAATTTCAAATAATCTTGTATTTTTTTCTCCAAAATTTGATTTAAAATTAGACCGTATTGTTGAAATCAAGCTGCAAATATCTATCTAAATTTTAATTGGAAATTACACAGCAATACCGATATTTTCGAAAAATTGTAGATCAAGTATAACTAATCATCTTATACTTTGCAAAATTTTTTTAGCGACTGATCTTCATAAAAAAGTTTATGAATGTTGTTTGGTATTTTAAATTTGTATTATTATTACTTTTTTCGAGGAAATTACAACATATATTTTAACGTTCGACAGTTATTATACCATAAAATGTACCTAGCATACATATTTAAGTTAATAGATAAAAATGTAATCTGTGTAGGAAAACAATTTCATGAATTTAAACATATTTAAAAACTCCAAGTACACAGTCACACAGATAATATATATATTTTATTTTAACATTTATTTGAATTGTAAGGTTTTTTTTTCAGTACGTAGGTATTTAACTGTGAAGTTAAAAACCAAAACTCGTGGTTTTTTTTTATCACAACTATAATGGGAACGCATGGCGATTTTGCACTGATCCAAAATAGAATACTTAGTAAATACAGGTATGTTATTAATTTTGTAAATCTCCGTTCTTCGCGTTACATAGGTACCGGGTCAACCAAGTCTGATACACAGTAAACATGAATAATAGTACATAGTGCATGTACAATTATAGGCATAATTGATTTGAATGCACTCCTCTAAACGTTTCAACATTATACCCATAACCCACCTGTTGTATTGACCATTTCTATGTACCTAATCGAGTTTTATTATTCTGTAGGAGTATGCCAAAAAGATTTACCTGCAAAGGATATTCTTTCTTTTTTAATGATATGTTTTTCTAAGAGATTGAACTTCTCAATTATTACATAAAAAATATTAATTTTTTAGTTGGTTGTGGACAATGTTATACCGAGTAGCACCTACATTAGTTGCCATGAATAATTATGAAATATGCCTAATATAAACAAACATGTATTATTCACATTGAGTACAGACGAGAGTGTAGACGATTGATTATATAAGTTTATACTATATATGTATTCCTTTATGTATTATTCAATGCTATTCATTTTACGTATGTTGTAGTTATAGCTATTGATACCTTATGGTTAAAATTTACCTACCATTAATATTGTACAAAGAATACATTTTACTAGTTTAGTCAATAATGTAGATTTAAATATAGGCTTTTTAATTTTTACTTGGAAATAGTATTAAAATGTATTAAATCGGTATAATTTAGAAGTTTTAGTCTCCTATACGTGAATATTATAATATCTACTTAGAAATAGATAACATAATATACTCATATACGTATACAAATAGTAAATTAGAAATACCTATAAAAGTTAGGTAATAGCATTGATTATAAATACTAGTATTTATAATCAATGGTAATAGGTAGGTATATTAAATTTCGTTATTTAAATATCTACAGATAATAATTTTTTACACTTTGGTACTTTTTACTTTAAAAGTATATTATAAATATTACATAATCATAAAACATTTGTAATTTTCCAAATTATTATCAAAGTACATACATTATTGTTTATGCATATCAAATATAATTACTTTAAAGTTTAATTGAATATCTTATTGTTTTCAGATATAAATATGATTAAGAAACAAAAATTAATAGATTATTCTATATATGAATTCAAAAGCATAGAAATTTGGAGTTGACAATTATTCTGTTCAGTTAATTCAATTCTACTACGGGTCTTCTAAGGCATTATATCCCGTCATCGCGTGCAGTGGTTTATTATGTTTTATTAATATATCCTTGATCGGTTTAAATATGAATTACGACAAATTCACTATCAATGAGGAAGAAGTTAAAACAGGATAAATCTTAATACAGGATAAAGTAGGTAAGTACATAAAAGTTTTATCGTGTTGTATGCTAACAGAAATTGTTTTTGATAGAAACAATCGACTTTTAGTACAATAATCATCTATATGAACTGACCAACGTTTATTCATAAATGACAATATTTTAATACCTATTCTATATTATATATTTTAGAAAAAAATCGAGTAATTCAAATTAAATGCCAACATCCAATGTATTTAAGTAAAGCTATCGATTAAGTAAATGTGTTATCCATTTAGTTAATACGTCGAGTAAGAACATTTATCATACCACATTATTATTTTTAACATTTTAATATTTAAATAATAGTAATTGCTATTATAAACTATAATAACATGGTTTTTTTTTTTTAAATTTAATTATAAAAACTTACTTTTCCGTACTAGGCAGTATTATTCACATGGACGTCAGACACTACACAGACCACATGTTAACGTGATTACGGCCGACCGCTGTTTGTGTACGCACTACACACGTGTATAGCTCGTACGTACTTACTAAACTAGTGTTTTCAATGTGTTTCGTAGCACACGCTCACATGCATCAGCCGTTCTTTATATTTTCGTTCCTCGCAACCTGTTTCCCCACCAGACTTTTAGAGACGCAGAAAACACATACTCTATAGATTTAAATATTTATTACTCGAGTGGGCGAATAAAAACCAACGGTGATTATAGTACTATACCTTAGTACCTATACCATGTGAGTATAAGTAAATCATTTAAATAAATGTCACACATACGTAGGTATCTATTTTATTCAAACGAACCCGGAAGAAGGGATTAAGGTGAAATAATGTATTTACTGATGGGCCGTTTTATTATACTGTCAGGATACCGTCAAAGGGCTGAATAAGTGAAGATCTACAGTATTAACAAATGTCTATATTTACCAAAACGTCAATAATATTATAATAATCTAACGCCTCTAATAAAAATGTCTAACGATGAAAGGTTTAGTAAAAAATTAAGCCTACAGTCTAAGTAATGTAGTAGAAAATATTATTGACAAGAACAATGCACATTCAAATAAATTTCCTGAACAAAATTATGAACTGTTTACAAAACGTGTTTAGGTACTCGTATAATAATTATCGTTATTATTAAATAGACATGTACTTGCAAATATGATAACAAAATATTATTATAAAAATATAAAATAAATTAATTTAAAACGATTAAATGTCTCTAATGATAAAAAATAATAAAAATAAAAAATTTCACTTCATTTTCATTTCTTTCATTTTTATTGTTATTATTAGAAATATTTAATAATTTTTAATAAATTATTTTAATAATATTTAATTATGATTTTATGTATATAAACCCATAAAAAATATTTATTTTGTTTTATATTTTTTAAACATTATGGCTTATGAGTTCGGGTGATTTCTTTTTTAACCAAAATGTATCTTTGCCTTTTCGCCTATTGTTCATTTTTAGCCGGTAAATTTTTCGTTATAATTTATCATGCACAATTTTAGGAACCACCTCTAACAACGTTATACATTACGAAGAAAATACACGGAACACTAATAATGAATATTAAGTACACGCTATTAATTAGTTGTTGTATTGTATTATAATGCTATTTTTTTTTTCAGCTATATCCAGGTCTTTCCCAAGATTTGTTATCCATCCGGCGTCATACTAAAATTTAGCTACCTTTTGTTAATTTATTCAATTTGTATACAATTATTTTAACGACATTTCATAAATGCTAAAAATGTATTAATTTATTGCTGTTAAGTTTCTTTTTAAGTACCCGAATCGTTTATCTATTTACTTTAATAAAATTCGACATTGATACTGACAGCATTTTCAAATTTAATAATCACTATAACTTATACCTACATCAAAAGCTTAAACTCATATTATACAAATTAATAGTCATTAATACGTAAAATATAATACATCGATTCCTTAAAATGATAATTCGAACGAATAAAAATGGCGATTAAAGCTTGTATATCGATAACGTTTATAAAATACGTTTAGTAAAAAAAAACAACAAAATAACTTGTGAGATAAATTGAATCATTAAAAAGAATAAAATTATTTAAAATAAATTTGTGAGATAAGTTGAACGACCTCGAATAGGCACATGTTTAAAATGATTACGAGTGGTTTCAATAATGGTGTATGGTAAATTTTAATGACAATTTAATGGCCGAAAAGGGAAGATATATTTTGACTGAAAAAGGTGACCATCAGGAGTAGGATCAGAGGTCCTACTTATAAGTAAATTTAATTAAAAATGTTGTCTGTAATGATGAGTTGCTGCTTTGATGAATTACATTGTGGTAATATTTTGTTTTTCGATTGACGAAATCATGCCATTTAAATATTGTTAACATGTTTTTAACGTGGGATTTCTCAAATTATTAGACTCATTAATATTGTTTGATTTTAGGAAAAGAAAATTTTGAGCCGTTGAAAAATGATGTCTGTTTATTAAGACGTATATTTTGATCACCTATTGCAGTGTCGTCTAGATTATCAATTAAACTAAACCATACTGTGTATAAGCTGGATAAGAAAGTAATATTAAAAATAGTTCAGATCAGTCTGTGGTCTTTACCATCGGGTGAGTTGCACTATTTTTAAGTAAAACAATTCGTTCTGATTGAATTTTTTCTTTTAGAATTTACCACAGTAATGTTGGTTTGACAACAGATTTTACAGTCTGTTGTGTAATAGGGAGAGTTCTTATTACTTTACGAGGATTGTTGTGCAGTGACTTCAGCAACGGAAATACATGCATGGAATTTACATGTTAAAAATTTGACTCTAAAATCAATTTTCTGAAAATCGTCGGGTTTTGCCGATCGCCCGATTTAAATAATATAAATGGAAACGTTAAAAACATTTTTAATAGTCCTACATCAATAGTGAATCTAGTCTAACCAGCTAAAATGTGGTTAAAAATATTTTTTCATTTTTTTTTTTTTTTTAATAAAAACTATAGCTGTTTCGCCCACGATGTTCTGCCTAGTACAAGAACTTTACTACATATTGTACAATAAAAAACATAATTGAAAATTCCCCGAACCCGTTTCTTTTGGAGTCGACTACAGAGGTGTGGCTGCTAACAAGGTGTAGTTATTTGAATATTATTATTTATATTTATTATTATCAATAGTATTAAAAAGTATTATTCTAACGACGAGCAATAATGCCAAGAAAGCGAATTTTTAAATAGACTCGCTCAAGGCAATTGAAATAGAAAGAAAATATGCCACGTGTATACTCTGATAAAGTCGACCTACACAAAATAGTTATAATGTTACATGGTAGTTGCATATTATGTTTTAACATTTTTCACGGTTAAAAGATGGTCGTTTATTTTAGATTTTGAGTGTGAAACATGTTCTACCATGATGAGTAATTTTTTTAAAATTTCATTTTCAGTCTGTGAACATGATTTTGATCAGAAGCCCTGGTCCGTTCATCAGCTTCAGTATGAGTTTTTGGTGGCAAACTTTGTTTCAAAATTCACCATCAATTTTTAAACGTATAATTTTCGAAAATTAAATGTTAACGAAATCAGGTATTTTATCGAATTTCCATAGAACGATATTAGTTAATTTTTTACTGTTCTTGAAAGAAATGAAAAGAATAAAGAATTAGAAAAATATAGGAATAGACGCTAACCACACATCTTATTTCATTAAGAATCATTGTTTCGAGAGCAATGATACATTAGTTTCAAATTTAAAAGATCAATAAAAATAATTCACTAGTATCAATTACTCGTTCCTGTATTTTATTCGAGTTTTGTACTTTCCTTTTTATATTATACGATTTAATTTTTGGAGAACAACTGATAAAAAAATTGAATTTATACTAGAATTTAATAAGCAGTAACTTTTTAATAACTACATACTGTATTTATACTTCTTAAAAATAAAATTCTGTTGATAATAATATACCCACCTCAAAAATACTGAATCCACAAAGAATATTCATTCAACTGCATATTTACTTCTACACTGTTGAACAAATTCATCGAATGTGATTTTGTGAAACGCATATTATTAACATATGATTTAATTTAAAATATCTTTATTGTAATATAATATTGTGTAAATACAAGTGATAAAAAAAAGTAGTTTTTAATATTTGGGAAGGTTCCCTTCAGTAAGTCTTGTATAGTGGGTATACGAACCTCAAATTTTACATAAGCAATATAAAATATCAAAACGCCGACCTGTCCTGTCTAAAATATGACAAAAAAATTAAATAAACATTTTTATAGATTACGAGTGTAAAAAAATAAAACTAGATAAATAATTAATTTTATTCTTTATTTGAAAACGATATGTGTGCATTGGATTTAATAATTAATATAGAATAGTTTTTTTTATAGTAATAAAATAATCATAATTATACACTTATTATATTATATAATATATATAATATATATTATATACACAGTAAACACACACACAAACACACAACATGCATTTAAACGATATAGTGAAATGCTGTATATGTACTAATTAAAAATAATCTACTAAATAATTATTAAATATTCAAATAACAATTGTTTTTTTTTATATCTAAAAACCTTTTAATTTGTAATCAAAGCAAGTACCTATTATACATATATTTTATTGTTTTACAGATACAAATTATATGCACCAATATTTTGAATGCTAATAATAAGCAATTTAGAAGATTCTATTCGGTAATGTATAGTTATAAATTATAATATATATTCTAATTGTTCTCCTAGATTAATGATAATAATATAGGTAATAACTAATAATATTATAATATCATTTTTTAACGGTTCCAAAGTCACTAATTTACAACATTATATAATTGTTTTATCATAATAAAAAATCGTATGTATTTCCATCGAATTATTAGTACTATGTTTTTTTTTAATCGAATACATAAGATTAGCAGAGAGCAATGATCGTATTTCCGGTTTATTAATTTTTAATCCATATTATTAGAGTATAAAATAATATAATACACAATTGCAAGTTCATATTGTATGTTCACCGATAATAGGTAGAAAATTAAATTAAATGGTTTAAGAATGACCTTCAACTCCAATCATCAGGTTCTTTTTATTGACCAAAGGCAAGTGAAGTGCCCAATTCAATTGACATTTCAAATTTTCTTTAATGATATTAATATATTTTTATTATTACTATCGGATTTGACACATTAATTTGTTAAGTGACTATAATATTTATAAAATAATTATTACGAACCGTGTTAAAATTAGATGATTTTCTAAAGTTGTGATTTCTGTAATTAAAATCTAAAAGACGTTTTATAAGACTCAATTTTAAATGTTGAAAACTTTTGTATTTTCTCATGATTATTTTGTAACCTAAGATTTGTACTCAAAGCTCCGTGTTAAAAGAAAAATATTGCTAAAATCCTTGTATTAAATGAGTTTCTTGTGGGAAAGTATTGCACAAGCAATTCCTTCATTGTGGGGGATCATCAGTCATACAAAATGTTTAAGTTCAATCACATTTATTGAAAAAACCCCCGATTGAAAGTAATTTCTTAGAAAACAAAAAGTGAACAAACTTTTTAACACTCGTAGATTGTGATTCGCACATTATTATTTTTATAAAAGTTAGTTAATTAATGATTTCAATGTCTTCAAATCTTATCTCATGCTGACAGTAATATCACACTATATATAATACATTAAAAGAAAGAGAAAGTGTGGGAAGATAGAAAATAAATAAATTGTGTTAATTTATTTGGTATTTGTCCAATATTTTTGTGTCGTTAAAACCGACGAAGAAAAAAAATGCTTTGCTGTTGTCGTAGTTAGGTATATTCTAAAATAAAACCTATAGGGCGAACACGTGTTTGAATAGAAATTAGGATACCCTCGTGGTTTTGTTTTTTTTGTGTAATGTATGAACTATGAAACTTCAAATCTATTAATTAGATTTCAAAGAAAACCTTTGAATAATTGGCTTGTCTAAATCAATAAAATTGAGAATATAATGATATAATTACTTGTGGTTGTGTGTATTATATATAGGATAAAACTGTTGAAGTTACTTGAAAAAATATCTCTGAGCAGAGGTTAGTGAACAACAATGTTATAAGAACCAAAACTACAAAATTTCTATTAAAAGAAATCTATAAATATCATGGTCACACAGTTTAAAAATTCGCCATTATTCAAATTCTAAGCTTTCATAATCAAATTTTTTTCATTCGCTTATTTTTATCTATATACATTATTATCTACCTACTTAATTTGAACATTTAAGACGAATAAAATGTTGTGTCATTATTGTTTTTCATTTATAAAAATCAACCTATTAATTTAACACTAAGAAAATATGATTCAGTTTATATACATAACAAGAATAACTTGTTGAAGGGTAGGTAATAATTAGTAACTTAAAATTTATTTCTAATAAATTCCCCTCCTGTTTTTAGGTAATCAAGCGAGTCTTTAATCCAAATGTTACCCTTAAACCTAATGAAAAAATCTTTTATTTGAAAATTGGTAAAAACTACTTCTTCAATCTACTATTATAGTCATGTGCCGTCAAGTTATGGAAAATGTTTAGAACGTTTTTATCTCCAAGTGTTTTATTAGAAAAAATTATTTTCTCTTTATAAGTTCAGTTCTCAATGATTCTATACTATATAGCTAACAATTTGTTTTTCAAATTTAACAAATCATTAATCAGTTACCATTCTAGATAAACAGTGATTTTCAAGTGGAATTCAATTATCAATACACAGGGTTGGATATAGAAGGAAGAGGCGAAAAGGGTATTAAATCTCAAGCATAAAGTTATCTTCATTATCAAGGACGTATATTTTGTCTAGGTACTATTGATAAATTTGCTTTGTAAAATGAATATTGTTCCTACGTTTGATCACATTCAAATATTACATAACTAATAATTATTACAAAATTGATTTGATTATCATTGTAACACCGCCTACTATCTGGAAAGACGATGGTACCAACCAAGAAGTGAGATGAAATCTATTCCTTAGCTTTCTTCAGTTAATTTTTGCAGTTTCAGTCTTGTTCTGTCCGAAATATTTGGTTGACTTGTGTGTTCGCTGTTATATGCTCATAATGTCATGGTTTTTTTTTTATGAAATTAATAAAATCGATTGATTTTGTTTATTTTAAAAACTTTGAAAATCTGTATTGAATTTCATTGATTCCAGTTATGATGGATGCTAGAATTATATTGTAATACAAACGACGTTTCAACGATGGAAGTCAATTGAAAGAAACAAATTACCTTTCGAAGCAGGTTAACTTCAATAATAAGTAATTTTTCTCATTTTATTACATAATATAACATTGAAATTGCGCAGTTAGTCCAGCTTAAAGTCACTGGTAACAGACAATAATTTTTTTAAACTTAACGTTTTTAATGTGTTTTCTATAGTAAAAGTGCAAATCATTTGTAATCACACTATTTCTAAAGAGCGGTTATATAAGTAATCAGTAAAATTTTAAATTTCAATAATTATTCATTTCTGGGTTATGATGAAAAAAAAAACTAGTATTCCGTAAATTTTGTTAGTTTTTGAAATTTTTCTCAATGTTTGGATTAACTGTAGAGAAAATGTTGAAATTTCCACCAAAAGTAACAATTAGACAATGGCTACAAAAACCATTTTCTTCTAGTCAAAAACATGATGACATAAAAATAAATAAATATAGGATTTATATCAGTTGACTTTGTAAGAATATAGGCAAAAATAACAAATATGGAATAAAAACAAAACATTTTTTGGATGAAAGAAGCCAATTGGTGCCACTTTCTAATTGTTTCTTTTTATTTTGTTAAAAAATACTACCTGAATTTTGTTTTTAATGATTTAGTTTACAAACACAAAATAATATTTAAAGAATAAATATTAAATTATAATATCGAATTGTTTAAATATTTCATTGATTCAATTCTACTCTGATAAAATCATTTTCTTGTACAAGTTTGACTTGATTTACTTTCAAATTAAAAGTATAAGCAATCTTAGGCTTTAGCATGTTTAAATCGTTTTTGTCATCTCCTCCATGAAGTAATACTGTTCCAATTTCTGAATCATATTTTGCATTTATAAACCTAATTTATCAAAGGTTAATTTTAGATTCGATTTTCAATCTTAAAAAGTGACTGCTATAAGATTAGATAACTTACTGAGTAGTTGGGAACATTTTTTGTTCAACCTGGACACTTTTTAAAGAATTATCTTTCTTTTGAACCACAATTGTTTCATTATTCATTTTGTTAAGTAAATTATCATCCAAGAATTTTCCATCAGCAGTTTTTACCGAAAATTCAATACCAAACAAACAAAAGGTATTTTGTATCTGTAATATTAAAAAATATACATACAGTATTATACATTTTAATAATATACATTTAAATATGTTATGTTTTAAAATTCTATAACATAAAATGATTATATATTTAAAAAAAAATGATTTATAAAATTAGGTATATTTTAATTTTTGAGTAATAATGTTACTGTTATTCTGTTGAATATCAAACAATTATTTAGTAAAAGTATGTCTTATAATTAGGCATTCGTTTAATTCTGACCATCTTGATGTAAGCAATATAACTTATTAGTAAGATACAAAAGTTTTTTAGAATTTAAAATATTTAAACAGAATATTTGGTTACCCAAAAATACTTTATGACTTTTTAAAAAGAAGAAGTTTACATTCTTAGCATTTAATTAATTTTTTTATGAAAATTTCTATTATTAAGAGATGCTGCAAGTAAATTTATTTATAGCAAATTTTCTCAATAACTCGTGTATTAGTTGAATAAAAAACATCTTTTAATAAATGATAATTTAAAAATTATAAATGGTAAACAATTTTAACAAAGGGTCATCAAAAGTTTATATAAGAACTATAACAAGTTATTCACATATATTGATTACTAATCAATATTAATAAATAATAATATATTTAAATTAGGTACTAACCTAGTGTATGACCTACCTAATAAAGTACTTTGCCAATATTATTGAAAAATAAAATTTGTATGTATACTACACTGGTTGAACATATTATGTAATAATATTTTTTCCATTGTATGAAGTTTTTTTTATAAAAATTATCAAATAATAGAATAATTTAACATATGTAGAAACGGATAAAGATTTTATTGTTTTTCAAATAATAAAATATATATTATGAGTATAGTGAATACCAAAAATGATTAATAGATTAGATTGCATAAACAAGTATTCTAACAATGCCACAATGACACCATGAAAAATACTCAAAAATTGTATGTTTAAAAACACTTCAAATAAATAATGTTTACTATATAAATTTAATATGTACAAACAAATATTTCAAAAATATTGGTAAAAAATAGAAAATTTTTTTTTTTATAATAATGCAACATCAATGTTATTTGGTATCTAAACTGACTATACTTGATGGTAATTTATAACTACAAACTTTCAAATGTAATAATTAAATATATCTCAAAAAAAAAATCATTATTTTAAAAATTCTAGATATAAAAATATTAAAAAAAGAAATCAGTTAATCAAATTACAAATACACAATATTTAAATAAATCAACCAAACAAGTAGAATACTGAAGAACAAGCTCCATTGTGTATAAAACAAACAAACATGTAAAAAGCAAGTAAAATAATGAAATGTAATTTAATCCAAATTTTTATTTACCTCCTCAGTCAAACTATTGATATTCAGTATATTTTTACCAACAGGGTTTTCAAGGAGAATAGTGTTTGAATTTGAAGCACCATATTTAGCATTCAATCCATGAAGATCAACATTAACAAACCTAGAAAACAACAAATATTTAAATAATTTATTTTAAACAAATATTTATTAATAATAAATATTAAATATATCAATATCAGTTTACCTGCAAACTGGTAATATTAATCGTTCAGCTTCTTTTGTAAGTACAATTTTTAGATTAGACCCTTTAAGCTAAACATTAAATGAACATTTGTAAGTATATATAGTTATAAAAATATTCATTACTTAATAATAATGTATATATTGATTTTAAAATTAATAAAATACTGGTTAAAAGCAATCGGGGTGGCCAATGTTGTTATCCTGTTTTTCGTAACTTAATTTTTTCAAAGCCCAGGAAGATTCAAAATGGAAATATTTGAATTTAGATTAGTTTTAATGCAAAAACATAGATAATAAAAACCCAATTTGACAATTTGGGGACAATCATCCATTTGTCATAATATTGTTTTGAGAAAACTAAATATATTTAAACATTCATTTCTTAGTATCTCGAAAATATTATTTTCTTTTTGTTTTATAACAGATATTTGTCATTTCAAACATAAATTATTATCATTCTCTGCTGATTAAATTATATACTAATGATGAAATATCTTAAATTGTTATAAATCAGTTTATAAATGTGTACGATTTGTTAAGGTATACAAACAATAAATATTTTTTGTTGATAAAATGGGCATAGGAATATGAAATAATGACGTATGTCCAATTGACCGACCCTTGGGTTGTCAGCCAGTTAAATACAAACTTGTTTTCTTCACGATAATATTTAAAACGGTTTCAATAAAAATATATATTAGATTGGTAAATTAATAAAGAAAGGGCAAGTTTGGATAATTAATTATTAAAATATAATTCATAATAATTACTGTTTGAGTTTCTTCAATGATGATATTTCCTTCTGCTGGTCCGTCAATGAATGGTACTTTTAAAACATTTGTTATAAAGTCTTTCCATTCTTTAGCAACTCTGGATAAATCTCCAGTAGGACTTACATCATAATAAACTGTTATTAAGTCTGTAGGTACTAAGTGAGCTTTTTTACGCAGTTTTTGAACTCTATTGATTATTTCACGAGCAGTACCTTCATCCATCATATTCTGATCTGGTGAAACATTTAGCAGGACCAAAATCTGTAACCAATAAAAAATTAATTACTAATATAAAGAAAAATTATTTTATAAAAAATCATTATAATAATCACATCATTATTGAGCTGTGCTTCGTATTTTTTGGCCATTTCTTCAGCTTCAGGTCCAGTAAAGTCATATAATATTCTAAACTCTGTTGCATCTAATTCATATTCCAACACTTTAAGAGGTGGCTTTTTATCATCGTCATTGCCGCCGACTACAGAAGATACTTCATTTTGCCAGGCTTGAAGTTGTTCATTTGTTAATTCCTAGAATAAATAATATAGATTAATAATTAAATAGTATACATATATGCAATTGAATTAGTGTAAAAGATTTAATCTAATTTAGTAATCTTACTCGTATAGCTGCTGTCACTCTTTTAAAGTCAGATTTCAATCTAGAACCTAATGTTTTATGATCGGGTTCAGCTCTAAGTTTAACGTATTTACTTTTATTTTTTGAAAAATTAATAGCTTTCACATTTAACTCTTTTTCAATGTAATTACGGAACTCTTCTACGTTTTCTATTATTTTAGGATCATCAGCTACAATTAACAAATCCGGAAGAGGATACTGAAAAAAAAATATTACGTAAGTAAAATGTCTAAAGTATTAGTTATAGATTACTTACTTTAACTGGTATTGTCTTACGATCTCTCATTATTCTACCCATTTCAATAATATTTTGCATATTGGAAACACTCTGTTCAATATTTTTATCAATCAAATGTTCTCTATGTATAATGGAAAAATTGTTTTAACAAAAGTATAATTTAGGATTAATTTAAATTAATTATAAAAATAAAATAACTCACTGAACAATCGGTACCATATGAAAATGAACACTGCGTTCTTTAAGATTTTCAATTTTTTTTAAATTTTGATACATCAATTCACATATGAATGGTGTGTATGGGGCCATTAAGCATACCATATTCATTAAAACATGATATAATGTATCCAAAGATTGCTGCCAATCATCTTGACCACATTCACCCTTTAGTCGCTGACGATTTAATCTAACATACCAGTTAGTTAAAAGGTCAATGAATTTTACAAGTCTCGGGACAACTGTATAAAGACGATATGCAGTCATTTCCTTACGCACAAATGCAATTAATGACTGTGTCCAAGATGTTATCCATCGATCCATTTTATTCTCACTGGACGCTGAGTAATAATTTTTATTTGGTCGATACATATTACCCTATTAATTAAAAATAAACACTTAGTTTGGTATATAATTAAATTTCATTAATATTAAAATTATTTAATTTAAACACTTACAGAAGAATCATTAATGTTTTGTATGAAAAATCTATAAGCATTGTACCAAGGTAAAAACAAATCTTTTAAAATTTCTTTAACTCCTTCTTCCTTAAACCTTAGGTTTTCTGCCCTTACCACAGGGGAATTAATAAGGTATAATCGCAATGCATCAGCTCCAAATTTATTTACTACCTAAAATGAAATAATTTTTATTTTTATTTCATATATTATTTAATACAATTTTTAAATAAAAAGATATATTATTAAGTCATTTACAGTTGTCAGTAAAAATGAATAATAATTTTAAATAATATAAAATAAGTGCTTAAAGTTTTAATATTTAAATAATACTGAATAGGAATAAATATAAAAACTATTAGATTCAAACAAAATTCCAATTTTTTTTATACTTAAAATAACTAAATAATTAAAACCAACATAAGAAAACACTTATTCTTGGATAAAACCTTATAAACCACACTTTTAGTTCCCAAACTCATTTTGTAAATAATATAATAATTTGAAAATTGTATTGAAAATATAAAAGAAATAAATAAAAGAATGTATTCATTTTCAAACATTACTATACCTCTAATGGATCTGGATAATTTTTTTTTCGCTTGGACATTTTTTGGCCATCAGAAGCAAGCACTAGTCCATTTGCAATAAGGTTCTTAAATGGGGGTTTGTTAAATAATGCAGTTGAAATAACTAATAATGTGTAAAACCTAAAATAGTTGATTGAAAAAATGGTCATGAATATATACATAATGTAAGTGATTTATTATTTTAAATTAATTTTATGCAAAACCAATGGTTTATCTTACCATCCTCTAGTTTGATCTATTCCTTCAGCAATAAAATCAGCTGGAAATTTCTCAGAAAATTCTTTTCTGTTTTCAAATGGATAATGTTGTTGAGCATAAGGCATAGAACCAGATTCAAACCAACAATCAAATACTTCATTTATTCGACGCAATGGTGGACAACCTGGTCTAGCTGATGGAATTGTTAATTTATCCACTCTAAGTAAAAAAACAATAGTATTACGTTATTTTTACAAACTTTACCTGTAGCAAATCGTGAGTTTTTAAAATAGGTTCATATTTATAGGAATAAAAACTACTAATGCTAAAAACATTAGGAAAATGTATTTATTACGTTTCTCGGTGAAGATCTGTCACAAGAACACCAGTCATCTTATGTAGTTGTTCAATACTATTTATGCATACTATTTCTTTTCCGTCCTCAGATACCCAAAGAGGGATCGGAGTACCCCAGTAACGGTTACGACTAATTGCCCAATCTCGAGCATCTTTTAGCCAATTTCCAAAACGCTTTTCCTTAACAAAATTGGGCACCCTAAAATATAATTAAATTTACAAATTAACCTTGATTATAAGATGAATTAATTAAATATAAATTACCAATATGTGGCTTTATTACAGGCCAAGAGATCTTGACTCATATGTTGCACTCGAACAAACCACGATGGTACAGCTTTATAAATAAGGGGAGTTTCAGATCGCCAACAAAACGGATAATTATGTTTAATTGTAGAAGCACTAACTAGTCTTCCAGCTTCTTTTATATGTTTAATAATGTTTTTATCAGCATCCTATCAAGACAAAAGCGATTTTAAACATATACTTTTAATGGTTTATGTATATTTATAAAAGAAATATATATTTACTTTGACATATTGGCCTATAAAATCATTAACAGGAAGTACAAATCGACCGCTTTCATCAATAGGACAAACAATATCCTGGTCCCGGGTAATTACTCCAGCAGCTAAACATACTCTATAATCATCTTCTCCAAAATAAGGGGCTTGATGAACAATACCAGTACCAGATTCAGCAGATACATAACTATCAGTCAATACAACAAAAGCAGATTTTTGAACCTAAAAGAATATATTATCAATATTTTCATTCATAACCAAGTATATCCAACAATTTACTTGTATAAAATAGGAAAAAAGAGGTTTGTATTTTAACCCCTTTAATTTTTCTCCAGGGAATTTATCTAAAATAGTGTAATCTTCTTTTTTCTTAAATAATGTACTTAGTCGAGCTTCCATCAAAATGAGTATTTTGTCATTTAAATCTTTAACTTTTACATAGATTAAAGTAGGATTCACACATAATGCGAGATTACTTGGTAGAGTCCAGGGTGTAGTAGTCCATGCAACCAGAGAAACTGAGGGATCGTTTTCAAGAGGAAAACTAACTACAACTAAAATTTTAAAACAAAAAAAATATTAATATACATTAAACAACTAAAGTCAATTTAAATAATTATTAATTATTAACCTGAAGGATCGACTACATCTTTGTAATTCTGACCAGATTCAAAGTTGGACAATGGTGTATTACAAGCTGTTGAAAATGGCATTACTTTTACACCGCGATACACCAAGCCTTTATTCCAAAGCTCACTGAATACCCACCATACACTTTCCATAAACCATGGATACAGTGTTTTATAATCATTTTCAAAATCTAAATTTTTTTTTAAAAATAAGTGAATACAAACATTTAACTATGGTTGAAAATAAATACCAATCCATCGTCCTAATCTAGTAATAATAGTCTCCCAATCACTAGCATAACGCATGACAATTTTTCTGCATTCTTCGTTATATTTATCAATACCCATCCTGGCAACATCTTCTGGTCCTTTAATATTTAAAAGCTTATCAATTTCAAATTCCTGAAAATATTAAAACCAAAATAAATTTATTAATTCAATATTAGGTAGTAATGTAATTGATAAAAGAAAACAATAAATACATAATATTTGATCGACCAACAGTTATATATAGGTATAAGACAAACAACATTAAAAATAATGTTATTTTGAAGAGTAAGCACAATCATTGAGTGGTTAATAGAAGTTTTTGTCAAAAACCCCATTTTTTTAACTACAACTTTACCACTGGTAATCCATGCGTATCCCATCCAAATCTGCGTTCCACATGATGACCCGTTTGATGTGCATAACGTGTAACCACATCTTTGATGGCGCCAGCTAATATGTGACCGTAATGAGGAAGACCAGTGGCAAATGGTGGACCATCATAAAACGAAAATCTATATAAAATTAAGAGTTCAATGTTGTGTTTGAAAATCTAGGTTGTACTTGTCTTATGAACCCTTTGAAACCCATTACCTGGGTTTCCCCTTAGATTGTCTAAGACATTCGTGAAACACGTTGATTTCTTTCCAAAATTTTAGAATTTTCTCTTCTTCTTGTGGAAAATTCAAATACTCCGCGGCTTGTTCCACCATGGTGTTTGGGATTTTAAAATCGAATGGTTTATATGAAAAATATTTTAAAAGTTTTTTAAAAGATTTTATGGCCACACGATTTAAACATAATACAAATGATAACCACAACACTGCAATAGAACAATCACAGCATCTAAAAATCACAATAGACCAAGACGTACTGGATCACAGTAAAACGCATATCATAAAATGTAATATAATGTGGAATAAACCATGAAGACACGTTTTAATTCTACCGTTATCAGACTATCAATCGATCAAAATTCGCTGCAGTTGTTGATCAAAAAATGATAATGTACTGTTACTACTCGTGATAATAATTCGTAAAAGAAACAGCATTACCAACACAAAAGTCATAGAATTATAGAAGTCAACAAATTGAATAGTTGATTATTTGTCTGTAGTATTATAGTCAATATATTTGAAATAAAACCATTACTATAAGGAGGGACTCCATATTTTTTTTTAGGTTTTAATTTCAGATTATAGGACGTTAGTATTCGATGAAATGTCGGTACTCATCAAAAATACGTTCGCGTATAATTAAAATTAAGTATTTACCATATATTATATAATTTGATTATTAGTTGATATTTAATACAAAAAGATTTATTTAATAAATTACTTGATAATCGAACCAATTTTTGTGTTAGTTGCACTTCACAATATAAAATAGAATTACGTCGTTTATATCATATCTACACCGGTATAGATTTTAGTTTTTTTTATTATATACATAATAATAATATAATAATATATAAATAGATTTATAGACACTCTACGATGGAGTACACGGAACCAATGTTCATTAGGACTTGGAAGAAATATTTATCGGATGAATTCCACTGAACCGAATATGTTTCATGGGATAAAAAGATAATTTGGATGAACACGGAGCATTTATAATGAAGCAAATAAACGGTACCTGTAGTAAATTTAAGAAAACATTGTGAATTGTCAATTTGGACATTTGGTAATTTTCACGGTATTTTTCGAAGAAATTTATGCTTATTTATATAAACGTAGATAGTGGAATGCAGGATTCGTGTACTATTTCACGGGTATGTTGTCAAATATGATAAAATTTAGAATTTAAAATTTCGACAAGTTTTTATTTTTAGTTTTTACCGGGTTTTACTGAATAACAATAGGCGGCAATGCATGTTTTGTTAATGGATGGTAATTGGTAATACAAATATTAATTAAAATATCGTTAGTCATCATGTCCAGATCTATACACAAAGAAGACGAATCCAGGATTCCTGTAGTGATTTACGACACTAAGAACAATAAGAAATATCAAAGATGCAGTTTTCTCGGAAAAGTAATCATTTTTATTTCATATTATATTTAACTACTTTTGATCGGGTGAGAGGTATCACCTATTTACGACCTTAATATAACTTGCATTGAAGTTTGAGCGCAGAGGGGATCTCAATTTTACTACGATGTTTATTTTTTGTATATTTGCTATATTTCGGCTTGAAATACTAGTTCGTTTTTTTTCTGTCAATTTCTTATGAGGACCCACTCAAGGGGGTCATTTTTTGAGTTTCCCAAAAAGCAAAAACTACTGAAAAATTGTATTGAATCAACATGTTACCTACTTGAAATTTTTTTTATTTCTTTATAACTAAAATTAATCCCAGTAGACTTGAAATTTTAGTATCTACTGTAAAAATGATCACAGTTTAAGTTGTTTTATCATCAAAAGAGCACCACTTCTCTTTCTCCCTTTATGTACATGTTTTTGATGATACATCCACATTTACAGTAAAAAGTGTATTTTAAAATTTAAACTTTGAAATCATTGAAGAATTAAAATAATTAAAATAATTTATATAAATTAAATAGTGTAATGTATTTACTAATTATTTTCTTATTACAGGGCGGTTTTGCAAAATGTTATGAAATTATTGAAATGAAATCCAAAGAAGCATTTGCTGTAAAAATTATTTCCAAAACATTCCTCTCTAGACACTGTCAAAAAGCTAAAATAACTCAAGAAATACATGTTCATAGGATACTAAAAAACAAAAATATTGTTTCGTTTCATAGTTGTTTTGAGGATGATAGTTTTGTTTATATTGTCTTGGAACTTTGCCGAAAACGATCAATGATGGAACTTCATAAGTAAGGGAGTTAGGTATTCATTCAAATTGTTTATAATTACTCTTTATCATTAACTTAATTTGAATACTGTAGTCTGTTCCATTCAAAGAACTTGAAGTTTTGATATGATTGATATGATTGATATATCAAATGATAAAAATATTCTCCTATTGAAGAAATTTCAATATGAATTATTTACATAATTATATTATTACTTACTCTAATATTAATTGGTCATCACACCTTTTTAATCTTTTTTTTAATTTTGCCTAGAATTTTTATTGACACCCAATTATCAGTAATTTTTGATTCCATTTAGTATTTATACTTAATTTTATTTTTTTTATTGTTTAAAAAAGCTTCAACATCTATGGTTATTAGCTTACTTAAACTTAATATTTAGATACAAGTTAAATTGTTTTAAATATAATAATAATTAGTAAAACTTTTACATATTTTGAATTAACTTTATCCTATGAAAAAATGTACAGATTGCTGTGGTATTCTCTTCATAGAGGGCATGTAATGAAAGTGGGTTAATGAGAATTTGGCAGGCTTCGACATATTTGGGGTAGTTGATCTTACTTATTTCATGTACTTTTATAATTGGTTAATAATCAAGTTACACATTTTCGGTTCATTTTTGGACTTAAATAGACATTTTTCTTGTATTTCAAACAATATACCCCTTAAAGATAATAACAAAAATTAGGTTTATTAGGCATATCATGGGAAATGATCTATTTTATTATTATATAGCTAAGCCTAATGCTGCTATTACTTAGATAAATGACTACTCGAGTTATTTATTAACATATTAAGTCCTTAAATATAATTCTAATAATAAAAATTAAAAAAATTTCACTCTTATTAAGAAATTTAATTGTATTAGTTTACAAATGTATTAGTAGTCAACATAAAATAATAATTTTGTTTATTCATTACTGTTTGTTATTAATTTAAAATTATGTTTGTTTTGTTTAAAGGAGAAGAAAAATAGTTACAGAACCTGAAACTCGTTACTATGTATATCAAATACTTCAAGGTACATTATACTTGCACAATGAAAACGTTATTCACCGTGATTTAAAATTAGGAAATTTATTTTTAAATGATGAAATGGAAGTGAAAATAGGTGATTTTGGTTTAGCTACTAAAATTGAATATGAAGGTCAAAGAAAAAAGTAATAATTGTTATTCTAGAATATTGATTATTTAGTGCATACATCTTACTGTATTTTCTTATTACTCAAGACTAAATGCATATATATTATGTTGTACAATGTACATGTCTTGAGAGTTAGAAGAGGAATTTGAATATGTGTTAATGATGTCATTATTATATAATATATCATTTAGTTATATAAATTGAATAATTATTATTTGTACATATATTATATAGAACATTATGTGGTACTCCAAATTACATTGCTCCGGAGATTCTCAACAAAACAGGTCATAGTTTTGAAGTTGATGTATGGTCTATTGGTTGTATTATGTATGTAATATATAATCAATTATTTATATTTTTAATAATAATAATTTTTATTTTTATTTTAGGTATACGTTATTAGTTGGTAAACCACCATTTGAAACTAATTCTGTAAAAGAAACATATTCTAGAATTTTACGATGTGATTATAATATACCTTCTCATTTAAATAGGAGTGCCATTACTCTTATTAATAAAATGCTTCAACGTGATCCTAAAAAGCGTCCATGTGTTTCTGAAATAATGACGGCTGATTTCTTTACTACTGGTTATATGCCTAAAAGTTTACCAACATCTTGTCTCACCATGGCTCCTAGATTTGATTCTATTAATTATAGAGAGTCAATTTCTAATCACAAATCTTTAAATGGTAATATAAATATTTTCCTAATTTTAAGTTTCATTTGATGTTTATTAATTGTAAAATTTCAACATTTCAACATCTAGTTATTGAACCACATTTAGTTGTAAATGAGTCAAAGAAGTCTTTTGTTAAAAATGAAGTAGATTTTATTGATTGTAAAAAGTATAATATCTTCCTTAAAACAGAATTGGAAAATATATTAAAGAATAAACCATCCATAAAAGGAAGACATAAAATGGGTATACATATGTTATTATTTATATAATAATATATTTAACATAGATTTTAATTTTAGAAGAAACCACTGATCCAGCTGCCCAGCCTCTTATTTGGATCAGTAAGTGGGTTGATTATTCTGATATGTATGGATTTTGTTATGAATTATCTGATGATTGTGTTGGTGTTATGTTTAATGATGTAACTCGAATTGTACTACTAGCTAATTCAAGGTGAGTAATTTTTTTTATTTAATATTTTAGAACGGCAATTAAATGAAATAATTTAAATGAAATATTTTAGAGATGTGCATTACATAGATACAAATGGTTCTGAAGAATACTATACATCAGGTCAGATACCATCGAAATTGGATAAGAAAATGCATTTATTAATGTATTTTAGAAGGTATATGAATGATCATCTTATTAAAGCTGGTGCCGATGTATTAGCTAAAGATGTTGATAAATTGAGTCGTCCACCATATTTATATCAGTGGCATATGTGCAATAAATCAGTTATTATGCAACTTACAAATGGAACTTTACAAGTATGTTTTAATAATATATGTATAATGAAGTAATAATGTTAATTTTAATAAATATATTTACACTTTTTTTTATAGATAAACTTTTTTGACCATAGAAAAGTTATATTGTGCCCATTAATGAATGCTGTGACCTTGATAGAAAACAATGTTTTCCGTACCTACCGCTTCAGTAAAATTCTTCAAAACGGTTGTAGTCCAGAATTTACCAAATATTTAGAAAACGCTCTAACATATATTAATTACCTAGTGGAAAAAAATTAATTTTAATATGATTTCTTGAAAACCTGGAATTCAAAGTACTGATTTAATTTAATTTTTGTAAATTAACAACCAAAGTTAAGAGGTGTTATATTAGTTGTAATTAATGTGTTGCTATAAGTAGTTAAATTAATTTTTATTCATAAAATCAACAAATAAAGATAAAAATTGAAAATTAATTTAAAGAAACTATTATTTGAATTGAATATTATTATTATTTGAAATAATGTATCAAATTATAGTATAAAAAATAAATACCTTATAGTTCTGTTAGTTATTTAAGTTTGTATCAAATCACAAAATAGACTAAAAAGTGATGAAACGATTGAATTAAAATAAAATTATTCCACTTAAAACTTTTTTTTTTTGGCCCATTCTCTGATTGTGTTCTTGTATTTATTATGATTCATTTAATGTTTTTAAAATCAAAATACAGGATACAGACTAATAGTTGAATATTACGAGTATTAATATTCATTATATATTTTTATAATTATTAATAATCAATTGTATGAACTATATATTATTTTAAAAGAAATTTATTTAATTTAAACAATATAATTCGCACTAAAAATAATACACGCTCGTCGTTTTAGTAAATCGAGGAAACAATATAATTGGGTTAACCGAAAAATATTGTAAAAAGAGTATTCAAATTATATAATATTGAGGGGTTTCGCCAGTTTCGGATAGAAAACAAATCGTATGTCCATCGTCCGCACTAAACGTTTCGCTACCACTGGCAATCGTAATACAGTGGTTAAGAATTGAAGTTCGAATTCGATTAATTCAAAACAAATATTGAAGAAAAATAACAATTAAAATACCATTTATCAGTCAACGTTTTTATAGTTTGCGACTTCATCACTACTAGCGGTTTGGTTAAAACAACTTCCGTTATCAAAACCGAATGTGTTATCTTTTTGTGATCTCATGGCGTAATAAGTAAATTGGCCATGTTTCTCGTGTCTACATTTGCTCAAAAGCCGAGTTGTGATAGGTACTAACAACTGACACACTGTTATAGTGTTATTGGTGTTATTCATCTCCTATACCTCGTTTGTCTTACGTTAGCTAACGTTATTTCAATTTTCAATTTAAAATTTACTACCGTTGAATGTGTTTCCGACTGATTGTTATAACATAATTTCATTAAACTATTGTGCAATCTGTGGTCTATTTGGTTTGTATTTTAATATAACATAATCGGTTTGTTAAATAAATTAGAAAAAAAAACATGGCGTTATCAATCAGTCGGCAAGAAGTCGAGGATATAAAACCTTATTTAGAGAAAACTGTCTCTAAATTTTTAGGATTCAGAGAACCATCCCTTGTAACCACCTTGATGCATTGCTTGTCATCCGGCTACGATAAGTTCAAAACGGCGGGTAAGTACTATTTCACTGTAACATATTGTTTACAATGTTAATATTGTCTTTCTTTCTAGATAAGCTCCGATCATCACTCCTAGATCCTGGTAAAGCTCTGTCTCTTACCGATAAGGCATTTGATTTAGCTAAAGGAATGACGATGAAAGTAAACAACGCGCCAGTAGCCAATAAGCGTAGCATAAAAACTGAATATGATGAAAATAATATAAAACGTAAAAAAGAAGACCTACCTATAATTAAAGAAGAGGCTCTTTCTATGGGACAGGTATTTTTTCTCTTTAGCGGTTGGATATGTTCAATTATTCAGTTATATTTTTATATTTTTATAGATCAAAGACATGATGTTAAATGCCCAAAAAATGATTGAAGAACGTAAAAAAGCATTGTCTATACCAGCATCTAGTGTTCAAAAAAATACCAATGGCAAAGACAAAAAACCCCAAGTAACAACTGATTTTGAGAAACAAGCTAAAATTGCTCAATTACAGGTTAATAATTATTATCATAATATAATGTTTACTTCACTTCTAAATAAAACTTTGAAAAATATTTATTATTTACATTTTTTTATGGTTTAATTAGGCTCAAATACAAAAAAAACTAGCTACCGGCATTATTAAAACGGTACCAAGTGTACCTAAAACTATGAATTCGTCTGCTGAAAAACCAACTCCTCTAATTCTTGATAGTGAAGGGCGTACTATTGATATTACTGGCAAAGAAGTTCAGTTGACCCAAGTTATACCTACATTAAAAGCTAATATTAGAGCAAAAAAACGAGAAGAATTTAAACAAACGTTCAGTGAAAAAACTAATGAAGACTCTTCTGAAGTAAAATTTTTTGATTCACGGTTGACAATAAAGTCTAGTGTTCGTACAAAGCGTACATTAAAATTTCATGAACCTGGTAAATTTCAACAAATAGCTGATCGTCTCCGAATGAAGGTATTTTACCTAATAAATTCAAATTTCTAAATATTTAACAGTAACAAATTTCATACATTAATTCAATAATTTTATTTTACAGGCCCAGTTAGAAAAATTACAAAATGAAATTTCCCAAATTGCTCGTAAAACTGGCATTTCTTCTGTTACTAAGATGGCGTTGTTAGTACCAAAGGAAGAACAATTAATTGAACATTGTCCTGATGTTGAATGGTGGGATAGTGTTATTTTAGATGGAGCATCGTAAGTTTATAATTGATTTTTTTTTTTTTATGAGTTATTAATTTTTTTTTAAACATTTAGTTATTTAAATGATACCGCAGAAGTACAATTTAAAAGGAGCAATATATCACATTTAGTTGAGCATCCATTGCAAATGAGACCACCAAGTAAGCATATTATAAAATAATACTACATTTAACATATAGATTTTAAATGTAATCAATTATTTAAATTTAGTGCTGATTAGTATATTGAACCTAACTTATATTAATTAATCAACATACTATTGACTATTAGTTACTAGATTTATTTTTGATGCAAGTTGAAAACAAAATGGTACTGGATAAGTTGTTGAAAAATGACTGTCTCCGTTAAAAACTTCAAAGTAGAAATATGTTTCTTTTAATATTTTAATCAGATTCATATTTATTATTCACAGAATAAAAAAAATAAATAGACATCTTTCATATTTTGAATAAATAATGAACATAAACTTATTTTGCTTTTAAAATTAATATTTATAGGATAATTGAATTCAATATGAAAAAAATATAATCTGAAATAATTTGATTTTTAATTTTGGAATTGCAGTAACTCAGCCAATTTTAGGTTTAGAACCATAATTTTATTGACCATAATTACTTCATAAAAATAGGCCTAGCCACTAAAATAATTTGTATTAATTTTAAAATTTTATCTCTTACTCATCTGCAGTAAAAATAGTATTTTTTTTAGTGACAAAACTAGCCAAACCTAACCAATTTTTTATATTGCCAAATGCATTAATTTTAATATATCTTTGAAATTCTAAAAGTAGATCAAATATCAGTATTCCAGCAATATAATTAAAAATTATTGGAAGTCCAGATTTTTGCTCACTTAGGTCTGGATGCAGACCATGGCCTACCTAGCTAACCTCTGATTTTGTTTTGACTAATTGCTATAAATTGAAATGTAAAAACGAATGTAATTAAATTATTATAATTTGCCCTTCTATTGTCTGAAACTGAACTAGGTGTTTAGTGATTTATAATCATGTCTTATCATTGTAAAATAATTTTCAGCTGATCCATTAAAACCAGTATTTATGCCTGTATTCTTAACAAAAAAGGAAAGGAAGAAGCTCCGTCGTCAAAATCGCCGGGAAACATGGAAAGAAGAACAAGAAAAAATTCGTCTTGGTTTAGAACCACCAGCTGAACCCAAAGTATTTAAATATACCTTATACTTGTATTTTATAAATATTTTTTCAACGATCTTAGTAAATTAATCACATATTGTTTGACATTTTTTTTATTAGCTTCGCATATCAAACTTAATGCGAGTATTAGGTACAGAAGCAGTCCAAGATCCTACAAAAATGGAATCTCATGTAAGGGCTCAAATGGCAAAACGTCAAAAAGCTCATGAAGAAGCTAATGCATCGCGACGATTAAATCCTGAACAACGACGAGATAAAAAAATAAGAAAATTGCAGGAAGATACTACATTAGGAGTAAATGTTGCTATATATAGGTATATTTTTTATTTTAACAACAAAAATAAATATTTTCTTTTAATTTTTTTCACATTAAAAGGAATCTAAAGTTAACTAATAATTGTATGTACTTGTTTCAGAATAAAAGACTTAAGTAATCAGGCAAAAAAATTCAAAATAGAAACAAATAGTAAACAACTGTTCATGACGGGATGTGTGATTATGTGTAAGGATTGTAATGTTGTTATTGTCGAAGGTGGTCCTAAACAACAAAAAAAATATAGAAGGTACTACATTTGTGTTAATTTATATAATTATAAAAATATTAAATTAAATAAATGAATCTTCTTTATTTTTTTTTTTTCAGATTAATGTTACATAGAATTAAATGGGAAGATGATGTAATCAAAACTAAAGATGAATCTGAACCCAAATCTAATAACAAATGTTCATTAGTGTGGGAGGTAATATCAAATTTTAATTTATACTTTTAAAAGTCACTGTGAAATATTTTTAAATTCATTTACATTTTTCACTTTGCCTTTAAGTATTAATTTAATTCATACTCTTTATTTTATTTTATGTCCTTAAGAGTTAAATATTAACTTAAAGGGTCTTTCATATTTACTCAAAATTAAAGGTTTATCAAAAAAAAAAAAAACTTTTTCCTTAATATTATTATATCATTACATTTATTTTAATTTATTTTAATAGATAAAACTATGATTTACTATGATTGATAAAAACAAATATTATGAGTTATGACTAGGGAATGGATTTATATTTGTATTGAAATAAGCTATTTGAAATCTGATGAGAATCGTCCCTGTTTTAGATTATTCTTATGAAAATGAGCCCAATTGTATTTTGCATATTTTACGGTTTTTACCTTTTTTTTTCATATTTGTAATTTTATAGTGCATATTTTTGTATTATTTTGTATTTTCGAGTTTTCTTATACCCAGACTCGTACTCGTATATTTGTCGAATTATTCGAGTGGTCTAATTTAATCGGTCTAACACATTTTAAGCACACATTATGCAACTTCTGATCATTCAGTGCAATAAGGTAAAATATGAATTCAATTTTTTTTCACTTTTTATTAATGTGGCTAATATTTTATTGATTGAAGATTAAGAATGTTATTGATGAAGAACGCAGTCAAGATGACGATATATCATTTTAATACTTAATTTTTTTATAATTTTAATTAAAATATTTTCGATTAAATTTTAATTGCATATTTTATAGCATATCCAAGTATTTTTAGGAACATGTTTTGATGTTTTTTTTTGTGCATATATATCCGTTCCCTAGTTATGACCATCTTAATCTTTTACATTTAAATTTTTTATATTATTCAGTAAGGAATCTATTCTCAAAATCAATATTTAATCATGCTATATTTTATTTATTTTCTTGTTCATTTTATTAGTAGAGTTCTAGATCTATACATTTTTACTATTTTATTTCAGGGTATGTCCAAACAGCGTAATTTTGGAGAAATTAAGTTTAAAGTTTGTGCTTCTGAAAAGTTGGCTCGTGAACAGTTAAAAAAACATGGAGTAGAACATTATTGGGATTTAGCCTATAGTGATTTGATTATGGATTAAATATTTAATTAATTTAAGAATAAACACAGTCAAGTACTTGTGTGTTTTTACACTCGAATAAATATATTTATTTAATTGTCTTAATTATGTATCTGTACATCAATAATTTTACATTTTTATGTTAATATATTTTGTAATATTTAATTTTTATTCATTAATTTATCCAAAGCTTTATAATTTCTTAGTCTCTCGTATTGTATTTTCCTCAGGTATGATGTGTAATTCAGTTCATTGATTGCAATGTATTTGCAAATTGTATTTGTATTTTCTTTTAATTTGTATGATATGGTCTTAGCATAACCTTTATTTGTAATCGATTCTACACATCTTTCTACAATTTCTTGATTCAGGGCCATTAATTTTCCAATTCCTATTTTTAACTTCTCTATTCCATATTCATTAATTTTGTCTTTAAATTTTTTTAAAAATCGTTTGTATAAAATATCATCAGCCATATTCACTTGCTTTATTTTTTGGACATCATTGTCTGATAAAATTTGTTTGTATGAATCATTTCTAGTGTTTATTGGTAAGTAAACCATTCGCTCCAATGGCCACTGAATTAAATCTGCTAATAAAACAAGAGATGCATCAAAATACTCAAATATCATGATAAAATCGAAATCTTTTTCAATAATATTTATGTATTTATTTATCATTTCTATATTTTTAAAATCTTCAGGAATCATCCCTAAATCCCAACTCATTTGATTAACTCCTAACTTGTTGCTGTATCGTTTCTCCACATGTTTTTCATATGGTTTATCCAAAACATTGCTGACAAATTCGATTAAATTCGCTTTATATTTTTGATCAAAGTGATAAAATGAATACATCGACTGAAACAATGATGTCGGTTCTCGTAAAATAGTAATGTAAACTGTACCTGGTCTCATTACAGATTTGACTTCTTGAGAGTATCTGGTATGATGTACAAACATGTCAAACTTGTAATCTGCTGTAGAATATTGATTAATTATCATACTTGAGTTAAAATGTTTGGGATTTCCTACATAGTTGGTCACATATGGTAACAGAAAATCGAGGTTCTCTTCATGGCCAAATCGCATCAATATGTTTTGAACAGTAGAACTAGCACATTTATGGGTCTTGAGAAAAAATATACGGTTCTTCTGTGTTACTATCAGTTGCGGAGGTTGTTGTGCCATCGGTTTAATGATTGATCTGAAAGCACTTAAAATTATTTAAAATTATTTTTAAAATCAGATTTGATATATTGAAATTTTATAATAATTAACATAAATGCATGTATACATGTGATGGGTAATTGATATTGGTGAATTAGTCTAATATTTTATCAGTTTTTTTTTTTTTTTTTGTGATTATAAGAAAAACTGTTAAAGGAATTTTGAAATTAATTCCCCAAAGTATCAACACTACACGCAATATTTGCTACTAGAAACTCTGTGAAGTTGAAAATCAAACCAATTCTTCTAGTCAAAACTGTGATGATGTAAAAAAAAAACATTATCCTGAACCTATTCAGTCTGCTTCTATCAACCTAAAACCAAAGTATTCACTATAGACCAAAGTATGTTTTCTTTGAGATTAATAGATTTTAAAATGAATTTCTTAGTAATAAATTTAAACATAATAAATTTCCTATTAATAAATAATTACATTTCTTTAAAAGTTTTTAATCCTGCAAGATCAGTCTTGTACTCATAACATTAAACCATTTAATCATTTATCATATCATTAAACGAAATTTACCTATTTATAAGTAGTAGGTATAGTATTTACTTACTTATAGTTAGATTCGCTGTGTGAAAAATTAAAATACATTGAAAATGTTAGGAACAGTAAAATTGCAATACAGATTGCATAATATTTTATTTTTATAAACGGCATTATATTTTACAATTAACATCAATTATACAATCATTTAACTGATTGGAAATAAACCGAACTATTTTATGTTTTTGCCTTTTGGTATGTTGTCTGTACATTTAAAAAGTGTTAGAATAACATGTGGTATGTACTTATATAATACATACATTTTATAAACCATAAAGTAAAAACGTTTCGACTTATCTCAATAGTTTAAGAGATAACTTTATTGATATAGGTATTTATTTCTACTAGTGTTGAAGTGTGTTTAATTTTTAAGTTCTTAAAAAATGTGTTATTTGTTACACTTCTTTATAAGTCTTCAATGTGTTATTTGTGAGTTTTGTATGAGTTTGGTTTGATCTGTTGACATGTTTATATATTATTTATCAGTGGCATAGTAAGATAAATTATCAAGATAATTTTAAAATTATCTTTGTAATTTTTTTAATTATTGAAAAAAACCACCAATTTTATGGAACACCGTTTTTTGACTAAATACATTTTTTCCGCCGTGATAAAAGAGAATAATTATTGTAAAATCTGAATACTACTTATACCATCTTTCTCTTGAGATGATAACATTTTCAAAAGATTTCTTTTTTTGTATTGTTTATAGATACTTTGAAACATGAGCTTATTCACTCACAACCTAACCTCCTTCGCTCAGTTCGTTTTTCTAAAAAAAATGATGCATTGCTTTTAAATACAATCCACCAATATCAGTCACCCGTCACCTATATCCATTGATGTTCCCATGAACGTTTTTAAGAGTATACGTATACTACACCGACAAGGGCTTAAATAGGTACGAGCAGTGGAGTCAAGGTGGTTCAATTGAATCAGGTATATTTGGGGTGGGGTGTTCTTAAGCTGGGAAACTTCAAATGTTCTTCTTATCTCATACCAATTCAAACTATGACACATCACTCAAGCCTCAAGCAGTAAGCACACAGCACACATAATCTGGAGTTAAAAGCCTAAGTAGTAGTAGCACATATATGTAGATGGTACTGTGGGTGAGTGACTTGAGATTTAAATATTTGAACCATATATATTGTAGGTGTTGTGCGCCACCAAGTACGAGTATTCATTTATTATGATTGATCTGGGATAGAGAGGTGTTGCAAAGTAGGAAGTCGGGCATTGTGCACAGCGACCGGTCATGGTGCACAATGCCCGATTTTCGAGGGCAATGTATGCATAATTTTAAATTGTCCGGGTTAATTGTCCGACAAATGTAGGTTAAATATTGAAAATATTAAAATTAAATATAATATCTTACAGAGTACTTTTATAAACTTAAATTATTAATATATTATTTATTCTACAATATACTATTTTATATAGTATTTCAATATATTATCCAACTAGGTTACCTACTTTTGAATAATTAATATTACTATTTAAAGGTAGTTTTAGATGAATACTATTTACTATTAAATTATAGTTATTTTAATTAATTATTGCTGAAAAGTAATTTTAAGGTACATAGAATTATACATATTATTTTTTATTTATTGCCACATACACCACTATTATGGCACTTGGAATAATTACAAAGTCTACCAGCTTTTTTGCACTTACACCGGTTGGTCTTACATAATGTGGTGCAAGTACACTCATCATATCCTTGGCCTCCCAAGTTGGAAGAACTTAATCGTTGAGATTACGGATCGATTTTTATTATCGGCCGCCGTCGTTGCGTATATTGCTTATAATTAGATAGGTATCTCGTTTGTCGTGGTATCTAACGAATGAAAAATGTAAAAAATCTTACGTATAAATGCAATTCGATATAAATGCAGCACATTAATTCACATTGCCCACTTGAATCCGGGTTAACTAATCGTTGGTATGATAATGCATACGTTGCCCGAAATATGCGGGCATTGTATATAGTGCCCGGGCATGGTATCAAAATGCCCGAACTTCCTACTTTGCCCGTAACACATATATATTATTATTATATACATTAAACTGTATACCTACTGTAGTTATAGCAATATCAAAATTTGGTCGAAATACGATCTCTGCTGGAAACTACATTTTGAACTCTCTTCGCGCATTGCTTGAAAGTGTTATAGCTACTACCAATACTGCCGTACCGGTGAATTTTTAACTAAATGTTGTGAGTATACGTATATGGCATATATTATGTAGTAAACCCTGTGGGAATACCACTTTACTATATTTCATCCGAGTCTTGTATTCCATCCGTTTTTTATTATAATTTCGGGTTGCTGGCAGTACGGATTATCGAGATTACTGTGTTTTATACACATACGGGAATCAAAGGGCGTAGGGAAAGTAGCGCTCCCATCGCCCAGTACACTTAATAAGTGCACTGCAATAGCCCTACCCCGAACCTAAGTGGTTGGGGTAGTCTGGTCCTTCAGGTTGGGGGTTATGTGCAGGGCTAACAACCCTGACATGTAAAAACAACATTGTTCAGGACCTAACAACAAACTTGCCTCGGATATGTGGAGTTATGGACAGGAAGACGGGAATCAAAGGGTGAGAATCAAAGGCCTGGCCACTCGTATGAAGAACAGATAATAGATCATTGATATGACATTTACATGGCACGACACTTTACATCACAGACTGTATTGCAAAAAAAAAATCGCCACCATTAATGACATGAACGTATTACCAGAGAGAGGTTTAATCACACAATATGCACTTCAAAAAGTTAAAAAAATTCTCGTCTATAAAAAAAAAACCACTTATTTATGCCCTTCTCTTTTCACAGACTCTCTTGAATAAGACCTCAGTTATTTTACCAACTGCAAATATCTTTTAGACGTATTCATACTTGAGTTTATTTAATTAATAATTTATTGTTAAATTAAAATTATGAGTGTTGGTACTTCCCAATATTAGGTCATTGTCAGATATTACTATTATTCGTTTATTGTTAATTTCTTCGTTTTAGCTGGCAGCTATGAACTTAAACTCATTATTTATTGTTAAATAAATGATGATTTTGAAAAAAAAACAATTTCAACTTGATTAATAAATAACGATAAAGATAAGTAACTATGTATAAACTGTGCATTAGACTAAATAAAAATAAGTTAACTAAAAACGTATTTAAATAATTTATTTTCTAATTTCATAATATTGCAAATATCAATCGTAATTTATGAAATTAAAATTAGCAAAAAATATTAACGAACTTAGCATACCTAAATATCAAACGATAATTACAGTTTCGTAATATAAATAGTAAATACATAATATTTGCCTTTGACTTTAAATATTATGCAATATATTATTTTCTGTGATAATTTATCGATATCTCCACATTTAAATATACCTATTCCAGTGACCCATCTAATTTCTGTGTATGTTTTAGTACAATATAATGATTGATATTTGATTATATAACATTGACACAGAATTCTAATTTTCCGAAAATACTCGTACATACTACATTTATGAGATTATTAGGTATTTAAAATTTTTTATTTTACTAATGTTTTTCTTTGTTTGTGTCTTTAATACAAATTTCTGCGATCAAGAAGACGATTGCTTATAAAAAAAAACCTCTAGCTAATAATTATGTTACGAAAAAAAAGATAAACGAATCATATGTCCACATATCCTCCACATGACAGAATAAATATGAAGTCACAATAAACGAAAAGGATTAAGTTAGTGATGAACAAACAATAAAACGTTCAATAGAAACATGCTAACGTCGAGTAAAACATCCAAAAGACAAATCGACCAAGATTATAAACCCCTAATGGACCCAAACAGCGCCTAGTAGACTGTAGTGTTGTACTGTCGTCTGTCTTGCTGCTACTATAGCACCTCACATTGGAGCGAAGATGTCGCCAAGTATATAAAATATTATTATTATAACAATATTGTTACGACAGATGTCCCGGGCAGCCCGGGGCAGCTATAGTCAAAACTACTCTGACGAGAATTTTTAGAGATTAAATATGGGAAGAGACCCAAAATTCTTTAAAATGTCCATCGTCAATTGTCTTTGTTTCTGTTCTCGGCAGGTTGTGGTGTTTTGTACCAATGGCGCCTGCAGGAAACAGCTTATAACCGACACACACACACACACACACACACACACACTTTGTGGAAGACAGACGTCACGTTTATTTGAACTTATCTCAATCTTTATAAGTTATCTAATAAGGTCCGTCTGGCGTCTATAATCGATAATATTTTAATGTCACGATATATCAAATACTACTATTATCATTATTTCTATTAAATCCATTAGTATTATTATTATAACTATTACTATTTTTAATATTAAAATAATTATTACTATTATTATGCTAACCTAATCTAACCCCTTTGGGGTTGAATTCAGGAAAATCCTTTCTTCAGGGGTTTCCACTATATAAAACGAAATTTTTTTTTTATACTCAAAGCTCTAGCGGATCCGGCTAGACAATTTTTTCTATTTTTACACTTTTTACCCCTTTTTATCCCTTTAGGGGTTTAATTTTCGAGACGTACTGTAGCTTTAAACCTTTCTCGAGACTTGGCCAATCCATTAGTGAAAACTTTACTAAAATCCACCGAGTACTTTTCGATATATGCGCATACATACAAAAAAGGGCTTCTATTTTATATATATTATATATTTATACGAGTATATAATAGATGTGCATAAAGGTAGTGCATTTAAAATATGTGGTTACAAAAAAAAAAAAAAAAATTCTTATCCATAATAAACTCTCTCTTAACTCTGTGACTCTGTCCTTTCTTTGCTTATATAAATATTTTCTGTACATGTTAGATTTAGTGTAATATACACTCTTTTGTCATGTAAATTATACACTTACAAAAACATGTAAACCGCAGTAAGTTAAAATACCTTTCAAAATATGTTCACATTATAATTTTCTACATTTCCTACAATTAAATTTCCATAACTACTGCTATAAATATTATAATACCATTCACACGCAATATAAAATGGGTTATTACTTATTCGTTACTCGGTTAACATTCAGAATTTGAAATAAAATAAATAAAATATAATATACATTCACACACGCGCGCGCGCGCATATACGTACGTATTATATATTTATATAAAAATTACATTCATATAATATAAATATGTATATTAATTCGGTTACCATGGGCCAGGCCGATGTGCGCTCTCACAGAAACACAGTTTATAAAGACCAACGACCCCCCGGCACCACAAATAGACTCGTGTGTCTCGACAGTAGTCGGCTCGCAGACTTATTAATTTTAACCGACAGATATCTTCTAAGTACATGAACTATACTGTTCCAGTCTCCCGCTCTGTCACTCTCCGATGCTTCTCCTCCCACCACTACATCACTTTCTCAATCCCTTCGTCCGTCATCTTTCCGTCTCTCTCGGGTTTTCATGTTTCTTATTATGATTTTTTTTTTTTTTATAAGTGTCAAAAGTTATTTAGCCAATTTATTAACCATGTGACATCGTTACTATACGAATAAAAACAGTTTTATGCGTTCTCTCATTCTCTGGCGAAAATTGAGTAGAAAATAATTTAAATATAATACGCATGCGCGCGTTACACCACAAACATTTAAGTATCAAACATAAAATATTATATTATTCGTTTTTTATTTCATTATTATTTATATTTATATATTGTAATTTTATATGAATTAAAATTTAATAAATTCAAAATGTTAGTAATTATATTTTACGTTTTATCAAAATGATATTATTATACGTACTTGCAAAAATTAAATAAATAAAAATATCGAATTATAGATAGATTTTGATATTATTTAATATACAAAATATTCAATGAGTAACATTGTTATAATATTACGTTCCGTGACTGGGTACATAATTTATTAAAAAATAAAATACGACAATTAATAATACTACTATAAATACCTTTTTTTATTTATTACATTTAATAGTTTAATTGTAGCAGTGCCTACTCGTATTTCATTTCAAGAAGATAAATATTATTATTGAACCTACACGGATAGAAATAAACACTATCATTTAACATGAAAAAATTAATTTAATAAACTCGAATTTATAAAAAAAAAAAAAAAAAATCTACAAAAACATTATAGTTCACATAGGTAATAATAATAATAATAATAATAATAATAAAAATGAGTTAAAAGAGAAACTTTCATCGTTATTTTTTTAAATGTCATACACAATAATAATATGAGACATAATTTTGTATACAAAACTTATATTTATTTATAAAGATTTTATCTCGAGAATAATACGTAATAATAATAACAATAATAAGATAATCGCATTAAATTTTGTTCGTTCCGTAATGTAATACACTGGATGGTTTGGCGCCAACGGGGTAGTATACCTATAGCTTATACATAGTGCGTATATACTAAAGATACATATAGATATAGCGCGTTTAATATACTTTTGTGTGACTGTACGAGTATGATACCCTATGTTATATTAATGTGTATATACATTATATGCCGTAAGCAGCAGGTCGTTGTTTATAAAACGCTAGCTGCGGGTCGACCGCTCGTCAAATGCGCTCCATCATTATTTTAATATTATAAATATATATACTATATGTATATATATATATTTTTTTTTTTAGATCTCTGGAGCCGTTGTATATAGTAAACAAAAACAATAAACGAACAATGTTTTACGAAACGAATAGCGTATTGCGGCGTATACCTACTATATAAATATTAAATATTTATATATATATATATATATATAAATACAGTATACACACACACACACACACACACCATATTATGTACTTATAGTTTATTATATGCAACGGACTTGCGCACTGTGCAGTGTGTGTTGCTCGTCTGGCGCCGGCGCCACACGATACTGTACGCATATACATATACAAACTCGCGCGTACAATTTATACGCACACGTACACACACACACACACACCTGCGCGAGCGCGCGTACAATATGCTGCGGGTAACTGGTGGGAACGTGGCAATCGTTAATGGTTATTAATTAAATATTGAAAAAAATATATATTACGAAAAGAAAAACAATGAAAAAAAAAAATGAGGTTTGATTAATATAATATATATATATATATTTATGCGCGTGTGTTGTGAGTATAAAATAATTTATCACTTATATGCTATATATATATATATATATATATATGTATGTAGGTACTTGTATCATCATCATCTCAGCACTAACTGCAGCAGTAAAGAGTGAGAGATAGGTCCATCGATCGAATTATCCGATAACGCGCGCGCCGCCGCCGGCGGCGAGACCAAACAGATACAATAAAAATGACAGACTGACGACGACGCGACGTTCGTTTTGTACGTATGTGTACGTACGACCATCGACTTGTGTCTGCAGTAGACGGATTAATACTCTTACGTTATTATTATATTATCGTATTGGCTCCGGTAATCTTGCCGCCAGTACCGCAGCCGCCACCGCCGCCAATCTTCCGATCACGACGTCCGTCTGATATGCGACGACGTGGCTGCTACTGTAGTCGACGTAAAAATAAACATATTAAACTTTCTATTGTGGTGACTTATATTACTGTGACTAGCTAGGTAGAAGGTTTATATAAACTGCCAGTCCATTGACGCCTACGCTATCTCTGTTATCGCAACTGGAATCTATACAGGTCTCTTTTTGCTGGCCAAACGGTTGGATGGTTTGAATAATATGAACTATATCATTTCACTATAATGGTTAGTTAGCACATAATTCAAGAAAATAATAGGTAATGACTCAGATAAAGGAACAAAATATTGAAGACACTGTGGCGTGTCTTTGTTTGTATACGTATGTTAAACATTGATATATGTTAGTAATAATTTGTGGTTTGTATGTTGTTCTTTTTTTTGTATTACGATGAGCGTTTCTACTTGACAACGATCTGTATTTCACTTAGTTATTGACATGCAACATTAGATGTTTCATCTAGCCTTCTATCTCTTCTGATATATCTTACTACGTCACTGCAAATACGAGGTATAACTGTAAAAGTATTGTAACTTTTCTAGCATGAATGATACTCAAAAATGGTCGTTCTATCAAACATGTTCCGTACAGATAGAACATTTCGGAACATTAAGAAAATTGCGAAAATCGGTAATATAGCAATTATCAGATTTTTAATAAAATATTAATAACTGACAAATTAAATCTAATTATAAAGTTCATTTTCCGAATGTGATAACTTACTTTTTACAAATTTATAATAATAATTCATTATTATATATTTATATTATATTCTATACTAAGACGAGTAATATGAAAAAAATATACGAATTTAAATTATAGAAATCACTAAACACGACGATTACCTAACTTTCTGATCTTAGCAAAATAAGATATTTCAATCCATATTTTTGGATTTACTTAATATGCAAAACTATTTCAATACTTCAGTGGATACCGACTTATTTTAAGAAATGTTAGTTTTGTGGGTATATTTCTCTTCTTTCGTTTTATAGGTTATTTTTTTAATTCCTTTTAAAAAGTAATCGTTACATCTGAACAAAGAAACTGAATAATATATCATAAAGAGAATTTCTTTTAGAAAAAGTGAAATAAAATAAAAATAATCGTACAGTGCCCCTGTAGATATGATAATATATGATTATGAAATTGAAAAATAATACGTTTCTACGAACACCTAGATGGCTTTATAACTCGTTGGCGCCACTATACTGCAGACACCGATGACCTATTCTTAGTTTAATCTTCCAACTACAACTGCCACAAATGTCGTTTCGTGCCACACACATTTGGTATTTTCTATTTATTACTAATAATATATTTATATACTAATATAATCAATAATCATTTAACATATTAAGTTATTCGTCGGTAGTACCCTACATATAAATACTACACAAAATACAATGTATACTTATATTATACATTTATACATACGTCATACACTCTGTTTTAATTGATAAACTACACTTAATATGGACACTATTTTTAATAATATGAATAATATACGTTACATGAAAACGCAAAGAAAAAGTTCATTGTTGGTCGCCACCGTCTAGATGATTGCATTAGACTGTAAATGTGAAAAAAAATTACATTCCGTAAACAACTCTGTTGTGTAAAAGTATATATACGTATTATATTCGTGTATGGTCGGGGGTTCAATTAACATCAATATGAAACGTCGTAAATCATAATATATGCTCGTTAACACTAGGTCATCCACTAACTTCTATTTTTTTGTAACGTAAAATTTAAATGACATCCAAACCGATCCGTGTAAAGTATGTATAATCATGTAAATATGCGACGAATAGTAGGTGAACCTACTCAATACACACTGTACAGTACAAAAAGTCAAGCGTGTTTTTATACAATATGATATTGATGATGTGAATCGTCCTGTGGGACACACGCGCGCGCGCGCGCATCTGTCTTTTTTTTCCTTAAGTTATGTTGAAATGATATTATTATCGACTTGAGTCTCGACTCGAATGTGCTCAGTGTGTCCTTATACAATGTATAAATACGTATATATATACGTACCTATATGCCACACGGTGTGTATAAACAGGCGCGGGCGGCGATGGCGATTACCGTAGCGACAGTGGCGTCGACGACGGGCGGCCCGGCCGTCCGGCGGACGCACGGAGCGTTTTAATCCCGTGCCGTAGGGTCCGGTCACGTTCTGTACTCTTACTCGGTATAAAATAAACGCGCACGGCAGATAAAGACATAATAATAATAATAATAATAGTAATAATATTATCTCTTATATGTACGCCATAACACATACCGACGCTCCCGCGGCTGCCCCGGTAGGTTGGTCGCCACTGTTGCTGCTGCTCTATATGCTGCGCTTCTCTCTTGCTGCGCCGCGTCGTCGGTGCTCTGTACGTCCGCGACCGACGGACGCGATATCCATCCATAATACGTGGTTCAATAGCCGACCCACAGGTAAGGCACACTGAGCACGTAAAATATAATATGGTTCTTTATTCATAAACATATTACATATATATATATATGTACGTGTATATACCATACGTACATATTATACCTGTATATATATATATATATATATGTTTTGCTTCTATTTCTTTTGTATTATCCTCGTCCTTTCCTCGTTTTTCACCCGTAATTGCATATTTCGGGTACGCACTGCACGTCATAATGTGCATTGTGTACGCTACGCGTGGAATGCGAGTATCGTACGTACGCATGTTCATAAGTACACGCGTACCTGATATTATTACGTCGCCGATGCCGCCAAAATATTCGAAAGTCTTAATATATTGGGACAACTGCAGCCTGTATACAGAAATATACGTAAAGAAAATACATTGAAACACGTATGTTATTTTAATTTTCAACTGAAATTTAAAATCGCATTTAAAGATTATCCTAATCACATAAATGTCGTATGTCGAGAATAAAATATGTTCGTAGTAAATACGACGATAAAGAAAGTTTTTTCGAAAACGTTAAATAGCATTTAAAACCAACAACGTGTTGGAAAAATAATATTGTATTGTTGATTAAAATTTAGCTGGCAGTAATATTTTAATAGACTTGAGGGTTGATTACGTCTTATTTGAAAAGTTATTGTCAGCAATGAATTTAGTTTTTCACGGTCATGGGCTCTAGAACTTTGCCATCCCACCTATTTATAAGATATTCAATCCTACTGCTTCAACTAGTATATACATATATTTTATATATATATATATATATTATTTACTATAACTTATATACTTATATCCCCTGAAAACTATAAACTACTAAATAATAAAATACTTAAAACTTAAACCATTTGATTATTTGGTCCACTTTTAATCTTTGTAAGAATAACTCTTTTAGTACTTTTAATACTTAAAGAAACTAAATACTATAGTGAAATTTTGATTTTTCTATTGTTTTTAGCGCAAAAGTTCACTTGTTCAATAATAACAACATCAAAAATATGGAGTGAGTAACTTTTACCTATGTAATGACGTCCAGCGGCTCTTCTAAATGTCCTAATATTTTCTAGTAAAAAAATATTTTTACATTGGGTTTTCAGTGTTCTCGTCCAATAGGTTTTCAATAGTTTTCATTACAATTTTTATTTGGATATTGAATAAATTACCCGAAAAAAGTACCACAAAAATAACCTCATCCTAAATGTTACCGCATTAGGCTGCCTATACTATGTATAATAGTAAAATACGTTTATTTAACCAATATAATCTCCAACACCAATGATTTCACATTTTAATTTCTATCCCAATAGTTGATTGATTATTTTAGGTGAAACAAAATTATAAACTTATGCATAAAAGGGTAATTTATTGATTTTTTTTAGTAGTTTTAGTAAACCTTAATGTTAAATTTTGTCCTGCGGTTGTTTGCATTTATTTTGATAAAATGAGTCATAATGAATTTTATTGTTTGAAAGTCGTATTCCGCCGTTTACCTTAAGCCAATTTACTCACAGTGTTAAAGTTAAACTTAAAAACTTTACTGATATGAGTCAGTAATTTTTTTTTTTACTAAAATTTTTAAGTTTAAATTTCTAAAAATATATAAGATGAGATAAAATAAATTTCACGCTGATCTTCATTCAAAATCGTTTTGGGAATGCGATGATTTAGCTTTTTTTTTTTTCAAATATATACGAATATAAATGAATAACATAACAATAATAATTAAGACTTACACTCATAAAGTCAGAGCCAGTATCTTATCGAATTTTTAATTCCTTTTTAAATCATTTAAGCCACTAATTGTTGTCTCTTGTACCTAGTGAAAAATTTAAAAATATACAGGATTCAATTTTTAAATGCAATAATCACGTATAATGGCATGTTATCTGATGTTAGACAAAACGATTTTTTCTGATGTTTGTAAACAGTATACTATTTTAAGATGTACACACGTATTCAATAACTTAGGAAGTTTAGAAATATTAACATTGTATTTTTAATTTTTGGCGCATTTCAAGGGTTTTTTAAACATTTAAGTGCATATACTGCATATAGATGATTTATAGGGCCATATTAGCATTACACATATACACTACATTTTTAAACATGCCGTTTATTTTAAAAGCAATGGCGTCGCTGGCTATCATAGTTTAAATTTGTCTGCATTTTAAACTCTTTAAGTTTTATATTATTATGTTTTATTTTATTTACTTTAACTTTAAATGTAGTTGTAATTACAATTACATATAAAAAAAATTGGCTTCATTTCATTTTATTTTTAAAAGTTGTGATATCTCTATTTTATAATATATATTTTTGGTACACGTACTTTTGGCTTGCATTCGGTATTTTAGTAATATTATTAAAATGTATTTATTTCGAACAGTATTTTTTACCATTTAAACATCATACAAAATGCAAACATATATTATAATATTATAACTTATATCTTAAGACTTATAAAACTTAATCTTAATTATAAGAATGCAAAATTTATCGATTTCATAAAGTAATTATTTGAGCAATACAATATACAAATTACTATTTTAAATGTATCCATATATTTGTTAATAGTATTTAGTTTGATTAAAAAAGATGAAATATAAGACTGTGATAATATATAGGTGACAGGTGATTGATATTGGTGAATTAACCTTATATTTTAAATCGATTTACCGTAATGGCTCATCTGAGCGAAGGAAGACGAGTGAATCAGCATTAAATATTTAAAATTTTTGAGTTCAAAAAATCCAAAAAAGTATTATAAGATCAACTTTATAGCGTTCTAAATATTCTAAAAAAAAAAAATCGGAAAATTTGGCTTCGTCAATTAAAGTTGTAAGCTTATTTAAGCTGACCTATTATTTAAGTTATAAAGCTTTTACCTAACTGTTTTAAGAACATTGAAATGTGTTAATTATGATGATGTTATTAATAAACTTTTTTTTTATAAATGAATAATTTTGTTTTTAATCCTAAAATTTTAGTATGATTACCTACTTCTAACATATTTTATTACCTATATTATTAAAAATACCTATCTTTAAAACTTCTCCCTAATAAATTATATTTTACAAACATTTAAATTTGGACTGTGAAAAGTTTTTAAAATTGTATTTAGATGACGTTCTTTGCAGATTTAGTAATTTAAACTTGAAATTGTTTTATAAAATTAATTTAGAATAATCTATAGGTATTTTTCAGAAGTCTCAATAATTTGTTTTGTGAACTGTGTTTCAAATTCATTGGCTTATCATATTTTACAAATTTAAAAAAACCGCCCCAAGACACACCCAATTATGTACTGTTTGATACTACTGTTTGTGCATGCAAGATTAAAACCCAAGATACGTACCTATATTCTGTCATTCTGACTTGTTTTAGATTTTATGAATATGAACTATAACTGAGAACTTAAATCTAAATTTACTTAGAAACATACAAAAGTAAGTGTCATGTGATAATAATAATAAAACTATTGTCAACAAATAATATACAAGGCTTAGTCACCTCTTCAGTCTCTTTATTTAGAGGACAAAAATGAAAAAGTTGTTATTTTAATTTTATTGGAGTAGTTCAACTTTGTTCACAAAAATAAAATGTTATAACTGAGGTGCGGACGTTATGCAATCAAAATGACTATTTAAAAAAAGAATATGGAAGAAAAAGAAAAAAATACAAAATACAATTTTAATCATTTTTTAATTCTACAGTATTATATGAAACACGTTTCGTGGTGGAAAAGTGTTGTATTAGAGCTCCTACAAAAAAAATTTAATTTGCATTTTAATTTTTAATTTTTTTCACTTATGTGTCTAATCAATAAATTATACGAGAAATCGCATGCATAAATCTCACATCGATTATTATCTAATATAGAATAAATTTGATTATTTAATCTACAATTTAGTCGTATCAGGTTATTATATTCAATGGAGGTTCTAGCTGTATGTATTTTTTGGGCGATGTGAATTATTTTAGTAAAAACTACACGTAAAATAATAAAGTTCAAAAAAAGCGGGCAAGTGGGATAGAAGACATGGATGAAATACAGATGTTGGGTGAATTGGTGATTTAAATTTGAGACCAATGGTTTACATTGATTTCGAAAAAAACGATTCTGAGTGAAAGGGGTGGCCATTCCCCCTAACATCGGCTACAAAAAGTAAGAAGTAAAAAGAAGTAAAAAGTAAAAAGTGATTAAAAATTTTCAGCGAAATTTGATTATTCAAATGTTTATGAAAGATAATTGTTCCTACGTATTTCCGAAATTTTTCGTTGAAGAAAGATCAACTTATAAGGAACTTTTTATATGACTCGAACAATTTTGACGAACCAAAATTATTTTATTAACATTTTACGAAAAAAAAAAAACTAAGAAAACTCATATTTTCGGTATGGTACATTGAAAAAAAAAATCGATGTAAAAACATTGTTCACTAAAGATCAGGACTGCGAAATGGGTCTCACGGTGAACATAGTGTAGTGCATGCAGTGTAGCAAATATTATTTGATAGTTAAGCCCATTGCAGTGCCATTCGGTATTTATGTACCTTGATTATAGCCAAGTAAATGTAGGCACTGGTAATCGACAAAATATATTAACCAGATATAGGACGATATTATCCGAAATGACTCAAACCACCATGGTGGTGTGTAGAAACAACCATAACGCTCCAAACACAATGCAACGTCACATATGTACGTATATTTTCCGTTGCATCATGATAAATGACAATATACAATATCAGCGGTAGTCTTTCGTAAAATCGTCGTCAAACGAAATCAAACAATTTCTGTCGAGAGAAAAAACGGAGAAAATGTTGTAAGCTTTTGTTTACCCAGGGTTGTGGCCCAGAGTAATATATTTATGACTACTATAATATCTATGTTAGTAACTTTGATAAGTCATTACTAGATTTGCGCACATTCACCAGTTTACCGGTTTCATTAAATCCACCATTTGTGTTCAAATGATACACATTCGTGTTTGCGATCATTTCGCATACTGTATGTAAACGTAGATTGCATGAACCAAATGCCTCATACCAGCTGTACCATAAAGCAATAGAAGTCTATGTAATTAAAAATAATATCTGTCGCATTTTTCTTCACGTCTATAAAACGGCGACTCGAGGGAAAAGCAGTCGTCACTGAAGACTCATAGCTCTGCAATATGCATGCGCAAGATCGGCGGCGTCGGACAAGCCCTGCAGTTGACATACCTAGTTATTATTATTTACTCAAGATACTACACTATATTTGTCTACGTGCGCGAATACAATACGAACGGCGACGGCGCTGATCGTTCGGGGGGCAGTGCTTTACGAACGAATCGCGCGAAAGGTAACCTCCCTTAAGTCGGGAGCGTGCGCGCCGCCGCCAGCGTCCGCACCGACGGCCGTGTGCGCGCGGCCGCCGCCGTCGCGCGAGAGAGAAGAACCGTCCATTGGGAGGCACGTGCGCGACGGCAGTGGCGTCAGTGGCGGCGACGACGACGACGACGATCGCACACAATACGACGTACGAAACACGACATGATGATGACGACGACGACGATGATGATGATGATAATAATAATAATAGGCGCTATATTATACGGGCAGACGCGGGCGCCAGGGGATCGGCAAAGGTGTCTCGTGTTTGTACGTCGCATTGTTTCAGGCGGCGACGGTCGGCGAGCGCGTGCGCGACCGAGCCTGTGATAATTAATCGTCGCTAGTAAATAATATTAGTATGCCGCCGCCGCCGCCGCCGTGGCGTCAAATCCAACGGCCCACGTTTTTCTCGTCGCCGCTGGGCTCGGTCGTTCTGGCGGCGGGTAGAAATATAAAATATAAATGGCCCCGCTCGACTGCCGTCTGCACCACCGGCGGCTGCGGCGGCCCGTGTGTGCGAGTGCGCGTACACGCACACCACCGCCGCCGCCGCCGTACACATTTACTATAGCCGTACATTACGCCACGGCGGCGGCGGCGGCGGCGGCGGCGACGGCGCGGCGGCCGCGACGACGGTTGCCAGTGTGCTATCCGTACGCGTTCGCTACGCACGTGTTACCGAGTGTTTGCGTGCCGCCGTCACCGTACGCCGTCTCCCGCGTTCGCGCGACCCGTGAATTTACGCGCGCGAGCGCGCGCGCGCCCCCGCATCGAGTGAACGATATATCCGTCACGCCTCCTCTGTTTTTTCCACCCCGGCCGACGCCGTCTTTCTTCGGCTCTCCGTCTCTCGAACCGTGCGTAATATAATATTACATTGCGTAATATCGTCGTATTCAATTTCGCAGGAATCGGATAAAATTCGGTCCGAACGATTTCCCGCGATGTGTGCCCGCGCCACGACAGCCGTACCGCGCGACGTCCTGTGAACCCTCCCCGACGCCTCCGCCCCCTAAACGATCGGGGGAAAAAAGAAAAAACAATACGTCTGCCGAAAAATCCGTAGCTACCGTGCGCGCGATCATCAGAGACGTCACCGCCGCGATGGCCGTTTGCAAGTGCACCGCCGCCGCCGCGTTGTGCGTTCTAGTGACGATTTTGGCGACCGTCGCTTTGGCGGCCAGGAAACATCCGCCTCTGCTCGAAGACAACTCGGTGCCCAAGAAATCGTCCAGAGTAACAGGTACCTTATACGACGATATTATTATTAAGAGTATTATTATTATTATTACGACACGGTCGACGCGGCATTTTAATTATTTGTATTTTTCTCGCGTGTTAAGTCTGCCTGAATAACACGATAATAATATTATTTCCTCTTCTTTCCCGCCGCCGCCGCCGCCGCCACCGCGCGATGAAAGAGCCGGTCGTTGTTTTCGTAAACCGATTTTTGGCATTTTTACAAATATGCCTCCCTCGTCGTCCGGGGCTATCGCAATTTATTCGTTCCGATTATTTTTAGCGTTTATTATCTTCGTGTCTATCTCTATCTACATACAATGCATAGTATTATTATATTTATAAGTGCATGTGCGCGCGCGTAAACTATGTCCGTTAAAATAATTTTATGTACATGTGCACAACATTATACAATATCTTGCGGTGTATTTATTTGCGCAGCGTTTCATGAAAACAATGTGTTTGTTTTCCCGTTTTCATCTTATCTATGCTCGCACGGCACCATAATAATATGTAATATATCACGACCGTTTACCGGTATAGGTGTTCCATAGTATGCCGTCGATCGTTATATAGGTATTTTCTTCTTACCAAATGGTGTTTTTTCTCGGGCCCACGCTTTGTGATAGCCGGTACCTATATTGTCGACGCGACGTTATCCTCGAATCGCACGTGCGCCACTCGGTCTATAATACCCCTGCGCCATGGCGCTATATTCTACTCGGTCTGTACACCGCTGTATTGTATTGTATAACGCTATTATTGTGAGTCATCTGAATGGCCGTTTGTTAGAAACGTGAGAAAAACAGATTTCTCGAAACGGCAACCGGGCTATACGGCGTTATCTTTTATTTCTGTAATTTTCATTATCTGCATAAAATAATAACACGTTTCACATTAACGATTCGCGTGCAGTTTTATAATATTATTATGACGTAAACTTGCTGCACACCACCTAAAAATCTATTCGAACCACTGTAAATTATTTTGAAAACTATATTTCTTGAGTAAACGAAAACACGCTCATAGTTGTGTTTTGGACTTAGGTATACCGAAACTTATAAAAAAATTAGACATCTCGTCGTAAAATATTTAAAAAAAAATTAAATTATTTACGTACGTTTAATCATCATGTTGTTAGAGATCAGCGGAATTCGTAGAAAAATTCGATTTAATCCGTTAAATTTTCATCTAAATCCATTATATTTTATATTGTTCGACGTTCGATTTTGAACATTTTATTCTGACATTTCACTTAAAATAGATATTAAAGAAAATATAACAACGGAGAAGATCGGCGTATAGTATGTTTAACAGCACTTGTAGAGGATATTATATGCACACGTTATTTGGTCCATTCTATAGAATACAAAAACCTGGAATAGCGTGTAGTTAATTGCGAAAAAACGTGACACAAGAATAGCACGTATACGTATCGTGTGAAAACCAACAAGAAACGAGACGTCTAAAGATAGCTAGACTATAATGTTGTTATCTTCACGCATTGAAGTATATTTATATAGACATCTTGCATCCACAAAGTGTTAAAAAAATGCAAATTAGTAGTCTATTAAAAAAATGGATTATACATTATTTCTATTATTACATTAATAATGAGATACATATATAATAAATCATATTTGATAGATAATAAAAAATTTGATTGGAATTTTGTTATATAATGTCTCTTGGTACAAGATAAATCACGTAAATTTGACTTTAAAACTACTAAAATTAATACATGAACAATTTTTTTTTTTCTACAGTTGATAAAAATTTAAAGCGTTTAAAATAAATTTATTTCTTTTTATTGAAAAGCTTAAAATTAATTTAAAAAGAATGCTTGTTTTCTAAACTAATAAAAATATTTATAATATAAATTTTGAATAAAAGGGACACTCATATAATGTAAGTATAGTCTCATAAATGTATGATTTTCAATTTTTGGAGTGTCTAGAAAATATTCATCAAAAAAGTATCAATATGTTCCTATTATTATAAAATTATAGTTGTTTAGTATCTATGTAAATACATTTATTTGCTTTTTTTAATTTCGAATATTGCTATTCATACATTCGTTTTATTATATATCTTTATAAATATTTATCACAAAACATATATTATTACTTTTAATCCTTTAAAACATTATCTTAAAATTAGTTGTTGAGCTCTTGTCATTTGTAACGCGATATTGAGATACATGAGTAGATGTATGAAGTAAATGAGGCGATCAATAGTTTATATGTTAACTAAACATTTTATTTTATCATTTATTGTACTTAAAGGTGAATGTCTGAATTTTGAAACTATAGTGTTTTGTATAAAAGGTTATGTGATTTATACGACAACATGTACATAAAAACAAAAGTTCGCTTAACTTTATTTAACATTATTTTAAATATGAGTAAATAAATAAATTTTAAATATAATAATATATCATATAGGTAAAATTAATTGTTTTTAATGTAATTTACATTATACAATGCACATGGGATAAAATTTCTCCATGGTGACTATTATCTGTAATTATAAATAATTATAAATTATTATATGTTACTTGTTACGCGTCGCGAATCATTGAAAATAATAATATTATGATTCTCTATATGCCGTGTCCATACGACGATATAGACATAGTATTTTATCATTTTAACTTAACCATAGTAAATAATAATTAATAATTAATAAGGTCTTGATTGCAGTGTGAGTAACTTTTATATGGAAAACTATTTAAGTGATTTGTTACATTTTAATAAATTATAAATTTTAAAAATATTTTGATTGTTGATTTACAATTTTCAACTCTCATAGAAGAAAAAAAAAATTTAATTTGAACGAATTTTCATAAATTAATATAGTTTATAATTTTGGCGCCAAATAATTACAAAATAAATTAAAATGTAAATGCCATTCGTGTTATTTAGGTTTTAACGGTGTAGTGAACAGTCGAAGATGAGTTCGCCTCCCTCACTGCTCCTTCATCCAAAAATAAAAAAATTGCTCCTGCTCGCACTATACTAACGCGCGTGATCACACGACATATACACACACACACACACACGACTATGTACATATATAAAAATTATCCGCAGTCTAGTAAAACTGCCAAGTAATCACACAATATTACGCGTCCATCGTATACACTATCCGTCTATCGTCTAGACGCGGCCAACGACTTCGACACGCACTTTGCACCTACAACATAAATTTTACAGGGTATCCCGCCAATAAGTTCCCGGCAATTTAGCATACATTCCAAATAATTATAATCAACTGCAGTCACATATTTTAGATATTTCCGTGGCATACGGCTTGAAATATTACATTTATTTTTCAAATCAGGCTATTGAATTGCCCAATTGATAATCTAATTAGCTCTCTTCATTAACAATAACAAAATATACTTATAATAGTCATTCATTATGTTTATCGTACATTACTCCTCGAAGTCTAAATAGAATCGAGTATTTGTTTATGTCGAAACTCGAAATAGTATATAATATTATAGTTGATTTGTAGATTACCTACATTCAAATGATTCATTTACAAATATTATTAATAAAAATTAAAACTATGATTCAATAGACACAAGTTTCTTTCTTTATTACTAACTTTACTAAGCTTTTTTACTTGTGTATATCCTGTAAGTAAAAATAAACGAGTTGGTTCTATAAGTAGATTAATCCAATGTACAATTATATAAAAAAATGTAATAACATAATAGTATGATCTATTTGGCAATTATTTTTCTTGTTTCAAGTTCTACTATAAAATCATGGATTTACTACACAATTTTATTACTATGTGTTTTTTTTTTTTAACTCTATTTGGAAACGAAAATAATTTTAAAGAAAATCAAAGACGATGTTTTTCAATTACAAATTTCTAAATAATTCGATCTCCTGGATAATGTTAAATTAAAATTATCGTGACCTTTTGTCAAGGTAAAATTGAAAATTAATTTTTTGCAAATGGTTCAGCTAGGTTGGTTAAAACCGGAGTCCGGACCTTCGTGGAGTAACAACTTTGATTTGGCTATACATACGCTCGGCTGCTATGATTGGGCGTCAGGTGTCTTCGATCGGGCAATTTTTATTTTTACATCGCGTATCGTATCTTTCGTTACAATATTGTTCGATGGGGATGATATTGGAAAGCTAAATTTCAACGCTTATTGTGCCTGCAAGTCGCACATGGCACGAGAAAAATTGTCACAAGCGTGTATAGTCTGAATACCGAGTATCAATCGGACCGCGGTGCATGATTCGAGTTCCTTACGAATTTTTTTTTAATATTCCTTATAATATGATTCTCACGGAATTCTCACGTTCGTGTAGGCTCTTATTTACCGATACACATCTCGCACACGATACACGCGAGAAAAAGTGCAACGGCACCGATGTCGTAGTATTACTTGTCCGTGTACGTTATCTACCTGACGGTCAGCTGCTTGGCGACACCGTCGTTGACCGGCCGTTTTCGTTTTGTCAATGGCATCGTTTTTACGTCAATGGGCGTACATCTACGCACACCGTAGCGCGTACACAGACGCGCGTGCGTGCAATGCCAAAATCTCATGCACGCGCGCACGCGGTGGGCCGCGATTGTTGTTTTTTTCTTTATTTAAAGTTCACTGAGCCGTACCCATCGTCGTCGTGTCAAATCATTATAATAATAATAATAATAATAATAATAATAATAATAATACGATATTCGCCGGTGTACGACAGACAGTTAATATGGAGGTATGAGACAGAAAAAAAAAATCCGGACATGCATAATCAATTATTATAATAATAATATTATTATGTACGACACGTCGTTTAAATATGTGTTACCATTATTATAATATTATGAGCTCTTTATTTTTTCCCCCCTGATTTGACCGAATGTTTTAATAAATAATGATATGAATACATGTATACAGTATGTATGGGTAAGCGTGCGTGTGCGTATAACCGGTCATACCAAATAAGAAGTGAACAACGACGACGCTGTTGCGTGCATAAAAACGGCGGGTAAACGTCGTCGTCGTCGTCGTCGTCGCCGCCGCCACCGCCACCGCCGCCGCCGCCGCCGCTGTCGTTTTCCAGTCGCCGGCCGGCGCCAATCTGTTTCACGTCATTGCCGGCTGGTGGCGGCGGCGGCATACACACACACACACACACACTAACTTACACCGAACAATGAGAACGCCAACGATAATAATCATTTTTATACACATCCATCGTGGTCGGCAAGAAAAAATTATAAAAAAAAAAAAAACATTGGCGTTTTAAAAAGAAATACATGAAAAAACATGTTTTTTACAAGGTTTTTTTTTTTTTTTTGGTTTTCTAAATAATGAAGAACGCTTGCGAATAATAAACAACCCAATGCCGAATTGTAAAACGTAATATAACGCATATCGTATGTTTACTTACAAATCACTGAGTATAGGGTGTCTCACGAGAATTAGCTACCTTTTATTAAGCGGTACCATCGCATAAAATAAGTATAAACACGATAAATCCACGTGGGACATCCTACACGGGGACTCGTACTGGAGGAAAATTTCTCCTGACGGCACCTTTAAGGCAGCGACAAAACATTTCACCAATCGATAACATTTATGTTCGGTTCGTACTCATTTAGAAATTAAATGTTTACTAGTTTTCTAATACGTATTAGACATCGCTGTCTGTATTTGTATAATTATAGTGAGTTACACAGTACCTATATAAGTATTAATTATTTTTATATATATATAACCGTCCGATATCATATTATATGTATAATTAATATATATGGGGGAGATTTGGTGCAATGGTCGCGCAACTGACCACGACGCGCGCGGTCATCGGTTCGGTTCCCGGCACAGCGCAAAAAAATGCTCTCGAAGAGAAGAGGGATGTAGTGATACACGCTAACCCTTCCAATGCGAAAAGACATCGACAAAGACCTAACGGGTCGTATTCATTATCCAATGAATAATTTTCAAATAATTATATACATTAAATAATATTAGGCAATATCGAATATTATGTGGTATGTGTGTTTCTATCATATATCGTATATGACGTGCAATTTATTTGAACTAAATATTTTGATATGAAAAATGTTCGCCCCGTTTAATGGATTAATTTTCACAGATTTCCGAGTCCAGCGATTTATCATCACTTTATTGTCTCATAACGAAATTACGTCAATCTATATATTCTATGTACGCCCTTATAATTACCATGTTTATAAAATATATGTTATGAAATGTGCAACAAAAATAACCAATGACAAAAACGATTTATTCGTGAACATAATTAAGATTGTACTTGATTGTTTTAATTGCTTCGATTTTGATCAATGTTTAACGAATCATGAATATTATAAGTTCATATTATATATATATATATATATATAAAATATATATATAAACTCGTATATAAACTAATGAAAAATTCCCAGAATATGAATAATATAAAGAGTCAGACATACAAAAAATTAATCCAATAATTTAATGCCTTAATATTTTTTCTCCTATAAAAATAATACAAAATACAACTATATTTAGGGGAGATAATTTATTTGTTGCCTTCGGCGTCAAATTGCGCGAATACGAACATGCTGCGGTAGTATTACTATTCTTTTACATGCCGCCCGCCGTAAAATGTGTCTTGCATTATAAGTTATAATGTTACACTTTTTTGTAAATTCTATTTGATAGATAAGTACTTCCGGGCATATAGCGGTATTTTATAATTATAGGTAATACCGAGTAAATATTGTTCGTATTTATAAAAATTAAATATTAGTTGGTACCTATATCTATACGATTATGAATTCTGGACTGTTTTATTTTTAGTTAACTGTGAATAAAAACGCAATATTTCAGTTGTTGTCACTGTTGGTCAATTAATAAGTAGTCACTGTAATTTTTTTTAACTTTTAGTCGCTACAGTATTTCAATACGTATTTAAATACAAATATTTTTAATGTATATTATGCATTTAACCAACACATTTCGGCCATTTCGCATATGTTATAGGTTATTTAATAAATTCCGTAATCGTATTTTTTGTTTTGTAAATTGTAGTTGACTGCTCTAATGTAGTGACGCCCAACTATACCAAATATACCTTCGGTGAAGTCACTGTTTCAATTATCTTTCAAGGATGTAGGTAGGTGGATTTTTGGTTAGGTAAAGTAGTAATTAGTTGAAAATCAATTAAGTCTAACTCTTGGTATAATATTAGTTCGTAATAACTGAACAATAGTGTATGGTAGTAATATCACACCATCTTCAATAAAAACATAATATCATTCTCGTGGTTAATAATATAATACACGATAATTTTTTATGTGGTTGTGGGTGGATGAGTCTAAATTGTTGTTTTGTTCTGCTTCACTTAATTTTACATGGTTCTACTGTACTATGTTTTAAATTAAAATAAATAATAATACGTATATTACATTAATTTAATGTATAGGTGCATTTCACGTATCTAAATTACTATTTAGGCGCATACCTACCTATAGTACAATAGTATAATAAGTATATATCATAGAAATAACACTATCACTAGGTAGGTTCTATATTAAGTACCTATGTATTTACAGGCACGTATAGCTGGGTTCTTAGCTAGGAAAATTAATAGCAATTTTCTATTGTACATTAACTATGTAATATAAACAACCAATTTATTTTAAAATTCGCTTTTTAGAAAATGAATTCAAGAGTTTTTTTCATCTGCTAATTGTTAAATTGTACATCAAATAAAATAAATTTAACGTATGTCTTTTTTTTAATTTTTGCAAAACGTTGGATTATTTTTTCAACCGGAACATCTATTCCACAACGAATACTCGACGGTTTATCGCTTAGCCAGTAAAAAAATACATTATGCCTATTTATATTTTATTATAATATTTTGCTAAACAATTTTTTTGTATGTATAAAAAACAAATGTTAGCGTCTTTCATCATTTTTATTCATCATTTTTCATTTTTATCAAATTAATTTAACAATATGTACGCATATATATTATATACACACATATATGTATTATGTATACGGTGAAACCTCGATAACTCGAACGTCTATTAGTCGAATTTTCGGAAGAACGCCTTGGGCCCCTATCTTTGTGTTGCCTAATAAAATGTATTCTGTAACTCGAATTTTTTTTTTGTCTCAAACTGATTCGATTTATCGAGGATCCACTGTAAAAATGTGCATTGTATATAGATGAATGAAATATTTTTTACATAGGTATTAATATAATATAATTGATATAAATATCAAATCGAACTTTATGCTGTATAATATATATACGTATATTGCGTTATATTCATATGATTGAATATTGAAGTACACGTAATAATTTTGTCGTTAACCTAATGATACACATAACTATAATAATTATGTAACTCAATATGAGGTGTATGTCAACTGAAGGTTTTTATCACAATATATTTCTTAAGTTGTTGGGTATGGCTGTACGATTGTGATATGTCTATACTTATTAATGAGACGATTAAGAAATAACCCAAGTCGACGACCGAGCACAACCCATCAATATAATTATGACGTATGCTTCCTCTATTTTTTTTTTTTTTTTACTAAAAAATTCGTATTTTCTCAGAGCCCAGAAGTATTATATGTATTATATAAATTTGGTAAAATATAAATAACAAAAAAAAATAGTGTGTGATTTTATAATTGGTAGATTACATTTCAAATTTTAAGTAAGTAAATACAACATTATCATTTGTCATAATGTAAGTTAACGTGGACTTATTTTTAAGTACAAAAACTAATGAGTTTTTTTTGTATTTTACTGGTCAATCGTCATTTGGCCTTTAGAAAACGTTTAGCTGTTTATTTATTTACATTCATTCAATTAAATGTTTCTATTGTTAGGCGCAAAAGTTGTTTATAATAATTACAGTACCATTACTATAATATAATTACATATTCAAGTATATTTAATTTTTATGCGCATTGCTATATTATATAATCTGATATTTTGTGTATTATATATACAAGTACATTATAAATGAGTAAAGTATATAAAACTTTCGGAGTGCTGTCTAAATATCTGCAGGCATCAGATCAAAGCCATAACCGTAAAATTCACCGCTTTGGCGCTTTGTAGCACCAAATACATACTATTATATTAATAGTAATATATTATTTTAACGAGACTTTTAAACACAATAATTTCAATCGCGCGTTTACAGTTCACATGACGTGTTGTCTGACACAAAAGATATCTGCTGACGACGCTGACGTATATATTGTATAAAATATAAAATCATTCGATTAATTGTTGTTATATATTTTGAACCATTTGTTGTTTTTTTTTACTTAATTTTAATTTTTTTGTAATTTTCAGAATGTCAATTCGGCAAACAGCTCAAAGAAATCGGGTCTACGTGGTTCGCGGACTTGGGGCCACCTTTCGGTGTCATGTACTGTATAAAATGCGACTGCGTTCAGGTAAGTGCGACACATGGAATAGTAATAAAAATAATGACGCAAGAATGAATCTACGTATGAAAATACAATCACGTTTTCGTACGAATTTTTTTTCGGTACTCGAAGGTATTTATCATTATTATCGTCCTCATTACATGTATATACGTGTCGTGTTTATAATGATGTACCGGTGTAGAATACATCATATGTGTCCTGCGTGTACTTATACCAAGAGCGATTATAATGGTGCGACAATGTCATCGTCTCCGCGCAGCCATGGTGTGATGTGTGTGTGTGTGTGTGTGTGTGTGTGTGTGTGTGTGTGTGAGCGCGTATTGTAAATATTATAAATTATTATTGTTATAACATTGTTTTCGCGAGCAAGCGTGACGGAATGAGGTTGTGGGTAAAATTCGACAGAAAGGAATGAAAAACGGCAGCGGCCCAGACACTTTTTAGGATGTCCGTCTGCGGCGACTCGGTAAAAATTATTCTAATTATGCGCGCGCTTGCGCGTATATCGGCACGACGTGGTCCGCGTCTGTTGCGTCGCCGTCGTTCGATTGTGTGTCGCGTGCGTGTCCCCCAAACAATCGATGAGATCAGATTCACACATTCCACGCCACGCGGCGGTGGAGAACAATCGGACGCCGCCGTTAGAAAGTCAATGTTCATGAATAACGATGGCGGAAAAAAAAAATAGGAAATATATATATATTATATTATTACGCCCGTCGTCGTGACTGTCACACGTATATAAAATATATTTACGGTATAAAACGATATGAGGAAAGAAAAAAAAAAATTCCGTTAAAAAAAAAAACAGAAGAACCGCCGCCGCCGACGAGGTGTACGCGAGGGGTACGTCGTGTGTATACCAAGAGCGGACTATATACGTGTTTCGACAAACACTGTATACGACTCGCGTGTGGAGCGGGTATATATTATACAGCAATACAGGTGAATTTTTAACGTTTCAAATCTCGTCGATTCGTGTTCGTTTCCGATAACAATAATTATTATTGATTTCAAGCGCGGTTTTTCGGTTCGTTATATTGTATTTGATATAATATTATTTTAGTATAATACGACGACGAAACGTTTTCGTGAGCAAATTTTATATCTATGGGTGTTTTTTTATTTATTTTTTTTTATCGCCGTCATTATTTCAAGTTTTTTTCTTTTAATAGCAACATGAAAGCAGAATATTTTTCGTCGATACGCTAAATAATTGAATGTCACTAAAATACAAAAATTGAATGTCCAACCGTCGACTATAGTACGTCGTTTATTTAAACGAAGTGATGTGTCTGTAGGGAGTGTTTACCCTTCAAAATGTTGGTGCATCATCGCCCATTATCTGAATTTAAAATTTAACACTAATTGTAAATAATCAAATTTACTTCTGTTTTAGAATAATAACATAAAACTACATGACATAAATATTATTTCAAAAATAAGAATAGAATTAAAAATCTATTATTTTTTTTTCAGATATAATTTTATCAAATTAAATAATTATTTTTGAAGATAAATGTGAGAATTTAAAAAAAAAAAATCACCCTGTACATATTTTAATAATCTACCTGCATATGTTATGTTAGTGTACCTATACCCACGGGCTATACGGTTTATAAAGTCATCGATTTTAGTTAATTTCATCGACTTGTGTGCGCAAGAGCTGCGCCCTGCTCATGTTATGTGTCGTCAACGACCGTTACGATAGTAATTTTGCTAATTTAAAACGAAAAAAAAAATTAAGCTCACGACACGCACACCGCGCGCTGCTGCTGCATACTCGATGACTTGTAAGCGACTTGTAAGTCCTTCAATCCTTGTAATTATGAATACACATCTATATCTATATAATATAATATGGTTATATATTATACATGCATATATATATAAATATATATGTGTGTGTGTGTGTGTGTGTGTGTGTGTGTGTGTGTATTCACATTAAAAATAACCGTCAAATCACGTGCCCAAAATATATTATGTTTATACAATTATCAGACATTGACTCCTCTGACACCAATACTTATGATAAAGTTATATTGTTCAGTTCTCAGTTCACAATTTCACGTACATATGATTGATCCACATAATATGACACTTTTAGATATTTGACTCTCCAGAAAAATTCGTATTTTTTTAACTTCTCTTTCATTCTCTATAGTCAATGCTAATGAGATACAGTATTTTTAATCGTTCGTTTTCGCAGAATTATTTTAGATAAAATATTAAACCTATTATTATATAATTTATTCGAGAGATTAAGTTTTTATTACTTTGTACATTTTTTTTTTTTTTGTCTGCTTTAAACGTTAATAATACGAGGTAAGAAAACATAAACGTACGATTTCTGTTGATATTGACAAAATAATAACTATTACTTTTGCCAAATCATATTTTCAATAAAAAAGATTTGAAATCAAAACGTGTGCCATTAATCCAGAACTTATCCTCAACGTATATCACCCAGTGTATTTAAATATATATAATTATTAAAAAAAAACTTTGATGTAGTCACCGTTTTCTGGAAAATTGAATTACATGCAGCCTTGTTGTTCATAGTAAATTGAAACGTGTTATGATAAAAACCTTGCATCGTAAAATTATATTAATAAGAAAACCTATGATTATCTAATGTTTTACACATTATTCAGGTTCAAAAGAAGAGAAGGATTATTGGCCGAGTGCAATGTCGAAACATAAAAAACGATTGCCCAAAACCCAATTGTGAAGAACCTATATTATTGCCAGGAAAATGTTGCAAATCATGTGCAGGAGAAGATGCCAGTAAGATATTTTGTTTGTACTCATAATTTCATAACATATTACATAAGTACGCATTTGGAATACTCAGCACGTGTGGTTGTGTGAAACATTTAAAATATATAATACATAATGTATAGCCGTAATGTTCATCTTCTATAACAATTGCAGATGACTGGCGGTAAAATATTTCTATATTATTTTCTTCTTCTACATAAACTTTGCAATATCAATACATTTATATACTGTTATTACGTATTATTAATAATGATTTATGATTTAATGGTATTCATTTTGTGTGTGAGCGTATGTGTGTACATGGTCTTTCAGTCGTTTGAAATATAACGGAAGCAATCTGTTGAAATATGCATTCAGAGTTGTACGCATTTATTTGACTATTCAAATAAAAATTTATATCGGTGATTTCAATTATTGTCGAAATATTTTTCAAAGAAGAACTGCATATTACATTTATGTTGGTTTTGGTTTTATGATGTACAATTAATATTGTTTAACATATGTAGGATGTGACATTTTTTATACCCGTTCCGATTAACCCATTTCTAATGAATGGCCTTCGTGAATTAATAAATAAGAACAATATGGCACAATAATGTGACAATTATTATGATTACAATGTAAAAGAAAAAATGCAACAATTTGCAAAACGTGTTCTGCATATAATATAACTATACTGCTATGAACATTAGGTCATGGCTCGTATAATGCCTTATTGGTATATAAAGAGCGGATTTTATAAATCTTTTACGTATCAACCTGGAAGTATATAAAATTATATATTATATGCTATCTGTTGACATCGTCGAATGTAGATATTCATTAAATTCTATCGGAACTTTATCATGATGACTATATTGAATGATATTTCTAATTCTGATAATTTCTTATAAAACAAGAAAAGTGTTTTCAAGTATGTGTTTTATAGTTTTATTGTTCAATTCCGAATACGCGTGAGTTGTTTAGCAAAATAAATTATTACAGCAATGCTTTCAATTCTTAAATTCTTTTCATATGCCATTGCTACATTCAATATTGAGTAAATATATTATTGTATTTATATATTATATTATATGTGTACTGTGTATTATATAAATAAAATAAAGTTTATTAGAAAAAAAATCGCTTTTTTTTTGCTACACGCTCTATGGTTATTGGCTGTAAATAAAATACCTACTTTTGTTACTTATTACTTTGTTCAGACAAAATAAAAACGATTCTGAGTAAAGCTCGATTAACTGTGGCGTAAATACATTTTAAGTGCTCGTAAAATTATTAGTTCAAGACTTAAGAGATAAATTTTAGATATAGCTGAACTTTTGACGCAGTATCGTAGAGAAAAATAGTAGTTTCGTTACTTAATTTATCTAAAGAGTTGAACATTTTGTGCGCATGAAAAGTGCAATAACAAATTTATACGAGTTTAATATCGTCTTAATTAACACATTAAGTAACTCATTTCACTGTTGTTAAAAATAAAACTTCATTATTTATACTTATGAAAAATGTCTGAGCCAAAAGTTTCGATTTTTCCGAATAATTTTATAGTCAGGTTCGTCTCAAATATATTAAGGTCTTAAAAAATCGAGTAATTGAACAAAATGTAAACAACTATTTCGTAAACTTCACTCTTTCAATTTCCCTTCTTCTTTATTTTTTTAATCAGGTCAAAAAGTTATTTTGAATACGACTTATAACGCACTGTTTGTATTCATATTAAAATTATTTTTAATCTTTTTATTAGTGATGCGTACCACCTATGATATTTAATCAATCCAAGTTATTTCTGAGCTATAGATTTTATAACATATAATTTTATTACTTTATCCTATGATATAGTCTATAGGTAACTAATTTATGTATTGAAATTACAGAAATATTAATTTTTTCCTTATATTAATAAATCGTATTCATAAATCATATTTTTATATTAATTACAAGTGCATAATATGTATTATAATAAATAATTCACTTATTACTAACAATATAGTTAGTGACATAGAAACATATTTATTTTAAACTTGGTTGTTAATTATTATAAACCAGTTTATATTTATATTATAATTTATAATATAATATAGAATAATTATTACATTATTAGAATATTATCAATAAGGATGTGAAATAAACAAATTTAATTTATGAAATAAAACTTAATATTTTATTTATACATATAATTATTGAATAATAAGTAAATTATTAATAAGATATTTTTTATATAAAAAAAAACCAAGAAAATTTTCAATATCTTTAAATAGCACAAAAAATCAAAATCTTAAACTTTACCTTCTCCAGAGAATAGCAATATACGTATAAAGTTCAATTAATTAAAAATTTCTTACGATTATTATTTTTTGTGTCGTGACGAAAACAAAAATTTGATTACTAAACAAATTGTTGGGAAATTTTAAAAATGGTCATCAAAAATGCAATGAATGCATCAACTAGACAAAATTTACTACCAGAAATCATTCGTGAAGTTAATGTTTGAACCAAGTCTTCTAGTCAAAAAAGGGATGACAGACATAAAAAAAAAAAAAATTTCTTCACTAAATTCTAAAATAAATCTATAATAATTTATGAAATTATACTTTTAATTCTTTATATATATTATATAACTATTACGACAGAAAACAAAAAGAAAAACCCGTAACCATAGTAAAATCAATTTATTCCCCGTTTAACTTAGAATCTAAAATATATCAAATAGCCACTTGAAAGGAGTTATTAATTATTTTATTCGGCGATATTTGACTTTTCGTGCGTAATATATTATATAGGATTTTGTTTCATAAAACTACTTTAAACATTTTATGAAACACATATTAGCAATGAGTTTAATAATTTAACATTTAAAAATAATACTATTTATTTTTTGGGACACGATTGTACACAATGTCCGTTGGTTTCCCTTATACACAATATTCTCGATACGCTATACTACCGAAACTACTCTATATACTCTCTATGACGTTCCAAATGACGACGAAAATAGTCTGGCGTGCACAAATACTTTGGCAATATAGACGTGTAGACGGGCCGCCACCAAGGTTTAATGCCGATTATATATACATGAATATAAACTTGTATGTATATATTATATATGAAATACAATATATACATATTTATATGTGCATATCTACATGCATCATAAACACATTATCTTTATATTTTATGTACATCGAGATCACAGTCTAGGCCAAGATCGTTCAAATTTGAATCTTCTTTGTGCGTTATTTTTGTTTTAGAAGTATAATTCATTAAAACTTATAAACAATAATGTATTTTATTGGTTTCAGACGAATTTATTCAGGATCCACCAGATGACGAAGAAAAGAGCATGAAACGTGAGTGATTATTGTATCGTTTATTAGTTCTAAACCAGTAAAAATCAACGTTTCAAACCTTCAAAGAGTCATAGGAATCCTTTTATTAGTTTTTACTTCTAAATTACAAAAATCAAATGATTAATAATTGTAAAATATAGAAATCAAACTCTCGAAAATGGTCGAACTTAGTAGAAAAAAAATTATTTTAAATCAAAACTATAAAAAATGGTAATTTGCGTGGTTTAAACATTTATGGAAATTGCATCTATAATATGCAACAAACCAAAAATCTCTAGCAGTATAAATAATAATTACTATAATATAATCGTAAAAACTGTACGTATTGTATACCAAACTAAAGCGTTTTTGGTTTGTGGTTTTACCTCTGGTTTGAAGTCAAATTATATAAAAAAAAAAGGTTGAGTACTGGAATCGAGTGATTGATAATGGCGAATTATTTTTTTAAATTTGAATTCAATATACCATTGCATTCGAAAATCAATCTTGTGAGGAGGGTGGATGAATATTGCGTTACCTTAGTAACCTCGTTGTCTCTTGCAACCGATACATATATAACATAATACGTAATTACGTCACCATAGCAACCTAATAGGAAACTTACAGTTTAACTTTGTTGCTAGAACTTTCAGATATTGTAATTTTTCGTCAGTTTTTCTCAATTATTGAAGAAAATATTGGAAATTTTGAAAAATTGCCTCTAAAAAAGATACCAAATACAGTACATGTAGATAAAATTTACAAGTTACAACTAGAAAATGAATACACGCGAACCCATTGAAAGACGATTTTTTCAAGTCAAAAATTTGTACTCGGAAAAATCAAAAATAATAATCATCATTTTAAAACTACAAGGCTTCCTCACTCACCTTAGAATCTAAAAATCCACGTGTTGAAAACGTAAAAAAATCAACTTGTAAAATCGTCCTATATTGACGGTTTGTTAAAAAAAGAAAAGGATCAACCAATCGCCAATGACAATGAAAACATTTCGTTGTTACAGATTTCGCTGCAATATTGACCGGTCAATCGGTGAGATCCGGTGACGTCAAGAAGACAGATTTCCCGTCGACGTCCGTGCCGGAAACGGGCTTGGATCACGTGGCGACCGGACGTTTCGCATTCTATAGAAAACACTTATATTTTTCGTTTTACACCAACAGACCGGACCGGCCCAAAACGGTGCAGTTCGTCGACATCAACGGCAATATCATCGAAGAGATCGTAAGGACACGCCCATGTTATAATTTATAACCATCACTAACACAATGCCGACCGACCGTGCGATTCGCATACAATTGCAGAAAACGCCGTAGATGTAACTATGAACTGGAGAGTCGTTAACACCCCTAAAATTTCAACCTTAATTAAGACTTTTCAAATTTAAAATATTATTAAAATATTCGTATAAATATTGATCATGGTGTTTACCGATAATGATAGAGAATATAGTTTCTACATATGTTATAAATTAAAAATCAATGAGTGCAATGAGATAAACGTTTACTTTTTTAACATTTTAAAACGTATCAAAAATAATTACCGAAGTATAAATAATTTTATCATCGTGGTTAAAAAATGTAGCATTGATAAGTTATAAGCAATTTTAGCATCTCCAACAATTTAGGTCTAGTTAATTGTACTTTATTGTACTCGTGTTCATATTTCAAATCCTTTATTGTATTGGCGTATACCTAAACTAGAATCTTTTGACCAATACTGTTTCAGACGTTGTTGCCTGGCACCGTCTACCAGAACCTGACGGGAAAAGTCTGCGGCGTTTGGCGACGGGTATCCAAAGACTACAAGCGACTATTACGCGAAGAAAAAATATCCGTATCGCTGGTCTGGGACGAGGCAATAATCAGCGGTCATCTTTACAGGTAATGATATGTAGGTACTATTGAATATACCTCGCGTACACTGCACGATCGACGCCGAATCTGTCTCATATACGAAACGACGTGGATGAAAACTTATTAAAAGACATATTTTTACATCGAAACGCGTAAAAAAGATATAGACCTCGTACTGATTAAGAACCGCTTCTAGACAAGACTAAATAACTGCCGACTATAAAGTATTTGAAAAATATTTAAAATATTTCGTATTAAAAGAAACTATTCGTTAAGAATTAATAATTCATTTTTTACCCGTCGTGTTCCGAACGGAAAAAAATTGTAACCGTTTATAGTCGGTCAAGACGTGTCGGATCTCACCTCCCTCCCTCGCACACGTCGTTACGGCTTTGTTGACACGATCTATACGCAATATTATCACGTGCGCGTGCGGTGCACTCGTACATTCAAGTATGCGTGTACCGTACACCAATAATAATTGTAGATAGGTACCTGAATATACTAACCAAACAGTAACAATGCGGTACGTATGTGTGCATATAGGTTTAGAGCGCTGGACACTGAGGCATTCAGCTCACTACTCACGGGCTCCACCCGAGACTCGGGCGGCACGAGCATCGTATCCATATCGACCGTGTCGCCGTCCGTACACATGCAGATCATGTTCAACGGGCCATTCGGTGGCCAGGACAGCGGGTCGTTCTTGGTCAAACTGAAGTACGCCGGGAACGAGCGTGCTGTTATGGAAGAAGTACGACGTATTCTTTTGTTTTTTTGTTTTTTTGAGTCGATATGCATGTGTAATTATATTCCCGTCGTGGAAGCAACCAAAAAAAAACGTGACTTTGGCACCCCTAAAAATCGAAATCCAAACCTTTGCTCTTTATAATGTTATATTCTACTACAGTCCAGAATGATAATTACCCACTATACACAATCATCAACGGACGACAATGATTCCATGTTTTCTACTGCAAAAATGAAAAACGTGTAAGACAAAAAAATACCAAGAAAAATCGATGGGGTGATTAAGTGAATCGTGTACCTACATTTAATACTACAATACCTCCAACGCGTTTTAGATCACGCTGTATCAATCTACCAATAAATATCGGTAATTTTTTCAAATTCAAACCCGGGCTACTATAAACAGTTTACGTATAACTATTCCTCCGCCCCTCCTAATAACGAACATGGGTACTCACTGTTTCGTTTGCTCGAAAAACGTATGTAAAGTATGCTATAAACAGTGTCGCTTGGTTTTGAAATGATTGCAGACCGTAAGAGTGGACAAGTTGACAAACAGTACGATCGTCATCGAGTTACAGTCCCCCGTTACGTTCTCCGACCTCAACGCGTTGTCCAAACAAGATCTCATTGTTACGCTGGAATCCAAACAGTCGAGTTTCAAACTACAAGGGACCGTCGTGCCGCGCGTGTTCTGCGATATTTACCAAACGCTGGTCGTATCTAATAGTCATCAAGTGGACTCGAAACGAGACAGGTGTGTTGACGCATTCGCCACGTGTTTCCGTTCGCAATCGCCGTCGGTCGTGCCTGCCTACTTGAAATGCACTTGTATGCATCGCACAGGATTTAATTCGCGAACGTATATCCGTGTGCGTACCAAACACATGATTATTTTAAAAATACTTTTGGCATTGCAATGCGATCAATTTGGCAAAACACGGAAAAGACATACACGCGCATATCCTTTGAAAGGGAAACCAAGTTATATACGACTTGTCTCCAACGAAACCGCTATACCGATAAATTTTGCACGAAATGAAAGTTGTAATGGCTAACCGTGTGAATGACCTCGGTTCACTTAAATTATTTATGCGGATAACTCAAAATAGTGTTAGTTACTAATGGTACAGTTCCATCTAAATTGTTCCATTTCCCAGTCGTTCACCCGCAACGTGTGTGTATATAATTGTGTTCGCCGGAAGATGATGCAAAATGATAATAGTAAATATTTACAATCATTTTTGTTGAAAAACTCATTTTGTGCGGGTGTATATATTATAATATATACATAGCGCGCATATATATGTATATATATATATATATATATATATATATATATATATATATATCGTTAACAAAGTGTATAATTCAAATCATCTACATTGTTACTCTGTTTTCTACACGAGCGACGGCGGTGGTTGAGATATGTTCGGCGATTATGCTCGGAAATAAATTATTCGCTTAGCGGTTATAACTATCTGGCGTGGTTCCGATCGTTTTGAATAATGCTCTTGTTTTTAATGTGTTTTGGCAGAACCAGTGGCGTGGCTTGGGCGTTTATTAATAAGGACGGAGCGTTGGAGTATCGTGTTAAATTTGACAATAACGCAGTCACTGAGTTGGCTATTGGTGAGACTACAAAAATAGATGCACTCGATTTAACGCAATCTCATTAAACGCGATTATTTAATTTCCCGCCGAGTCCTATATATTTGTACATGTGTGTGTGTGTGTGTGTGTGTATAGATTCTAGCGAATCCCGCGTGTCACCCCTCGACATATCCGAGTCTATCGTTCAAAACTGGTGCAACGGCACCGTGTCCACTATGGGACCGGTGCACCTGGAACAGTTGTACACGGAAGAGCTGAGCTTGTCCAGCGCGTCGTCCAGCTTCAGAAGCAGATTCTCGTGGAGGCCCGTGGCCGATGCTAGGGACACGGCGGGCCCCATGCTGTTGTCCAGCCCCGACGAACGGGCGATGGTCGGTCTGTTATGGATGGCCGTAGATCCCGATTGCACGCTGCAATACGAAGTAAGCCTTATTTCGCAGTTTTGTCGCGCGTAGACGTGTCATCTCTGTCTGTCGATTCGAGTGGCCGCGGCGGTTGTGTGCACAGCTAACACACGGCAATAACCAACCAACAGGTAGTTTTATCGGGCTCTAATGTGAAAAATCGACTATTCGAACTGTACGTCGAAGACTCGCCGCTCCTGATTCCCGGAGCGCCCGTCTTCAGGAGACTGCTCGAAGAGTTCGAGGGGCCGTCTCTCGAAGGGTACACCATCGGCCTGAGCCAAGAAGAATTATTACGGCTCAACGTGAATATCGTGCACGTGGACCTTTGGGATCCGAAGCTAGGACAGTCCATACTGAAAACCGAGTGGAAATATGTTAGTTACTTTCGTTGAGTAAATTACATTTCGTTATTATTGTTTGTATTAGCTGTAATAAAGTTATTTACTCGACACATATTATTATCAGGTTAATGTTCCTGCAGTGTGTTATGCTCGCGAGGTGGGCGAAAACGATTCCAACAACATACTAATGAACAACGACGAGTCGGACCATCAGCACACGTCACACCTAAGCTGTTTGCACGGTCAAAAATACTATCAACACGGTGCGCAGTGGACGTCTTCGATAGACGAATGTTCCATGTGCAACTGCCACTACGGCAGGGTCATGTGTGATCTGATCATTTGTCCTATAGTTCAGTGCGCAGTGCCGTCGGCCAAACCGGGAACATGTTGTCCGACGTGCGAAGGTATATACAATAAACACAAATTATCGGTATTTCTAATAATTTGGAAGGGCTCAACAAATAAAGTATTATTGTTTTCAAGGGGTTGTGTATAGGCAACTTAAATGATTTAAAAAAAATAATTGTCTCGATAATATTATATTAGTACATTGAAATAAAAAAGTACTAATGGTCCAGATGTAATAGACTTTTGCATAATTCATCACACGTTTTAATAATAATAAATATATATTTTTATTAATCGAGATAAAAAACAATATAACGCTTTTTTTTCGCCATGTATTATTTATTACCAGAATTATTTGTTTGAAAAATGGTTACACGTATAAACCTGGAATTTAGAAATCTGGACCGTACATAGATTATAAATTATAACCCATCAACAACTTGATTTAATATTTCTATTATGGCTCATTTAATACATTTTTTTTTTTCGATAAGAAAATGGACTCGTGAATCAAAATAACTCAACAAATACGTGTTTGCTAGCTGGACAGCAGTTTCAAGCTGGGAGCAGTTGGCATCCTTATTTACCTCCCAATGGTTTTGACACTTGTACACTGTGCCATTGTAATGTAAGTAATTCAGGAAGATTAAAAGTTGTATTTAAGTAATAACATTATTATTCTATAGAATACATCATTAAAAATCAAATGCCAACGGACGGAGTGCCCGCCATTGGAATGTGATCAAAGAGTAGCCATAAGGCCGACAAAACGTGCCTGTTGTAAGGTTTGTCCGTCCACACTACAGACAACTACTAAACCGAATGGTCCACTCGTTCAACTTGCCCAAGGTGACCAACAAGTTAATGCAGAGAGTGGTTCAGATTTAGAAGTTTTGACTAACGGTGGTTGTAGTTATCCTGTTGGAGGACCATATGAGAATGGTCAAGAATGGCATCCCAAAATATACTCACACGGCGAAGTCAAATGCATTAATTGTAAATGTAAAGTATGTATTGGTTTTATTTTTATTATGAACTAGCTGACCTGTGCAAACACTATTTGCGCATTAGTTTTTCATTAATCACATCATTAATGTTTATGAGAACGGAGAAATAGAATACAAAATAGTGGAAATCATTTTCATTTTGGTATTTTAAAAGTCTCTTGGAAACCGTCTTATAATAAATGTATATAAAAATAATAATAATTGTGCGTTAATATGCATTTAATACGTAAAGGCGTTTTCAAGTTATTGCGTGACCGTGAGAAATAGGGATTCATTTTTACATATATTTATAGATAGTTAAAATATTAATTCGAGCATCAATTTATCATTTTAACATTTATAAAATGAAAAAAATGTTGATGTTATAAAACATTACCTAGACATACAATAGTAGTGTTATACTTAATTATATTTTTTTGTATAACCTCATATAAATGTATTCTATTGTTTTCAAATTTTAATATTGTTCATGTATCGAGTTTTAATATGAACTTTGTATTATCATGGTTAATAAATTATTTTCAGGATGGGAAAGTAAGATGTGACCGTAAAAAATGTCCAAAATGGTCTTCGTGTTCAGATCCGTGTTGCAAATCTGTATGTCGAAGACACAAACGTCAACTATTTAAATTTTAAATATATAACAACACATTGTTCCTGAATAAATGAAATAAAATATAATAAGTAATGACAAATAGGTACAGAATAATTACAAATTTTTATATTATACTATAACGATGAGACTCATCAATTGAGCAGTCTTAGACTTATAAGTTATAACTAATATTATTGTTTACCGAAATCCATAGACTGATATACATAATATTTATTATTTTTCTTTTAATGGGTAGCTGATATTATGTAATTGTCAGTATTAATTTAAGAAGTTTGAATGTAATTATAAACATTTAAAAATATTAACTTACTGTAATTTTGTAAATAATGTAATTTTTTTTTTTTTTTAATTTAAATTATTGAATTGTTGGCTGTCGTAATATGTAATTTTTGTTCTCTTATTGAATTTTAGTAAGTCGACAACTTATTAATATTTTATTAAAAACTTTGTTTTTGTTTTTAAATGTGTACATTTTTATACATAAATAGATATATCTTAAAATTATTATTTATTTCAATTATTTTGATTGTTTTATTTTAGACAGACATTTTTATAAATTTAATTTAATACAGTGTTATCATTATCAATCAGCAGTTGTGAAATGAATTGGGACGGACAAGTTTAAATTCATACGAACATTATGTTACCATGGCAACAATAAATATATTTTGAAAAAATAGTATTTCTTTTACATATTGTACATACTGTTATGTTTACTCCAACAGTTCTGCCCTTAATCATTTAGAACTATGTCTTGAACAATGATAGCGTACACCATCCACATTAGTAGCTCTAGTATATTTGGCCAACAGGTTATTCACGTTTACTTTGTCTGTAGCCAGTTTCCTACAAAAACAAATATTTTCAATATTTCTGAAAGGTTGTAATACGATTACTAATAATAAAGTGAAAAGTGATTGTTATTGTTAAATTTTTCTTATCAAACAATGTGATATTTATTTAAAAAAAAAATGATTCTGAATCAAAGAGAGCAGGTGGATCAGCCTCTATTTTTATTCTCTATATTCTCTATAGTTAATAACATTGTTAATGATTTATTTAAAAATAATAACAAATAAACAAACACTGTTTAGTCGAAATTTGTTGAAATGCCCAATTGTGTGAAAGTTTTATTTTGTAACACTTATAAAATGTTTTAAATCTTTCTTTTAATTTTTTTATTTTTACTAGAAAGCAAAACTTATGTCAAATCTTATATAAAATTTCCAAGTCTTAAGTATTGAAATTTAAAATTATATCGCCTTAAAATACAAGAAATTGCCAAACATTTATTATTTTTTCCAAATTTGAAAGTCAATTGCTTGTAAAAAAAAAAATTAGTAAAACAAACAAAAATGTATGAAAAACAGGCAAAATATATAGACTATCAGTTTTCAACTAAATCAATTTTTGTAAAATCAAAAAAATATTGAAATTTTATAAAAGATTTTACCACCTCTAGAAAATAGTAATGATACATTACAAATCTGTTATTCTACACATTTTGCATGTTTTTCATAAATTTTCATTCGTTTTACATAATTATTTAGAAAGCTGTTGGAAATTCAAAAATGACTTCCTAAATGCACCAACTAGACGTAATTTGATATTAGAATCCATTCACGATGTTGATAATTGGACCAAATCAACTGATTCACATTGTATACTTAGACACGAAAAATTGTTTAACACACACACATCATTGTAAAATCAATCACTTACTCATTTCACTTAGAATTTAAAATTACAAGGTAAATATATTAATAAAATTACTGGAGAAATGGCTGTATTTCGTTGAATGTCCACTTTTCTCTAACTTGAAACAAATACTGCATTCTTTCAACTATATCGTCTGGTAAGTCTTGTTCATTAAAATAGCATATAGTTTGAGGATGACTTGACAGATCAACCAGCACAGTACCATCTAATTGTTTCAAATTTGTAGTCATACCTAGAGAAACATGCAACATCAATGTATCAGGTTATAAAATAAAATAAAATTTAAAAATTCAAGATATTACCTTCTGGAACACTTCCTTGCCATGCAGTCTTAAAATCAGATAAATTAAATTTATCGCATGGGCGTAAGAGTCCAACAGCCATAAATCTGCATACTTTGTCTTCAATCAACGACCTATGTGTTTTACCTTTGCATAGTAAATAAAGAAACTCAAAGTTTTTATGTGCATAAATATATTATAGTAAATTTAACGAAAAGCAAACACTTTAAAATTATAGTTTTGTTATTTTGAATATAATAATTGTCTTTCATAACAAAGATATACTTGATTGGAATAGATTATTAATAACTAGGAGAATGATTTTAATAATTTGTCATATAAGAACCATATTACATATTATTAAAAAACAAATACTAAATAGTTATTATTGATTTTATGGTGTTTACTGTTTTTAGTTAAAATTTATTGTTATGAAATCTTACCATTTGTATTCTATAAGCAGTATTTAGACAAAGTCCTTAAGACTCTAAAAATTATTTAATTATTGAAAATAAACATGAAGAAAAATTCAGATACATATATAATACTCAAGGCAAGACCTTTATTTTGTTTTATTTTATTACTGTTTAAATATATTTAATAGTTTGTATTAAAATAATTTTATATATTTAATAATATTTTGTTAATAATTAAAAAATAAAATACCTATGAAATCTATTGTTTATCCAATTGCTTTTGCAACCGCATGTACTAATATTTTATAATCTAAATATATGACTTAAAATGATTTTTTACTTACTTAAATTTGATGAAGCACACCAAGTACTATATAGGTCAATAATGTGTTGTAATATAACTTGAGGTAATAATTCACTTAGTATATCAAAACATTCTGCTACAGGTATCATATTGTAAGACCAAGATTGTTCATCAATCAAATTCAATAAAAATGATAAAGCTCTGCATTCATAATCAAAATTCAAAACTCTCCAATAACCTAAAATTAATCATTCACATTTTATCATACTTTAATATAAAACTTATTAAATAAGTACTAATAATTTTTTTTGTTCACTTTAAAATCTGATTAAAACTAAAAATTTATTATTGTAACAATTATGTGTTAGATTTTTTTGTCTTTCATATTTTGGAGCATAAAACAGGTCCTGTAATCAACTCCAGTATAAGTTTCTGGTATAAAATCATGTCCACGGTAATTGTGACGTTTTAGTAGGTCAATATAAAAATCTCCTCAACAGTTTTATAACAAAAGAGGCAAAATGGATGTCATAACAGTTTTCAACAAAATCGAATTTTTATTCTTATGAAACCCAAAAAGTTATCAGTGATATTACTTTATATTTTTTCAAATTTAGTTGATGCATATTCAATAATAAAAGTTGTATCTTTGATTAATAATTTTTAGTTATTGTTTGTTATTTATTATTTTATTAATTATTAAATATACATTTTAACTGATAATTTTTTAAAGTTAAAAGTGAAATTAACCAAGATTTAGTGGTCATTTTTTTTAATGCATATTTTAATGATTTTAGAAGCATATTTGCATGCATATTTGTATATTTTTTAGAGCTATAAGTCCCTAAGCCTAGTTATCACTACTATAGAAACACAACATTTCCACAGTTTACTTATAATACCATTATCTAGAGACACTATAATTAACAAAACATTTTGACTTTTCATTCTATTAATAGGCATTTGAAACTTCTGAGTTTTCTTAGTTTTTTTTATTTTTTGGAATTTTAATAGTATTATTATTTTAAATCACATTACCATCAATTTGGAATGCACCTATTTCTTTAAGAGCATGATTTAGCTCACTATCACTGGCTTGAATTTTGGCTGATAAATCTTCTAAGTTGAACACTTCATTAGATGCTAATATTTCATTTTCAAGTTCAGATCCCTTATAACTGCTCTTGTTTAGTAAATTTCTCAATTTTTTGAGACGTGGTTTACACGGTTTGACTTCATAGTATGTATGGAATATACCAACAACCTACAATTATAAATATTTATTAATATAATGTTTCAGACTTCATTTACTCAAAACATTACTTTTCTACTAGTAAGTTCAGAACCATCAAATTTTTCATCTGGAAATGTCAATTCAGGAAGTAACAAAATTGAATTTGATGTTTCAGCTTCTTTAACATCATAAGTCTTAGAAGTAGTGCACAAAACTGCAGATTCATTTTGATCTCCTTTAAAGACCACTCTAAAATAAAAACAAAAAACTCGACTTATTAATTATAAATTTGAAAGAAATATTATATATGAGCTAATTTTTATTATTTTTAAAACCACATAAGCAAATTCTCAGATGTTAGTAGTAACAGGTTAAAATAAAATATGTAGAATTCCACACAACTAACAAGTAGTGTTCTTGATGAATATTAATGTTATGAATTTATGATAATAAATAAAATATTAATACATACGTTTGACCACATTTGAGATCTGACAAAATGTGGCTGTCCAATTCTAACAGTTTGTAATTTTCAAACTTGTCATCAAAATAAATAGGTTGTACATTAGGTTTCAGATCACTTTCTGAAAGTTTAGCATGTTCAATAACTTTTTTTACATCTTCGGGTGTTCTAACATAGTTACTTGACAAAAATAATATATATATATATATATAAATAATTAATCAATTAATTAAGTTCACTGATATTAATTGTAAAAAATTTAGTTACCTATATTCACCTTGAGACATCTTTTAAACAATATTTTAAACGCTAATTATAATAATTTCATTAAAATAAAATATAACTATGAGAATAGATAACCTAGCCCGTAATACTTTAATTTAATACTGAAAACGTTGAATTTACAAATTGGCAATTTTTACTATAGAGTAAACTTGGTGTTTATTATTAAATAATGTTCATGTCTATCATGTTAATTAAGGTAGCACTATAGTGATTAGACTGGTTAGACTAAAAGAGCGGGAAATGTAATCACATTATCAATAATCTACCAAAAAGTAGTAAAACCAAAGAAGATAAAAAAAAACTACAGAGAATCTATACCAAGAACTAAGATAATAGTATTATAATATTATAAATAATATTAGAATATAGATATTAATATTATAATATAGAGTACGACGATATAATATTACAATACCGCGGGAAAGCAAAGTATATATACATATTATATACTCGTATATACTCGGTCACAATGTTAGTTACCATACTACTCCGAAACGGCTCGACCGATTTTCATGACATTTTTCGTATATATTCGGTAGCTCTGAGAATAGGATATTTTTTCACCGCGATTTTTTTTTTCATTTTTACCCGTTTCACCCCTTTCAACCCCGTCAGGGATCGAATTTCGGAAAATCCTTTCTCCGGGAGTTTCCGTTATATAAAACGAAACCGCCGACCGAGTTTCATACTCAAAGCTTCGGCGGTTCCGGCCGGCCGAATTTTTCTAGTTTCACCTTTTTACCCCTTTTATTTTTTAACCCCCTTAGGGGTGGAATTTCGGAAAATCGCTTCTTAAAGCACGCCTACGTCGCTCGAGGAACGTCTGTAGAAAATTTCAAGTCTCTAGACCCGGCGGTTTGGGCTGGGCGTTGATGAGTGAATCGGAGCGGTCTCTTTTATATATATAGATAATATAGTTCATGATCTATACCCCGGACCATGGACTAAGATTATACTACAAAAAAAAAGTATATCTTAGTACGTGTCTATACCACAGAATAAACAAAATATTTCTATACAAAGATGGATTTTTGAAATATTATCATCCTAAATTACTTGAAATACAATTCCGTTTGAATTCGATGATTTTCCACTGTGAATTCTACTGTTATTTCAATATTCAATCATATATTTCTCAATTATATATATTCGAAAAAAACATAGACTTCCATTGAGCACTGAAGTATATTATAGTTATAACTTTATAATTATTAAGTGGCGAATATGTTTTATAACTTTATAAGTAATTAGTTGAATAATATTACTCTGCTTTGCTGATAAAAACGAATGTTCTTTCTGTAAGATTAAATTGCTATATAGGCAATTCAGAACGCCTATATACATAAATCTTATATTTATTTATTATCAATTAAACTTCTGTTGCATATGATTGCAGTATTATTTTTTTTGGTTTATAAAGGACAAAAAAAGTAATAAACATTCATTATTATATTATATGTAGGTACATAGAGATAAGTAAAAAATGACAAAGTGACAATAAATAGGTAAATTAATTTTTTTTATGTTTTCTTTATCAAAAATCATAATTCAAATTCAAATTATTACATCATATTGACCCGAATTTTATCTTTAGTATTGAATTATTATTTATTACTATAAAAAATTAATATAATTATTATATTATTTTATTATTGATACTCCGTGAAAATATTATATAGGTAATATATATACTTAATATAAGTTTTCTTTATCAAAAATTGATAAATGCCATATCAATGGGAGTTATCAGACTTCTACTTCACCCATAGACCTTGTATGAGAGAAATGAGACTTTGTTCTGTTCTAAACTTTTATCATTTAAAAACAACAGGTAGTCTTATTTTAACGTTGGTGAGTTTTTAGTTTTTGTGACCAGTGACCACTATTATAAATTACTAATAAAATGAGTTTTCACAGTAAAATAGTATTAATTACTGGTGCCAGTTCAGGAATCGGTGCAGCAACTGCAATACACTTTTCCAAGTTGGGTGCAAAACTAGCACTCACTGGGCGCAATCTTGTTAATCTACAAAACATAGCCGATCAATGTGAAAAAAGTTTCTCGTTGAAGCCATTTGTTGTTACTGGTGACCTGACTAATGAAGACGATACTAAACGTATTTTGGATTCTACAATTTCTCATTACAATCAATTAGATGTTTTAGTCAACAACGCAGGAATTTTAGAAAGTGGATCTATTGAGTCAACATCGCTCGATCAATATGATCGAGTAATGAATGCTAACGTAAGATCAATTTACCATCTAACCATGTTAGCTGTACCTCATTTAATTAAAACTAAAGGAAATATAGTCAATGTATCCAGCGTGAATGGAACACGATCATTTCCAAATGTTCTAGCATACTGTATGTCAAAAGCAGCAGTGGACCAGTTTACGAGATGTGTAGCTTTAGAACTGGCTCCAAAAGGTGTTCGTGTAAATAGTGTTAACCCCGGAGTTGTGGTCACAAATCTTCTAACTAGACAAGGCATGAGTGAAGAAGATTATGCAACATTTTTGGAAAGAACTAAATTCACTCATGCATTAGGAAGACCAGGCACTGTTGAAGAAGTTGCTAAAGCAATTGCATTTTTAGCTGGTGATGCTAGTTTTTCAACTGGAGATTCACTTATGGTTGATGGTGGTAGACATGCTATGTGTCCGAGATAAAATATTTATTTATTAGGTATACAGAAAAAATATTTTATTTTATTTTCATGTTTAATATTTGTTTTTGATGAAATTGTTGTTTACAAAAAAAATTTGCTATTGACCGCTAATGGAAGTAAATATATTGTCAAAGGTGTCATGTAAGTGTTACAAAGTAAATATTGTCATCCTTATTTTTTGTTTTTTTTAGCCTACCTTCTATAAAATCTATGAATGATAATTGTATATATACATACCTCATTTATGTTCATATTAAAAGCAGTGATGAAAGTGGTTCAAAATAAATGGAGGGATTCAAAATGTAAATTATAAAAAGTGAAGGGATGCCATTCTCCTGTAACCTCCCACTTTGACCACTGTATTTAAGGATAATAAAAGGTGAACAAATTTTCTCATTTTAATTTATTAAATTATTGAATATAATTATACTCATATGATAATGTAAGTGAATTTTTAACAGAAATGGTTAATTAATATAAAATTGTATGTTTTGTTCTAAATTAATAATAATATAAACAAATAACATCAATGCACAAATAGTTTTAAATTTTCTAATGATTATGAATTAATAGAGATTAGAGAAGTAGGCCTAAAATTATTATTAGAAAATCGAATTGTGATAGGTATGTTAAAATAAAAATTTTTAGAAGAGAGAATCGCACCAGATACCAGAAGAAATTTGATTAAAGTCTGAAGGTATATCTATATATTCAACGGGAAAACACTGAACACAGTGTAATTCTGTAAAAATGAGAAAATAGTTAATAAAATTAATAAAACACGCTAATATTTACCTAGGGAACCACACTAACCAGTCACCCATTTCTCACCCTCTCCCCAGTTTGCGCTAATGAATACGTTTATTTTAGGTTTATGAAAAATTAATAGTTAATAACACTAAACACTATAAAAAATATGTAAATGATCTATCAACCATATTTTATATTCTATCACCCTCGTTCTATCATCACTGTCGTCTGACATTCAATAAGACTCGCGGATTAAAGGTAAACAATAGGTATAAACAAGGCCGTATATGGGGGAGGAGGGAGTTTAAGGGTTCAACCCCCCCCCCGACATTTTTTATAGTTGTTAAATTTAATTTTTGAAAGTTGATTATTTATATAGTAATTTACAATAAAATATAACATATATTGTATTATAATCGTCCGAGTACAAATTCTGTTGGCATTTTCATTTTTTATTCAAATAGGTATAATACTTATAATATTATTTCTCTCTTAATCATAAATGTTATAGTTATTTTAACTATGAAAATTGATTAATTGGTTTTGAACCCATCCCCCCGAAAATTTGTTCCATCTACGGCCTTGGGTATAAACAAAATATTTATTTATGGGTATATTTTCCATCGCGTCGCCAAGTATAGACGATCGGATTACATATAATTAGCATGACCATAGAACGTTTACCATACATATAACCATAAAAACATGGTATTACCACAGAATAAATAAATACATTACACGTGTTATTATCACGACGCGGCTTGTGCTCCGAATTTGAAATACCGTATTCTTATCAATTCGCAGTTATGTTGTATTTCCATTCACGGCGACTTTACAGTTCTTCTACAGTCTATTTTTCTGGTGGATGGTCAACAGTCTCACTCCGTCCGTGGAATCGGTACTGAATTTCCATCCTCTCCTGCTCACCGTTACAATATCGTACGTTTTTCATTCGTATAGTTGAGTCTTTTTTGTTCTTTTTAAGTTTCTCTCACGATCCGTCAATAGGACACGGCCGTCACCATGTCTGCGTTTTTCGATTCCGGCAAAGTTTTCAACGACAACATCCACGGACATATCACACTTCATCCATTATGCGTGAAAATCATCGACACACCGGAATTTCAAAGGATGCGTAACATCAAACAACTAGGTACCACTTATTTGGTCTATCCCTGTGCAAGCATCAATCGGTTTGAACATTCCATTGGGTAAATTTTTGTTTTTCTTACACAACAGATGGTCATTATAATTGTTAACCATATTTGACTGATCTATTCTACTAGTATAACATCAAAGTATGTCTATAATATTTTATTTTATCAATTTTCTTTTTTTTCAGTGTTTGTCATTTAGCTGGAAAAATGGTAGAGGCTTTGTGTTTAAATTCAGGTGATGATGTCCATGTTACTCAAGAAGAAAAACTTTGTGTTCAACTAGCTGGGCTCTGTCATGATATTGGACATGGACCTTTGTCACACAGTTGGGAAAGATACCTGACAGCTTCTGGAGTCAAATGGAAGGTACATTAGTTAGCAAATATAATGTTTTTGCATTATTACCTAATTTTCTATGATATATTATGAAATTAAAATATGTACCTAATATATTATGTATGTATTAGGTCTATTACTGTAGTGTATACATTTTTAAATCTTACGTCAGACAATGAAGAAAGATATCTTTAGGCTACTGTATTCAATTGAAAGATAATATTTTACGACAATTAAATTGACATAAGGACATTTTATTTATCTACATTATAATTTTTTTTTAGTGACTTGTACAACATTTTTTTAATTTTACACATTCAAAATGTATTTTATTATTACAAATCTAAAAATACATTTTGAATTTAATTCTTTATCAACTTATGCAAAACACCTCTATCTTTTTTCAACTATTTTAAATAAATTTTGTCATTACATTGCATCAAAATTATGTTAATATCATTCAGATTTAAATATTACTATGCATCTGTAATATATGCATTGGTCATTTCTTTCATTATTTTCACTTAAGACTTAACTATTGTTGGATATATGAATTATCACTTTTTATTCTATTATTATTCTGTAATTGTTATTTATTAAGATCAATATATTAATATATTAAGTAATTTAATATAAACTTATTTTAACAATAAATTTCAATAATTATACTATTACATATTTTATAAGTATAGGTTTTATTTAAAGAATGGTTTTTATATTTTCTTAAGCAGTAGCTGCACAAATTTTTTTTTTTTCAATGAAGTTTAGAGTATCAATTACTCATTCTACCTCAAAGTAACTTTTTAATATGTCAAAGGACCTAGCTGGGTTATTAGGATATTTTAATAACTAATAAGTAATTTATATACCTAATGCAACTTATTTATAAAATATAATAATTTTATCTCATCACCTGCTTATTTTTATCATGAAACAGACACTATAAAGTAAACCTTTTCATACAACCATTTGCATTGAGTTTTTTTTTTCATTATTATATATATAAAAAAAAAATTTGTTTTAAGTTATATGATTATTATATATGTATTAAATCAATATTTATCTTAATTTAATTATATTCTTATTATTACATATTAATTTAGCACGAAGAAAGTTCAACTGAAATGTTTAGATTTATCATAAAAAAGTATAACCTTGAAAAAGAGTTAAAAAAATATGGACTTAATATGGAGTATCATGTTGAACTGATATGTGAATTTATTAGTGGAGAAGGCAAATTGCTCAAAAATAACCATTTCTTATATCAGGTTAAATATTACTATTTAATTGGTAAATTGTATTATTATTTAACAAATGTATTTATTTTTAGATTGTATCTAACAAAGATAATGGTATTGATGTTGATAAATGGGATTATTTTTTACGCGATGGAAAGTGTTTAAATTTAAGTATATCATTTGACTATACAAGATTAATGCAATTTTCTCGCGTTGTGATCAATCCTAAATCAAATTTACCAGTCATTGCATTTAGAAGTAAAGAAGCAAGAAATATATATGACATGTTTAGAGTGAGGACTGATTTACATTTGAGGGCTTACCAACATACAACTGTACAAAATACTGAGTTGATGTATAGAAATTTATTACTTATCAGGATTTTATAGTTACTACTAATAATTACTAATAAAATTACTACTAAAATTAACTAACTACAATAATTGTAGGAATAGTATTAATATAGTAATGTTTGGATACAAATATTAAATGTTTAAAAAATAAATATAATATTACGTTTATATTTTCAACTTTTTAGGTTTATTGACATTCTACTAAAAGCTGAAAAATATTATACTGTACAAAGTCCATCTGGTGCTAAGTAAGTAATCTACTATGTTAATTAGTAGTCACTAGTATATTAAATATTAAATTAATACAAAAACAAAATACATGAAATTTATTTTTTGACAATTAAAATTATAATCAAAATTAATGTTACAGTAAATTTGATAAATTTTACTTTTATTTAAACAACATGTTATGTTTATGTAAATTCTGATTCTAAATTATAAAATACCAAAACTAATAAAAAGTAAAATAATAATTAAGTAATTATGAGATGTGAAATACATTATATATAATACATTTCAGGTTTCGCCTGAATGAAGCTCATACAAACATTGAAGTAATGTCTTGTTTAACTGATCATATTTTATATGATATACAGTATAGCCATGATCCATATTTGGAAGAAGCTCAAAGTTTATTAAATAGACTACACACAAGACATTTATATAAATTTATTGGATCATATAATTTAATATTAGTGAGTATAATTTAAAATTGATAATATAAAATATTTTAACTTATTGTAATATTTAAAATAAAAAATATAAAGTTTTATTATGATACAAATGTAAAGCCTTAAGTATTTTACATTTTAATTTTTTTTTTTTGTTAACTAAATTTAATAATTTAGTACTTTTTAACTTTTCTGTTCTCATGATATAATCAAATATTACTCAATAATAGTATGTTTAAATTTTTGTTCAGATTAACAAAGAAGTTTATGAAAAGTTAGCCGATATTGAATATTTAAAAGAAAGTCTTGGAAACGAACTGCAAAAACAATTCGGAATGGAATTTGGTGTTTCAGCCACTTGGCTAGATTGTGGATCATCATTAAAAAATCCATTAGGAAACGTGTTATTCTTTAAGAAACCAACATGTAATAGTAAAACACTTATTTTAGATGATACGCCATACCAAAATTTATATCCTATGAATGAGTAATACTTTTATGATTTATTTATTAGTCATATCAGTTATTTATTTTAAAATTTATGTGGAGTTATTGTTTTCAGATTAGAATTTTCCAAACGCGAAGTCAACATATTTAGCAAACTAATGAACTTAAATGATAGTCAGTTAAAAGAGATTGATTTTTTTTGCAATTGTTTTTTAAAGAATTTTAGGCTTTAAGTTATGATGTATTTATCTAGTTAACATTAAGATGTTTAATAACTAAAATAACAGGTGTTCAATAATAACTAATAATTTCATATAATTGTTTTTAAATATTTATATATATTTATTCAGTCCCCAAATTAAATTTTTTTGTTATTATTATTTCACATCAAATTACTAACTTTATTTTTATATTTCTTAATAGTTAGTAAATTTAATTTTGTTTCACATTATTTTTTTCATCTATGTATACTTGTATTAATGAAACAATTGAGGAATTTAATGTTTTTGCATAATATCATTTTACACTTACCTTGTTTAGTATTTTTCACCTTGTGATATAATAATAAAATTATAATTGTTGCTTTGAATTTGTATTAGACAACTTGTATACGTTATAACAGTAATAATAATGAACTGGTAATTGTTGTTCTTCAAAAGATTTTTTTTTACATTTTATCAGTATAAATCAATTATCAATATTTTAATTGTATAGTTCTGTGAATAAAAAGAACATTTAATTGTTACTATCTTTCTACGCGCGAATAAACAATATGGAACCAAACAATTTGATATAGTTCTTTTATTATTTTTACTAATTTAGTTTGATAAAAAAAAAAAAACAAATTACCTGATTAATCGTATAGAACTATTTATTATAAACGCATAATCAATGACAACAATTATATTTTTAAATGTCAAAAGTTTTAATTATTAATAAATATAGCACTTAACTGAACATAGTTTTATGTAACATAGATAGTATAAAATAAGTTATAGTTTGACTTTGTGATTATAAATGTTTTTGTTTGTTATTAAATTTATTTTATTTTCAAACAAAATATGTATTAACTAGTCATGATGCGATTACTTAAAATAATTTAAAATCATATTTGTTTCACTTTTTATTATTTATTGTTTAGTTTTCTTTAAAATGTTATATTGATTAATAACAAACATATATTATTTATTTACCATATACTTAATAAATACACTGTGATAATTGACACAACTGACCTTTTTAAATACATTTGTTATTATTTTATTTTCAATTTTCATTGATTATATATTCTGGTAAAATATATATACGTGGCATGTTTTCAGAATAATATAAAAATTTTAAGCAAAATTAATGTTTTTTTAAAATTTTAAAACCTAGTTTTTTTTATACATTCTATTTCAGTTTTGAATCCATAACAGTTTTATCACAATTATTTCTACAAAATAATGAAGTTTAAGCTATTGTAGAATGTATATTAATTATTATGAAAATATTAACAGTTTTATTTTAAATAATAGTATTAATTCAAAATTAAATTAAAAAAGAGAAGAAAATGGTAAGATTTGAAATATACCAGATTAATTAAAAATATTCAAATATCGAAATAACCTTCATAAAAGATTTTAATTGTTTTGTAAATCTAAAAATTCACCTTTACTTTCAAATTCAAGTATTAATAAACTTCAACACACCTGTCCAATAGTGAGCTCCTGTAAATTTAAAATATGTTAATCAGCAGTATAGGTACTGTCGAAAGAACTTAACAAAAAAGGATTGTTTTACCTGATTATTGTTTCTTTTTTCATAAATTATAATAATAATAATATAAGTATTTGTCACATTTGATGATTTTTACTTATGAAACCAGTATTTACTTCTTTGTTTCATTCAATGTTGAAAAAGGTTTTATATTGAGAATATTCAGTATTAGACTATAAATAAAATAGCATTAAACTATTTGATTTAAGATTAATTATAAATATTTTAATATAATTTAGTTAATTGGAAAAAAAATAATAAAAAAGGGCACTTATTATTATTCTTACATTTCGCTATTAGAGTTTGATAAATGTTTAACACAAAAAATGTTGGCTAAAATTAGTTTTACATGAAGTTATCTTAATTGAAAGATTCAGCCTTAAATTTACTCATTACACAATCTGGCTGGTTCAATTTTCAATGTAAGATGTAAATGATGACAAAGTCACTAATCGATTTAGAATTTCTTGACTGCCACTTAATCCCAGGTGAGTCTCTGGATCATTGATTGGCATAGGGATCACAAACCCATTGCTACATGTCCAACCTTGACGTTCCACAGTATTTTCGACTTGTTCTTTGCTTAGTCCCATAAATGTTTGGAATTTTTCAAGCTGTATGTTTTCATAATGTGAGCTAATGAATTTCAATGTATCGTGTTGAATGCGATACTTGATTGCCACCATGATTGGCTCTAACATCTCAGACCACTTGCAGTTAATTAATTCATAAACCTGAGTGTAGTGTTTTGTCCAGAGTGCTTTACCAATTGACCAGACTTTCTGTAATTCTGGATCACTTTTAAAATCCTCGGGTATACGGCGCCATAAAAATTTTGCGGCACACAACTCGTTTGTGTACAAGTAAGAGGAAAATAGTTTCTTGTATTGTTCAAGTTGTAGAGCACCTTCCTCAATTTCATCGTTTTCCAGATCTTCAATGAAGAAACTAAAATGACTATAATAACAAAGAGTTAACAAACTGAATGAAAAATGGAGACAAACCAATACTTCATAGGCGCAATGAAGGTCAAAACTTTAAATTTAAGAATATTTGGCCCCCACACGAACGTGTTCAGTGGGGCCCATTATCTTTTTGAAAACTAATAATCCTTTTAAACTAATAATCCTGAGATCCGTAAAATATTTCACATTGAAAATCCAATGCAGTATTTTACTCCTTCTCACAACTAATGGTTAAAAATTGTTAGAAAAACAAAAAAAAAAAAAAAAAGATGAGAAAACTGAATATTATTATCCACCTCAAATTACGCCGCCCATGATACATATTGAACCTCAATAGAATTAAACAATAAACTTTTACTTGATATCATATAATTCAACGACCATGTTCGGCGACGATAAAATCACAATGCGGTGCTCAAAAACCGTGTTGGACAACCAAAACTTGGACTCGAACGGCACACTGGAGGAATCCAAGTGAAAACTATATCGATTTTATCCGTAAAAATATAATAACTTTACCGCGACTCGAGAACGAAATGAATTATAAAAATCATTTAATAAAATACGCGAAACGAGTTTTGTTGTGACAAAAAACAACGTTATCGAATCGGCATAACGTTATCAAATGAGGCTATCACTTGGCTATACACAGAGTGTATCAATAGTCAATATCGCCAAGGAGAATATATATCCACCTTGAATACCACGGTTGTAGATAGACAATGGTATACCGCAGCATTGTTATAGATATTATGGTTGCGCGACGTTCCTTCATAAAAATTCAATAAAACTTCCCATACACCTCCAAACAATCAAACATATCGCGCAACAGATTTTGTTGTGCAAACAGTTTTTTAGTGTATAGTGTCATAGATTAAATGTACAGTATATAAGTGTATTTAATCTATGATAGTGTATACTGTAGTGTTGTTGGACGTGTTGCACAATTAGTTGCAGAAATTCAAATGTTTGAAACTCGTACACGTGTATTTAGAATTCGTGTACCCGAGTATTAAAAGTACGTGTATCCGTACTCCCTAATCAGTGGTTTTTTTTTTTTAGTGTATACAGAATTTAATATTACAGTAAATTATTGTTGATAAATTTTAATTTTTTAATTTTTACATGTCAATACACGATCAAAATCGCGAGTCCTACTTAAAACCCGTTTTTGAAAGCATTAGTATCTCCATTGATGATAAAAAATAATCGCTTTAGATTTGTACACTGTTGTGTTTAAAATATTATATAGTACCGGTGTCCAGTGACGTAACTAGAAGATATTTTCGGTATTACCTAGGTCAATTGAGCAAAAATTTATGTACGATCTCACGAGTCGTGGTGAACAGAGTACCTACAGTAATCTACGTGCAAGTAGGTACCAATTTAGTTTTTGTCGCTAAACTCGATGCAATGTCATTCGCAGTGGCGGAATTATACATATAGATAAAGGTGTGATTTCACACGGGCCTCGGCGCGCGAGAGGCCTCCGACAATTTGACTTGGAAAATTACAATTTAAAAAATTTAAATTAAAAACCTCGTAAAAGTTTACTTTTAGCATCGATTATATAATAGACTATTATATAATCAATGCTTTTAGTTATAAAATATGTTATTTTACTCAATAAAGTCGAATTTTCAACTCGAAATGCGTATAAAAATAAAATACAATTTTTACTGGGTACAGAATTTAAAGAGTAATTCTGTCTTGATTGATTGAATTAATGTCCTTAATTTTACAATTAATTTAATTATGAAAAAAATTCTTCGGCATGTACTTTCGTATAGCCGTTTAGGGACTGGTAATCGACAAACGTCAGTTAACCCAGGTGTAGGACATTTTCATTATCCAGAATGATTAACCACGGTCAACGGTCACTTGCTGCAGCTGAGCCTGGAACTTATAATAGATACAGTCAGTGTGTACGTATTATATCAGTTGCATTAACAACGATACACAATATCACCTGTAATCTTTGTCGTTGTCGTCACCCACACTTATATTATATATTAGAAATGTCGTTTTTTTTTTTGAATTTGCCAACAAATTTTTTCTTCTAAAAACTATAAATATACTTTAAATTAGTCATTTCTCTGCAGCGCTGGTATGGATTGAAGAAGCACTAGAAGAATTAAAATCGTGAATACTGATACTGCATAGTAAATGTACGTAAACGATGGAGAAAATCAAACAATAAAGTTGGTACAGGAAAAAAATAGTGGTGAAATCTCGTATTTGTTTGTTGTAAATATTTCCATCGTCTAAGGACTGACTAAGGTGATGTTAAAAAATATTTATTAATAATTAGAGTTTATTATAATATTTATAATAATATTTTATGTTTATGAATCTGACATTTTTGGAGGGTCGTGGCATAGTATCCCCCAATATATACACGCACCATTGTGTAATACCTATGTTGAATTTCCAGTATCTAAACAGAGACACCGTATTAAAAAAAAAAAAATACAAATAAAAATAGAATTATTTATTTAAATCAAGATCCTTAAAATAATAATATTTGTATGCATACATGCCTGTGACATTTCTGCAACAGTAACAAATTTATTATTTAGACGAATACAATATAATATTATAATGTAAATTAATAAAATAATAATAGTAGTTAACTAAATAGATATCTATCATAAATAATACATGTTCAAAATAAATTTTAAATTGATCAATTATTAGTTTTTATAACTCTGTAGATAATTAAAAATAAGAAAACCAATACCAACATTCCAAAACCGTTCAAAACCAATAATTCTGGTGAATAATGTTTATACTTTTCTTCTCTGAAAAAAAAAAGGGAAATATAAACGTAAATTTTGTTATTATTACTCGTAATATCCAAACATTGTATTGTAATCAAGTACATAATATATTTGATATATTTCTTTTTGGAAATTTAAGTCTCCCTGTGTTTAGCTAAAACATTGCAAAATATAATGATAGGTACTTATATGTGAAATGTGAAGTATCAACAAATTCAGTAATTATTTATGTAATTTTTAGTTTAGTAATTTTTCTAAAAACCAGTTATTATTTAAATTGTTTACAAGCGTACATTTAATAAGTATTAAACAACATTTAAACCATATTAAAATATTCAGAATTTTAAATTTAGTGTCTATTATTTATATAACTAGATAAAACTATACGAGGAATTCGTTGCAAAGAAATAATTTTAATAATCTCGTTTGTGTGGTTTCTATTATCTAATAATAATAATATGTACCTATACATCACAAACATTAAAAATTTAGAAATATTTTACAATCGTGTTCATATGGTGGTTATACAAAATGTATAGATATCTCTGAGAAAAAAAGTTTATCGTGTTCAGCTGTATGTGCCACGCGGCTATAATATTATTCACAACTTCCCGAGTATTTTTTACATGTAAATTATTTGTTTTCGTAAAAATGTAGGCTCGCATCAAAGATAACACGGATGATTGATACGATTAACAAGCAATAAGCAAAAAAAGAAAAAAAACGAACTAAGCAATTGTTATTACCGTCGAAAATACTCGTTAGTTAAACGTTATGCACGACTACAAGGGGGAAGGGATAACCGCGTACGGAGGCCAGGAAAAATATCACAAAATCATAAAATTATTCGTGTCGCACTGTCAGGGACGGATCCAGAAATTAATCAAAGGGGAGGAGGGGGATCATTTAATCCAATACTTCAATTGAGTAGTAACTACTAACTACTAATACTTTTTGTTATCGGATTTGAAAAAATAAGTCATTTTAATTTATTTACATTTTACAATAATAAGTACAGAATCTATACTCACGGTGACTTCCCTGCGGTATGTTCGCTGATCCCGGCAACGAGGGTGACGGACGATACCAAGACGGTGTACAAGCTGAATATCTTGCCCAACGGTAAGCCCAAGTGGTGTAGACACGGCATCATAAAAGCGAATACGGCGCTCAGCCACTGGATCGAAAACAGCACAATGGCGAGCACACCTGTCCAACTATGAATCGAATACAAGTGGCCATCGTAGAACTTGCTGTGCTCAGGCTTGTTTGCCTCCTTGTGCACGTACATAGCGTACAGACCCAACACCGACACCATGTACGCAAATGTGTGTAACATTATATACGGCAGCGACACGTTTAACTTTTTGTATTTTTTTATCATGAAGATGGCTGCGAAAAATTACACACAAGCGTTTACATATATACATAATATACTAATATATAGATTAGACTAGGTTGTGGGGGGGGGGAGCTATGTCGAAAAACGAAAATAACTCATTGTATTTACGATTTTAGACGCACTTACAATTGGCGTAGAGGTAAATGGATCCGAATGTGGTCAGCGAGTAATGCCAATTGGAAAATTGTTTTTTCGAAATATACGTCGTGTTCGAAGTCGATTCAAAATATCCGTCTTCGTATAGAATCGATCGACAAATAATTGTGGCCACACAAGTAATCCCAACGGCCTGAAATACTGCCCAAAAACACAAACCGATGGGGTCGCTTTCGTCCACGTTTTTTCGCTCTGAAATCACACTATCTTTGAGATTGTTTACAATATATATAGTATTGTTTAATACAATAAAGTCAAACTGTACTTGAAGAAGTATATTATGACGAAGTCGTTCTCGTCAATTTTTTTTTTTATGCTTTCAATACTAAACGTTTTTTTTTTATAAAAATTGAACATTACTTTTATTTCTTTTAAATTCTTGAGTTTGTATAAGTTCTAAGAACTATGAAAACTAATGCCGGATTTTAAAATATTTATCAAAGTTTATCAGTCCTATTTGAAAAGTATAAATGTTGAATAATGAAACCACCCATAGTTGGTCGATAACATTTTATTAACACACTGCATATTTAAATAAATCAAATTTTCGTCTACCCCGACATAAAAGTTCTTTAGATAACTTGATGACATAAAATGTTTCATCGTCTGAATTAACTACATAATAGTTAATTACATTTTAGTCTTTACCACATAGTAAGGAACTAAACGCCGAATTAAGTTCAATTAATGTCATCAATACATTATGACAATTGATACATTATAATATTTTAAAAAATATATATATAAATATGTATACCATATTACCATAACTATGTATAGCAGGATGTGACTGAGAAGATTGGTAGCCATCTGAAAAAAAAAAAATTAAATTAAATATAAATAAAACATGTTCAAATATTTTATCAATTAAGTATTTTGTTTTGATAATTATTTATGAAGAATTATACAGAAATTAATACGTTAGAAAACAATGAAAAATTATCGCAAGCAATGGTTTTGAACTTAGGTCCGTGTGTTACATTCATATTCGAATAACAAGACGTATTTTTTAATTTTATTAATTGTGATTCAAATTTCAAATGTATCAATTCACTATATAATAAACTATTTTTTTCTGGTTGTATTAAAATATAAAATGTCTAAAAAAGTTAAAACTTTTATTTTATCTTAACAATTTCTAAGACCACGCTTAGAAGATAAAATGTTTAAATATCCCCCATTATTAATATTGAAAATAAAATTATACCGCATTTCAAACTTTAAAATATCACTGTAAAATTAAATTTACCGTGCCTAATCTTCCAATTAGCTCTTGGTAAATGGTTTATGATTAATGGTTCAAGAATTTTGAATGAAAACTAATGAACAAAAAAATTAATTCTATAAAATTTAGAACTATTTATATAATCAAAAAAAAAGTTTGTGGAATCAAATTTTATCAATTACCCATGTGTTTTAATCTCATCCATTTTTTACTATCTATACTTATAAATTCACGCGCGTGTAAATTTGACAACACTTATTATCAGTTATAATTTTTAATGTTTCGATTGACCTCTAGTAACGTCGATTCAAATCAAAATCGTTTAAAGGGAAGACAAAGTGAAGTTAGTTAAAGTTATAGGAAGAACGATGGGAAGCTCTAGATTGTAGTTTGTCTTTGGAAAAGTTGATATTTTAAAACATTTATTATAAAGGTATTTTTTTCGATAGGTACTCTTATTCCAATCACTTAATTTGTGTGAGGCCATAATATATTAATACTCCGATGACAATATGACAATGAAGTAGGTAGGTAGGTAGGTACTTATAAGTTATAATTAAATTAGAACAATGACATGGTTATCAGTGAAATCATTATGAAAATATTCAAAGTAATTTTGTTTTTATAAGAGTGCAGGCGTTATAAGAATACAGAAAATCAATAAGTAAATGTTATTTAGAGATTTAAAGACAATGATTTATAAAATCCATTCTTGTCAATTATCTTGTACCTTTTACAATAAATATGAACTATTTCAATATTCATCAATATTTTACGATTCTTAATTTTCTTTCATTAATTACATGTATTATATAATACATTTAATTTACATTTTTTTTTTAAATTCTTAGAATGATTAAATAGCTAGGTAATTTCTATTGCACCTAACCATGGAGAATGCAAATGAAGTGTTTACGAGGTAGAATTATGAGGAGTGGAGTGACACGTGATAGAGACAAAGCTTTCCAGTAAAATAATAATAATTATGCATTAACTAAACATAAACATCTATATATTATTTCAATATGAGAAAACCTTACTGTGCATATTGAATATTTGATACTTCAAAAATATACTGAGGTAATACGGTCATGAAATAAATAGCTTATCTAAAAATGAATGTAAAATGTATTTCACATTTATATGTAATTATGCATGTCCTAAACCATATTTAAAAATTACTTCCGAAGTTTTACGCTTGTTTCGTACTATAAATTGGTTGTATTACCTGATGGCTGATGTAAATAGTTAATTTATAATATTAAGCTTAAAACTAAAACAAACTGAAACAGATGACACGAAAAAATTAAAATTTCGGGTTTTTAATTTTTTACAACCAACTACCTACGTGTTTTTATGGATTATACGATTGGGTAAGCTAAAATTTGGGTGGAAAATTAGTAATATTCTCCTAATCCACAACCCGTCTTAATATTATTAGATTTATAAAACCCTCCTTTCCCACGGAGGTTATATGCATACATATATAATGAGCGAGTTTAAAAATAAATCTGTTAAGAGGTCGAGGGAAACAACTTGTTGCTCCTTCATCTACATACCTAATGAATCTATCAGTGCGCAGACTGAGTACCTATCTATATTTTCATTGTGATTACATATTTTTGATTTTAATAATAGAATTTATAAGTAGGTATTTAGTAATAATAGAGCAAAAACAATAAATTAGCGCGGAAAAAAAATATAAGATAGCCAAGTATTTTAATATAGTATATACCTAAAAACGAATTTAAGTGCCTTGATAAAAATTAATTATGACACTCGCCGTGCGATTTTTATCTATAATTCTTAGTACCTAATATATATTATAATCGCACAAAAGGGCATAAATCTCAAGGAGATGTAAAAATCTAATAGGTACGTACTTGCCGTCAGGTTTCCCGAACGTTTAATGGCGTTACTGTTGGTGATAATCTGTTCGACTATTGAATTTCCGGCGTCGTCCAATTCCAGTACTTCATTGTCGTCTATAAAATTAAAGGAGATTATTAATTAAACATACAATGCATTAATTATTCAAGTTCTTGTGGGCGCTATCCGCGTGCGTACGTTGCGCGTTCGGCGATCTGTATTACTAGATTCGACCTTAAGGGTATGTAAAAAAAAATAAAATAAAGTTGATAATAAAAAAAGAAAAAACACCCTCGGTATCTGACGAAGCGTACCTAAATATTTAATATTCTCATATTATATAATATAATGTTTACTACCTTTGACGGAGCTGGTTGTACTTCCAACGGTCTGTAACGCGTACATGGTGGGAAGTGTTGTAGTCGAACGTTTTCCTCCAAATAAATTACTGTTGTAGTTTTTAATTGATCGACGAGACTCGGATTCCGTGCGGACCTAAATTTACTACTCTGGTCATACGCCGAAACACATAACCTACAATATAGCGACTGATGTGCAACTGAACGAAAGATAGAAGTCTTGTTAAAAAAAAAAAAAAATAAAATATAGCTACGTATTATTATCTCGAGAGCGACTCTCTGCGTTATTATTGAGTTTAGTTGGCATAATATATTATTATGTAGTATATGGTACCAATCACGCGTACTCAATGCACCTATACATAAAATTATAATCTCTCGATATTCACGTTGAATAAACTCCATAGTTCGTGTCGTATTTCGCGAGACACTTCATTACGACCTTGTCGTATTTTTTTCCACTTTATCGACACACTCTTCTCTCCGCTGCGAATACCGAATGCCGTCGCCAATGTGATACGACAGCGTGCACGATTCTATCAGCACTTTGATCGGGTCCGGATTAAAGAGATTTGAAAGAAATTAAAAAAACAAAACTTATTGTTTATCTATATCTCGACAAATTATTAGATGACAATTTCATAAAACACATTTTAATCTGCTAGTTTAGGTGCAATATGGCCAGGTTTGCCATACAGTGTCCACAGAGGTCTGACAAATGCAACTTAAGTTTTATTCTAAATTATAAAGCTCTCTTAATTTTATTCTGTCTACTGCACTTTCATAAAAATATTTATTAAGTATTTTTGTTTGTATTGAAGTTAAAAGAAAAATTTTTAATTGTTTTCTAAATTCTAAATAAAATAAGAATATGAAAATAACCATTTTGTTCAAACAACTTTTGGAGTTTGTTAAAATTTTAATATTTTTCGAGCGATAAAAACTAGTAATGAAAATAATATTGGAATAAGTTTATGATTATAAATATCTTACAAAAATCAACGGCTTCCTAATCATTAATAAACATTTCTAACAGCAACACTAACATTTACATTAAAAAAATACAATCACTATTGTGAAAGATTCTAGAAATTATTACTTTGAAAATATAAAACTTAAAAATTTTGAACCAAACAAAAATTATAAGTTATGACATTTTGTAAGGTTTCCGTGGGACACACTTTGTATATTATACACGATTAAACATTGTGTGATGCATGTGTGGTTTACTTTCTATTTAGCCTCGACGGCAAATGAACGCATACCATGTCCGAGCGATAATTGTTTTAATTATTTAACGTATAATTATAGTTTCAAAGTTTGACATGCAAGTTAGCCATATTAATATACTTACATCATATATCTGCTATCTCACGCATACTTGTATTTTTTAAATATCTAATTAAAGGTACCTGCACTTCCCTCTTTTGATTTTTCTAAATCAGACAATCAAGATTATCCTTTACATATATAAAACATACTATATACTGTCACATACATAGATAACATTTTTTTTTAAATGCCGAATTCAAATTATTTATTTAATATAATAGAAATAAAAATAACTTTCTGTTCAAAGAGTTGACTAAATCAATTTTGTAATCAATTATTGTAGACCATTTACCTTAGAAACGTGTCTTCCAAAAACTTTAATTGGGTTGACTATTATTGCAAATATGTACTTTTTGAGATGTTAATCTTGAAGGACAAACATGGTTGAACTACTTTAGCATTACTTTCTCTCAATCGTATATATTCAAAGTGATTCAGAAATTGAACTGGTAATTTATTCTATAGAAGTATTTCAATATTTTAAGTACACAAAATATAAAAACTAAAGAAAGCATTAATTATTGTCATAAATCAAATGTTAACTTTTTACTCTATAGTAAATATTTATAATTAATGGTAAAAATTATATAAAAACTTGAAAATAGGAAAAAATACATATTAGTACTAAGTATTTGAGACAAAATATATGCAAGTTTAATAATAATACACAATTCTTTTTATTTATAATAATCAAGTCAGTCGTTAATGTTATAATACAATAAAAGGCAAAAAAATTAGCACGCAAACAATAATCGTTAAGGCACTATGTATACATAAGTACAAATTTATTTTAGGCACAAATTCGATGTTCATAGTTTAATAAAGAATAATTTATTTAATTTTCTATTCAAATTGACTGGTGGTTTTGTTTTAGTGATGGAAGACTAGATACAATTAATTAACATGTGAATTTTCCCTATTAAGCTCGATTTTAAGTTCAGAGATCTGTTGATTAATTTAAAAATAGAATAGAAAATAAATAATGTATACATCAAAATATAATATTAAAATAAAATATTAACAAAATAGAAAAAAATATACAGAAAGGAATTAAAATATATTTAACAAAAATAAATATTAGGTAGTTTCTGAGTAACATATTTAAGTTATAAAGGTTTTTTTTTTTTTTTTTTTTTTTTAATTACAATTATTTTGCAGGAAATTTAACATTGATGAAACGTTGGACACAATATAACCAAATTTTACTGCAACTTTGTTAATAATTTTTGGCCTGAAAGATGTAAAAACCAGTGTTAATTTACTATGATATACACATCTATGGCACGTGTTCTAAACTCTAACAAAAGCTCTATTATCAAGTGGGAGGAACACTCTTGTGTTTAAGATTTTGTTAGTATAAAACTTTTGGTTTGAACACATCTGGAGCTTAAGATTTGCCCTTATACGTTGGATTTGCGAATGTTGACGTAGCTTGTTTGTAAATTGGATTTTCTGCCTGAAAAATGGAAATTAAAAATATGATTTAATGTTTCATATGGTTTGGATTAGGAATTTAAACAACAATAACTATTATAGTTATAAAAGTAACTATTATTATCATACATTATTATGTATTGTAAATATACAAAACAAAGACAAACTGGATTTAAAGTCAAGCAAATATTTTTAATTTTAATATATTCAGAGACAAAAATAAATCATTAAATTAAAAAACATTTCTAATTAATGTTTTGTGTATAAGAATAAATTAAAAATAATCCATAAGTGTATTTGTTTAAACTTAAAATTGTATACTTACTGTATCCCATTTGGCAATCATTCGTTCTTTTTCAAACTTAGCAAACTCTCGTCTATCATTAATTGTTGTTAGAAGTTTCCACAGTAGTAAAAGAGCCATTCCAATCAATACTATTGCACCTATGACGCCCAGTATGATACCTAAAAATTCACATAATAATGAACATTTTAGTTCGTAAAATGTACACAAACATAAAAATAATATTTGAAAATGTATTATGTACCCATGAAATAGACTTGAGGAGGACAGTCTCGTTTTTCTTGTGCTCGAATTACGATCTTTCCACTTTGATCAAATGAATATACATAAGTAAAACGACATTCATCCGAGTCATAATATGAACACATATTTTCATCTTTGTCCTCGTTAGCTAGTAAAATATAAATTTATAAAATATATTTAGATACAATGAGTAATTTGCTTAGATTTTAATACCTTCAGCGACTTTAACAATTGTTGGTTTGATTGTACAATTGTTCTGACATTCTTCAGGGGTCAGTTTACCCGAATTGTATACTAAACATTGAATACAATCTTTAAATTCCAGACATTTTCCTGGACAAGTCTAAAAAGCCCAACAATATGATAATAATTATATATTTTATCTAGTTTCAATGAGACAAATACATGCAAATTGCTATTTGGTACAATAATCAAATTTGTTGTTGACTTACCGGGCATTTTTGACAATATTTTCCTGAATATCTTACACCATTTTCTTCTGAGCACTTACATTGACCACACTCACAACTACCATGACCCGAACATATCTCATCACTACCATCCATAATACATGTTGTGTTTGTATCACGACAATCACAAGACTGACCAATCCATCCTGGGTTGCATTTGCAAGTACCACAATCACATGTTCCATGACCACCACATAAAGCACTACCAGATCGGTCACAGGAGAAATTATCACATTCACAGAATTGACCATAAACTCTCTGAAAACATGTTTAGTATTACTAATTATGCCAATAAATAAAATAGCTATTAAAAGATAATTTTACCTCTTCAGGGTTTGGTCTAGAATGACATTCACATTGACCACAGACACATTCACCGCGGCCCGAACAATTTATTTCTGAGTCATTGTTCAAACGACACTTAGAAGTCATCTGTGTATCATTACCGTAGCGATTATTATTGTTATTAGCATCACATTCGCATGTACGACCAAAGTGCATAGAATCACATTCACAAATACCACATTTTAATGTACCAGTTCCATGACAGTCTGGTGATTTCTCAAGATAACCCTAGAATTCATTTATAATAATTTATCATCCATAGTTGACAATGTTAAATTTCTACTTACAGGATGGCCTTCATTTTCACATGGGCAATCACACTGCATATCTAATACTACAGTTAATGATTCATCTACACCAATTGGGTAAATTTGAAATGTCTGTTGCCAATCTTTACGATTTGGTGGACATGATTGTACTTCTATTTCAGCTTGGAAATTAACTACTGTACCAACTTTTAGACCATCACATTTATTTGTTGGTATTAACTGACCATCTTTATTAAGACAATTAGAATAATATGTGACTTTAATGGCACTAGATGCAGTATCTTTCATTTCAACAGCAGATGATATTTTCTGTAAAACAATTATTTGTTATTTAGATTTAATTTATTTACAAAGCTAAAGAGTAATAATAAGTTAGAAATAAAATTGTTTCTTACACTATACACATCTTTAACTAAATCAACAACATTTTCTGAATCGTCGGATAAAATACCAGTAGAAGCACCTTCAATATGTTCTGCTAAACTGTTATAAACATTTATTTGTTCTTTCGTAACAGCAAAGATCATGCTGATTGCATTTTGTCTTACTTTTGAACTTATCTACACATAAAACAACAATGGTTAACATATAATGAATAAAAAAAATGTTAAAATTATTTACCTGGGATATTGATGGATAGTCTTGTAAAGCTGAATGAGTATAATTACCCATAGAGTCAAGATGACATTGACCATCATTAGGTTTAATGATACCACCAAGCTAAAAATAAAACATAAAACTCATTATTGTTATCCAATATAACAATTTTATTAATTGAAAATCATACTTTTCCATCACCAGCATAATGGAATCCAGCATCTGTTGAGAACACTAATAGTCGCCGAGCATGCTCTCTCCAACCAATGTCTCGGCAGACAATAGCTTGCATAATAGCATCAAAACCACCTTCTGGTGCGTCTAAATTACCTGATACTTGTGCTCTTTGGACTTCACCCTAAATTTATAGAGATTATCATTTATAAATATCTTAAATTAAACATCTATATACATTATATACATATTTACAAAGCTAGTATACTAATGCATCCAATTAATCAAGCATAGAATAAATAAGCTGTAAGTCAAGTCACATTCTGAACTAAAACTATTCAACAGAGAGTACCTATGTTAATTAAATCAATGTTTTACAAATGTGATAAAACCACACACATATTTAAAAGAATTACACAAATTAAAAAGTTAGTATTAAAATTAGCCATAGAAAACAGAAAATCAAAATTTGACGTTAATATTTATTAGTACGTTATTGATGTTCTAAATGATTCTGAACAGTTGGACTTACGGCAAATTTATCTGTGTCAGCATCTAGAGACATGACATTTCGGAATCCATATGGAGAAGTTTCACATTGCGCACATGGCTTTTCTAAGCTGGATATTGTTAAGGCACACAAAAAATCATTACAAAATAAGTTTTGTAATAATAACATAATAATAAAAATATAAAACATATTTTAGCATGCATTGAATACATTTAACACGAATATAACAATTAATCACTAAATGAAATGCATAATATTTTAACTAGATATAAAACGGCAACAATGATGGTTGGGCAGTCAAAGGTGCAAAGTATGCACGGCACGAGCATTTTTTTACTTCTTATTATGAGTAAATAGTTTTGATATTTAATTTGTTTTTATAGGGAATTGAATAATTTAATTTAATTACGTTATAAATAATATTATGTCCATAAATTATATACCTAATATTATTTATTATACTTAATTTAATTATAAATTTATTTATTAAATTTCCCTTAAACGGAAAAGTTTAAGAACTATTTTTTAATTTCATTGATAATAATTAGGGTTTGTATGTTGTTACACAATATGCAACTTTTCTTCCATTGCTCGAGTTTATTGATACATTTTCGAAATCAACTTTTTGATATACATTTAAATATAAAGATATTTAAAAGATAATCAAATATTGCAAAAGAGTAAGTATTATCATTGATTATAAATACTAGTATTTATAATCAATGGTATTATATTATAGCAAGTGTATAAAACAAAATAATTGTGTATGGAACAAATAAAAATATAAAAGCTTAGCAAATATATTGGTTTTTATATCACTATACTAGAAATAACATTTTTTAAATTATTTAGAATAGCAAATCATGCATTAAATACAAACACTAACTTTAATAATTATAATTAATAATGTATTAATATGTATGTATGGTAATAATGTATTTTATGCAATAACAAGTTGAAATGTATAAATTATTATTTTTTTGGCTATAGTAAATATAAAATAAATATCAAACATTTTATGTTTATTCTAAAAATTAAATAATTTAGTTTATTAGTTTAATATTATAATTTTTTTTTCTAATGAAGTTTTTATGAATTCTAAGAGAAATAACAATTATATATTTTTTATTCACAAGTTTTGATTACTTTGAATGCAATAGAAAATAGGGTGGCTAAATGTTATATTTATTCTTATCAGATAATTGGGAATTCAATATAGCCAGTTACCTATAAATAGAGGAATTTTTAGGATCATTATTTCAACTGTCCAAAAACTTCAATAAAATATTGAAAAAAAAAAACAACAAAATATTAAATTGAATATACCTAATGTGCATACCTCAGTTTATTGTAATAAGAATTACGTTTTTCCTTTCGCCCTAGGTAAAAATTTACTTAGGTATTTTTTGAAATAATATATTGTTTAAAAAAAATGCATTTCATATTATATGAAATATTTCATTAACTATTATTTCATTCATAAGCTAATTTTATATTGGTTAATTTTTTTACAAATATACCAATACCTTATAAATATTTAGATTATTATAATTAATTACAATTTAACATTTCATTTTCTCCTCAGTTTAATTATTGTGGGTAAAATATAGAAAAACACAAATAAATATAAAAATAATAAACACTAAAATAAATTTAAAATTCATTAAAAAAACAATTTGTATGTAAATTTATTTATAGATTATTATACTCAGTGTATAATAAATTATTATTATATTTTTATAATTTATTAAGATGTAGTATTTGAATATATGGAATGATATATAGATATGCTAGTAATTTTATAACAGTTATACATTTAGGTAAAGTTTTATTAGGAGCAAGTTCCTCCCTACATGAGTAATCGAGGGTAAGGTTATATTATATTCATTGAATTTCCTAATAGTATAATTATTGTGATGAAATCTTACTGGCCTACTGCCAATTATAAACCTATAAAACCTAAATTTAAGTCGAGAAATAAAATATCTCATCAATATAAGTAAATGGAGTTCAGATAAAAATATAATAATACAGGTAAAAAAAAATATATGATTAACATTTTATCAAATGAAAACTAATTATATTTTTCTACATGGTACATATTTATGAAAGCGATTTGCAGATGCCAAGGACTTTTCGAGGCATATCCAAACAATTAATATATTACATATTTATACACATTTTGTATGGGATTCATTTTACACCAATGACTTACTGAGAATAAATCAGTATTTGAATTCAATGATAACTGATTATGAAAACCATATGAACGAGCACAGAATTCGCATGGAGTTTCAAGTCTAACCCAATAAAAATCACGCAGAAATAAATATTTTACTGATAAAAATAAAATTACATCCACAAAAATTATATCCACACTAAAAACGATTAATTGACATTAAACTTACTTTTTCGGCACCGTATTTACATACGGCATGACAACTTTATCAACAAAGCTACCAAATCCAAGTTTGAAATTGGAAGTAATATTCTTCATACTCGCGGCTAGTAAATTTCCGAGATCAACCAGTTTTAATTTATCGTCCGCCATTGAGTTAGACAAGTCCATCAAATAATATAAGTCTACAGGATAATCTTCAGCTAGTGCATATTTGAAAGATATTCTATAGGCTTCATCTATAAATAAAATTAGAACATTAAAAAACTAAAGAGAGAGAATATAACTAATGGAGAAAAAACTTACTCATTCTAAGCTTAAGGGATACATTTTGTGGAGAGATTTGTACAGCTTCATGCGCCGAAGCTGAAGAAGAACTACTAGAGCTACTAGAGCTACTAGAGCTACTAGAGCTCTTAAAACTACTGGAGCTACTGGAGCTCTTAGAACTTTGTGTTTTTTTAATGGCTTTTTGAAGTTCACGTTGATTAAAAACTTTGTATACAGCAACAGGGTTATTGATAAACCGTTCTTCACATTGTGAGGGAGCGTTAGTGTTTACTTGAAAACAACGTTTTCCTTCAAATACCTAAAAAAAAAGTAAAATTAAAACAAGGTAATAAAATATTCTTCAAAACGTGAATAATAAAAACTAATATCAATGGCTAATGATTTTATTTTTTACTGAACGTACTGGTTGTGCACACCAAGCGCATGTTGGAGTTTGAATACATTCGTGACAGGTCTGTTTAAGAAGGCAGGGATTTTGTCTGATTAATGGTTGTTGAATGTCTTCTGCATAACAAAAGCCTAGTGTTAGCAAGGCTATTGTAGATACTGTCTTCATTATTAGTCTTTCATTCATTTCAGCTTCAATTATAATCTATAAAAAGCAATTTAAAATCATTAATGAAACAATGTCTATTTTATTGATAAAATTTGAAGATAATTTATATAATTTTCTTAAATTGTATAAACTATGAACCATTAAAAATCCCAAAATATTTTATTTGTGACCTAATTTTTCAAAACAATGTTGTAATTTAGTCAGTAAGGTTCATTTTAAAATGTAATACTCCACCTCAGAAAAAAAGGTGTGTTCATAGTCTACTGCAAATAAATAGGTAATGACTAATGACTAATATATCTTTAAGTAGGATTAAAAAAAAGACAAGTAAAACGAGTGTATGAACATAAGTATATCAATTATATCAAAAACTTATATTAGATAAAATAAATACATTATTCCTGAATACAAAATATTAAAAATGATTAGGTACTTATAATCAATAACAATTTTGAGTTGATAAACGAAAAATAAGAATAAAAAATCAATTAATTTAGGGTTTGAAATTAATTAAATCAAATAACAGAAATGTTAATTTTCATTTTCACTAACTAGATTTGTGACTAGAAGCATTGATTATAAATAGTACTGTCTATATTATCTATAATCAGTATGTAGTATACATGTGGTACATACAATTAACTAGTTTATCACCAGAGACGATTCAATACTTTCATATAGAGGGACTTTAGTTTTAAAACAAATAGTTGATGGATTATTAATACGGAATAACATGTTCAACGAAAACGCACCGGATGATGATAACAGTTAAAGTACAATGCGATCACAAGGCATAATGTGACCGACAGCCAAATATGGAAACTTCACACGTATGCACATAGCACATGCGTCATTTTTAAAACACAGAAATCGTGATATTTCCTCTCTGTGCGTCAGCAGACCGATATTAATCGTCCAAGGGCAAATATGACACATTTTACCGTCTAATCTATAATATTATAAATTATAATAATAGAATATTTTGTTTGAGCGTAGGCAATATCAAACAGAATCTTAAAAAGTGGAAAAAATCGAGTTTCATTCCGTCATAATATTTTACAACGTAATCCAACAATATTATACCGATTGTACTGACGAAATATAATAATAATTATTCGTCGGAAACCAAAACAGATAAATAATTCAAATGACGGGTGTTTTCTCGACTTGGTTGTATTATATATACGTATGTATATAGTTACAGTGTTTACATCGCGACCGTAGTAATAAATAACTAATAATAAATACGCAGGAAGGGTGGGGGGGGGGCAACATTTGCAGGAAATTACGTTGTGCACGTCACTACGTCTCAATCGTTTACCCTAATTCACACGGCAGACCCAAAACATCCCGTCGAAAATCTTTCGGTTACAAACGTACTACAAACGATAAGATTGCATTTTTTTTTTTTTGCATTTTTCTTCCGCGCGCGCGCTATGGGTTTTTTGGTTGTAGTCGTGGTCGTCCGAGGAATGCGAACATACCGGTGTGGCTCGTCTTTTGGCCTACATGGCTCATTAACGTCGTTCGACGACTATACACGTCTCCCCCCCCCCACCCCCTGTAGCCGTCATCTGCCTACAGCACGATTGCCGTTTACGGCCATATGTCGCGACGTCGCGCTGCAAAATCCGACCGGTCGCGCCGACAAAAGTCGCGATTTTTCCGACAAAGGTCGTCGTCGACGGCAGACGCCGGTCGCGCGTCGAGTCCGGACTCCAGCCCCGTCGACGGCCATTGCAACGGTCGAATAACGTAAACATGTGCCGTCGGATAATGACAATCGGGCGCGGGGCGTAGAGAAGGTCGTGAGAGAAACGACGACGGGCAAGGTGGGGCGAGCGCGCGCGCGCGCGGTGGTGGCGGCGGCGACGGCGCGTACAACAAAAAAAAAAAGATTCTTTTTTCTTTTTTTACGCAATGTGTATTACAAGAACCGCACGTGGGTGCTCGGTGAAAACCCGTCATTCCCACACGATCGCGCGCCGCGGTCGTCGTGTTCGTTAACTCGGGCGAGTTTGACTTTACGATTTTTTTTCCCATCTAATAAATACAAATAGTATATTATTATTATTATTCATTATTAATAAATAATAAACATGTTACAAAACACTTTTGGCTTTATTCTCACGTTGCCCTTCCTCACTTCCCCCGCCTCTCTTTCTCACACACACACACACACACACACACACACACACAAAGAGCCGTGTACACACGTTACGTACCGGACGCGCGTCTACGTATAATCGAGCCGCGTTGGCGATTTTCGTCGCCTATATCGAGCGCGATTTACGGGCAAGCGCACGCGCGCGATCATGAATGAAATCACGGATAAAAATACGCGGAGGTTCGATGGTGTGCCCCCCCCACCACCACCGCAGGAGCGACCGTCGACGGCGGACGCACGCGACGAGAGTGAATCAGTGAAACGAAACGGGTAGAAGAAGAATGGTTTTTTTTTTTTCTCGATATTATATTCCGCGTCTCTCTAAAGGTCGTATAGCGGCGCGATCGACGAGAGGTGTAAACTATTTTTTTACCTCCAGCCGTCGTCGTCGTCGTTAGTCGTCGACGACGTTGTGGAGAACAAGACGGAGAGGAAGAGAGAGAGAGAAATACCGGCCGAACGGCCGCAGCCTTATAAGGCTCTGATGGACAGTTAACCGGTGCGTAAGCGTGCGCGTGCGCGCGCGCGCGTTCACAACGGTTATACGATATTGTATTATTTTTATAACCAACAGACGTGGAAACACTCGAAACCGAAGGGCCCACGATTATTGTTTGTGTTAACGAATTCGGCCAGACGTTTACGGGGCATGGTCGAATCGATATCGACATAAAAATCTCTCGTGCAGTGGAGGTGGCAGGCAGTGTGCGGCAACACGACGCCGCCGCCGCGGAGAGGAAGCGCCGTATTATCGGTTACAACATTTCACTACGCTCTCCCTCCCGTCGCGCTGGGGGGCGGCGGCGGCGGCGGCGGCGGACGGTTTGTATTTTTCCGATCGGAGGGCGTTTCATTATTATTTTGGGCGCACACGCGATTTTCCTACATCGTATATAAAACGGAAGCTATTATACGGACAACACGGGTCGGTCGTCATTTGGTCAACACGGCTAATGGTTTGGGCTGGAATTCTTTTTTCGTCCACCAAAGTAGTTCGGTCGATGAGAGCTCGAGCCGCGGGAGTCGGACGTCCATACTTAATGGCTTAAAATGCTATTATGTTTATTTTATTTACCTCGGGATAAAAAGGTAATACGTGACGTTTCAATAATCGTATACAAGTAGAACTACTGTTGTACCTTGAAATGCGAGAGAAAAAAACCGTCAAGAATACGTCAAAACGGTTTATCTTATTATTTGTTTAGTAAACCGAGTACGTAATTTCTTCGGAGTTGGTTAATATTTCCGTTGTCGTATAAACGAACCGTAAAACGAGAGTATGTAAAACAACGTTTACGTTTGCTCAAAAACACGATAAGAAATACCGCGCGCGACATATAGGGGTTATCAAAATATTTGACGTTTTTTTTTTTTTATAAAATTCTGCTGATTATAATAAATGTACAATCATATATATTCAGATGTCTCCGAATAAAAAATATTTTAGAATGTAGGTATTTGGATACCGATTATTTTGTTATGAAATCTCCGATAGGTATTCCTCGATTTTAAGGAGCTAACCTTAAAATTACAAGTATTACATGATATTTAATTTGTTAGGTATACATTAACACTTGACACGTTTTATATTTAGCAATAGATATATATAGAAATTATTTAATGTTATAAATTATAATTTATATTATATAAAATACCTATAGCCTACACATAGCATATTATTGTAACAGTATTACGAATTATGTTTAAAGTATTTTCCGACTTGGATTGAATTAAATCTTGAAGAATAAAATTACAAATTAATTTATTTCCTGTAAATAATAAATTAAACCTAGGAGGATTAAATTAATGAATGAAAACAAATAATTTTGCATTTAACATTCTATTGTGATTTCTAGAATTTTGAATTGTTTTGAAAAGGTTGATAACTAAAATTACCTAGGTAATATATAATATTTACGTAGTTCATTATAAAAAAAACCAAATTATTTAAATCTTCTTCTATAATTATTTAATATATAACGTAAATTGTGTTTCAAATAAAATATTTTATAACCTAGGATTAACTACGAAAACATAAAAAATATCTCGGTAATGGCTCTTCAATTCTGTTATATAACTCATATAAACAACAATCATTTAAATGATTATAGATTTAAATCTGTCCTAAAACTTTAAGTTTTATTCAAAATATATTATATATTAATCACTAAACTTATTTAATTTTAGATTCGACCTACTTAATAGAAATGTAAATAAATACTTCTATAAATATTATCCAGAATAATTTAAAGTATATTTAACCAGTGCTTGAGTTAGGAAAAAAGTAGTAGAGGTACTGTAGCTATTTAAAAAAAATTAGTGTCCCTAGCATTTTATTTAGTATATGTACCTCACAATGTTATGGAGTGCTTCGCTCTCCATACCCCCCCCCCTTTACGGTCCCCTAAAAAATATTAATAGAAAATCATTAACACATCTATCATATCAAAACACAATAATACGAGTATAATAGATTAAATAAAAATTGTAAGGCCTTTAAGACTGGTAAACTGAAGAGGTATCAAAGCATTAGTTGTCCGTTCTTCGTTACCCTTCAACCACGTTAGCCAATCCATTCTTTTAGTCCCTGATCAAAACTAAAACACAGAAACTATCACTTTTATATCAAAATCGACTTTTTTTATATCCTAATTACTTTTTTTAACTACTGCATTTAAGAATGATATTTTCTTTAGATTCGTATGAGATGAAAATTTTATAAGTCATATTTAACCAAGAATAACTTTTTGCTAAATAAAATATGGGTAATTTATATATTAGTATATAAATTATATTATATTAAATTTTAATTATATCATATTAAAAATCTAAATTATTATCTTTTCATTTCAATAGATTATAAAATTAAGTTATTTATCAACAATGTGCATGGTTGATTATTTATCTAGCTGTCATACTAATGATGAATTTAGATGTCAATGTATTTTACTATAAGGTAATTTCTATAAACAGGATATCACGTGATTTTTGTTAATAGTATACAAACAATAATTAAATTACTGACTGGCTTCACATTTCTTTTTTTTTTAAACTAAATGTTCAAATAATGCTAACATAAATTATAACAATCACACACATAAATATTGTATCCATCTAATAAAATTGGACAGAAAATTTTTAGTTAAAAAACACGTTTTTATCGGTTTATTATTATCTTTATTATCATAAATTAAAGAATTTTTTTATTTTGCCCATCCCTAAAATTTTACCTATGGGCACCCATGGGAACACCTGTAATTTTCAAAGCGGAAGTGAGAATAAGTTATAAATTCGAGATATAGTGATAACTAGGCCGATAACTGATATACAGGGTTATTCAAAATGATTCATCCAATTTAAAATACTTACATATATTTATATTTTATATTTAGAACAATATTTTATACATTAAATTAAAGAAAAATATGTCAAGTTTAATTAATTTTACTTATAAATGTTCTATGTGAGCTCCTTTGGTCACACGAATAACATCTAATAACACGGACTGCGTTGAAAACTCTCTCTAATTCTTTCCACATTATCATGGGATACACGAGGTCGACCTGTGCTTTTTCCTTTGCACAAACACCCTGTTTCTTCAAACTGCTTATACCATCGACGTATACTCTGAGCAGTCGGTGCATCGATACCATAATGACGACGAAAATCGCGCTGCACAGTTATTATCGATTCACACTTCGAAAATCGCAACACACAAAACGCTTTATGCTGTCCGGTCAACAATTCGACATATTTGCGGAAACTAACATATCGATATCGCCTTAAGTGATTATTTAAAAATAATGAATTAATGTCATTGTAAAACTTGGGATTACCCTCTATTCATTTCTACATAATTTGATAAGATAAAATTTATATTTAACCATTTTATAGCTATCTTAAATTGGAAGAATCATTTTGAAAAACCCTGTATAATGGATGCGGAAACTAACATATCGATATCGCCTTAAGTGATTATTTAAAAATAATGAATTAATGTCATTGTAAAACTTGGGATTACCCTCTATTCATTTCTACATAATTTGATAAGATAAAATTTATATTTAACCATTTTATAGCTATCTTAAATTGGAAGAATCATTTTGAATAACCCTGTATAATGGATATTTTACTACAAATTTGCCACAAATCACGCACATTGAAAATAGTGTGTTGTGTCACAGTATTTTAATTGCTGTCAAGATTTTTTTAAATTATATTATATATTGTTATGAAATAAATTAATCAAACTTGTTGAACATTTTTAATCATAAGATTAATAAATAATATTAGTAAAAATTGAATTAAAATTTGTTATGTTTTATCTAATTTTATTTGGGAAATTGGCGAAATTATGCATGCCCCATATTTTACACTGGAACAACTGGGATAACTTACTTCCCCAAGCATCACTGGTTTATAATACAGATTAATTTAAATTTAATTTTATTTAATCTGTGGTTATATAATATTATAAGTGAATTTACCTATTACCAAATTTAAAGGTTAGAACATTATCTATATTATTTCATTGGGTTTTTTGATATTTCAATTTTAAAGCAAATAATCTTTAGCTTAAGAGATTCAACTAACCTATATAATGTGTATAAATGAGCCAAAAATAGTTGTTTAAGATTAATCCAATAATGTAAAAATCAATGACATACATTTGAAAAACTTTGTGACTAAAATATTTTACCCATATTTTATCTAATATCATTGATTATTGATACTAATAATATATAATCAATGCTAATATTTATTAATACTAGATTTTTAAAAGTTATAAAATTGAAATGGACTTTATATTAGGTAGGTATAACAATAAATAAATTATTTATTTAAATTATTTAAATTATTTCATAAGTATATTGTTTGATACTTAAATACTATGAATATCCTTAATGATCATTAGTTGTGATATCTAAAATTTATCATGTACAATGAATAATACTTAAGTAACTAATACCTAGTAATTTATGAGCAATTGTCTTAAATAGAAATACTTAAAAATCAATTAACAGAAATAACTCTAACTTTTATATGTTCATTTATTACCAAAACATTTATTTAAAACATTTTGTCACTGCAGTGTATTATTATAAATATAGGTATAACATATATTAGGTCTTCTAGTTTGGGAGAGCTACTGCCAAAAATAAATCTTTTTAATTATTTCAATAAATTTATTGATATTTTCATTAAAAAATATTACTATTTTTCAAAAATATCAAAATGTTAATTATAAAGGTATCAAAATTAAGTGTTTCAAAGTTGTACTCCAAAAACACGAGATAAACTAGTTGCAGTTATTAAACTTTTGGTAAACATAAGATTTGCTGGTGTAGACATATATTCACCAAATAATTTAACAACTGTTTCAGGAACCTGTTCAGTGGGGCCCATTATCTTTTCGAAGAAATAAACAAATTATAATAATAACTTCCAACTATGCACAGTAAACCTATATTTTGTTAGTTAATTACTTGTCTCTTATCTTTTATGATCAAAATTGTCACCAATGACTACACAGTGAATGAAATTTATGGTTGGCTAGGATAACAACAGTAATATCACAGAGCAGATTAATTCTGGGGTTTTAGCTATCTTTATGATTCATGAATAGGTATATAATATAAATGGTCATCTTCAAATATAATTAATTGTGTATTTTATTTATGAGTTTATAACATATAAAACTATTTGAATATTAGATAAGATAAAATTCAATGTAAAAAACAAAAATATTCATAAACAAACTGTTTATATTTTAAAATTAAAATTGATGAAGCTAAGAAGATTGAAACGATATAAGAAAAGACATCTTATAATATTTAATTTAATTTTAAATTTTATACACCTAAATAATTGTGATACCGAAAATAATTAAAAGTTATTTACTATATAGAAATCAACAGGTATTTTATGTTGAGAACTTGTAATAGGTTGGGAAACTTAAATAAAACTTAATCATTTTGAGTACCTACTATATAGTACCATAAATAATATAAAATTCTAATCTGTGATATGACTACCACATTTTAAATAGGGTGACTTGTGGAATAAGGATAAAGTAACTATTATTATGAAGCATTAATTTGGTTACCCAAAGTTTATACAATAATTTAAATAAAACAATATCCCCGCTAAATGAAAAATTATCAATATATCATTGCAATCTGAACAATTCAATATTTTTATTTTGTTATTTTCTCGAAGCAAATTTATTAATTTTTTTACTATAGTACTAAACGTTTATCAGAGCTAATTATGTCCTGTAATAAAATTAAGCATAGGTATATTATTCAAGGGCATATTTTATGGTTTTTTTTTTCATAAAAAATCCTGACAGGAACGTCACTAATTGGTGTCAAAATAAACAACTCTAATATAATATTTACTATGCACCATATGGGTAGATAAATCATAATGTTGGAATAGTATTTTCAAAAGAAACTGAAAAACTTCATCAGGGCACCAAAGACAAGAGGTCGATTAATTGTGTACAACATCCAACGACAAAACCCAGTCGTTACTACCAATGGAAGACGAATCAAACTAAGTAGTTTGCTAATTTCACCCGCAACACAGATATATACGGAAATACAGATGTTCGTGTTGTTAGTAAACATTCGAAACAAACATTGCTATCGAAACACGGATGGTTGGTAAAAAACATGACAATGCAAACGGAAACGCGAATACACACACACACACACACACACACACAGACCCAGGTTCCTCAGACCCACTGCGCGGGCGAGTTCGCGATGTCCTCTTGGTTTGCAAACGTTAAATTATAAAAGTTTGCCATGAAAATTGAAAATTAAAACAACGATTTTCAGAAAAGCCCGTGGCGTTTGTGAATCAAGTCTCGGGCGTACGAAAAACAGAAACGCGGAGCACGTAATTTTCACCCGTATACGACCACCAACCCGACCGATTTAGTGAAAACGATACGCCGTCGTCGCGATCGAATAAGGGACAGACATTGCCGATTTAATGTAAGAGATTAATAAATCATGTAAGATTATGAGGTACCGTCTCCTCGGTGGAGGATTTCCCCGGCGTACTCACACGTAATCGAGGGTAATATGCCGTCGGTCCGCCGTTCCCTGCGATGTGGCCTGGGGAGGGGGGTCCCGGTGAAAATTATATTTTACAGCGGCGCTGGCAACGGTGCGTCACTCTGGTCGAACACACATCACACCGCTTGCGACGGTGATTTTACGTGCCGGCAACAGTCGCGCGGGTGAGTTTCCATCGGATCTCGGACGGGGCGGTGTGAGACGGGATCACAAGCGGTTGGGAAAACTAAGAGGCGAAATGATAAAAAAAAAAAAAAAGAAAAAGGAAATGTTTTCGGTAAAAACACTTCACATCTTTTGCACACACCACACACACTCGCGGAACACGCACGACGACGGCGGACTACGAGCGCAACGGACTGACTGGCCAGAGAACGGACGGGGAAAAATGCAACTCGGTTCTCTATTCTCTAAATATGGGCTGCCCAACCCACACCGCCGCCCGCCAAGGGAATATTGTTGTCGTTCGTCCCGCGGCGTGTCGCGCGCGCGCCGCGCTGGAGGGGATAGTACCGCGACGGCAGACGACGTCCGTGTGGTGCCAGAGAGGTTACTAACTCTCGAACCGCGCGTCCCCCTCTCCGACCGCCGCCGAAGACAAGTGCAACTATGTCACCGACGCGTCGTTTAGTTCCACTACCAACACGACCGTCGTTCGCGGTACAGACACCACGGTTGTAGATAAGATCGACACTATTGGTTGCGCGCGATAAGCTGATAACCTATGTTCCATACCGCGGCCACAAAATACAAATAGATAATAAACTATAGTCTAGTGTTTCTTAACCCTAAGGTTCCGTGGAGATCACTCAAAGGTTCCGCGAAAGCGCTTTTATCAAAATATTTAAAAATTACATGGAAAAAATCTAATCACTGATCACAGAGGTGGAATCCGCATTACAAAAATATTATTGTTTGGTGTTCCGTGATATCGATAAAGGTTAAGAAACCACTGCTATAGAGTATAGACTATACTACTATAGAGTATAGAGCATAGTCTAACACATACATAGATGGCTCATGCCGCGTTTTCCAGAGCTTTTTTTGTACATTTCTAAATTTTACTGTTGCTTTTATGCATGTTTTACGATTACAAGATCATAGTTTTGTCTTATCAAGGATTATTTTGTTATTTTGATATTACGAATTATAAACAGAGTTAATATTTTTAAGAGGAATGTCTGTTTTTCGACATGGAAATAATAATGTACTTATTGAATAATTTTTAATTGTATGCAACAAGTCTAATTTTTCTTCAAAATTTAACTCATTTCTATCAAAAAATTTCAGTTTTTAGAAGCAATTTATGCGAATTTTCGGATCAAAGATGCAAATTTCGTGATTTTTTAGTGTATGTATATAAATACGGCTGTAATTAGTTATTAAAAATTGTATGAAATAATCCTAATATATTGATTTCAAATCGGTGAAATGATTTTTTTTTTTTTTTGCAGAATAATTAAAAAACTAGTTATATGAAAACAAATTCAATATTTAACTGCTACACATTTTAAATTGAAAATTGAATTAATCTAAATAGGTAATTTGTAAATTTTAATACATACTCGTACATTTGATACGGAATTAGTAAAAACTTGAAGAGCGAGTTTACAATTCATCTTTTGAAATGGGCCAAGCTTCAAGAGGTTGTCAGTTAATTTTAATAGAGCTCTACTGGTATTACTAGATTTATCAAAATTATATAATGATTTTATACCTGAAAATGAAACATCTTGGTTTTTAAATTAAAAATTATATTTTAAAAAATTGTTTCTGAAATTTTTAAAAATATGTGATACACCAAAAAAAGATAATAAATTTTGTCCTTTAATATCAATGACAGGATTGTCTTCTTAATTTTTTTTACCTCATTACATCCACCCTACAATTTTTTGTGTTGTGCCCTCATAACACAGCTGGAAGGTCACATGTATGGGATGAAAAAAGGAGAGATTTAATTGAATATAATGTTAACAAGACGTATTATTCATACGGGATATGGGCTGGAGTAAAATGAAAAATAGTTAATTTTACTTTAATTACATTGGTGTTTTTACTGTTTTGATATTGATACTTATTGGGTGTATTGAAGAAAGGGGTTAGTTTTTTTTTTTATTAATTCTAATCTAAATTAAATTTGTTTATTTCTTTTTAGTGCTAATTCCAACAAAAAGAAGGATTTGTATTAACTTTCTTACATTAATAGGTAGTTATTTTTATGCTTAACTTAAATACTTATAAAAAGGACATCTGATTCTAAGCTTTTAATATGTTTTACGTTTCTTTTCGCAAAGATTTTTTTTTTAAAATAATATTAAATAATGTTATCTTTTACCATAGAGAGATGTCCTATGTTTGTGTTCTATGTAGACATGGCTTCTGTTATTTGTTGGGTTGTGACTTGTTTTTTGCGGGTTTAATTATTGAACATCTAGTTATGAGATATTCGAAGGTGATGTAACAAGATTTGTAATGTATTGTTATAATTTCAGATTTCTGAATTTATTTCATTTTTGGAATGTTGAGGTTTCTAAAGAGTGTTGGGGTCGGGCAATAATCCAATCATAGTGTGTTTAATTATGTTGTATTGAGATGTAGATATCAAGGCATATTGAATATTATGTTGAACATAGTAATAAATATATGTTCAAAGTATGATACATAAATGATGGTCACCTCATTACATCCACCCTAAACTTTATTGTGATGTGCCTCCACAGATGGGAGGTCACATGTATTGTTAGTTTTGCATTTGGACTTGTTGTGATGTTTTCCTGGTTTATTAAATCTGTTCGATTTAAACTTAGACGACTTGAGCATCATCCATTGGCTGCTAAGTGAAAGTAAAATGAATAAAAGTTAGTTCTAATTTCATAACATTGGTGTTATAACTATAATGTTATGTTATGATATGTAATTCTAAGTATTTTTTCTTTAAAAGAATTTTAAATAATGTTATCATTTACCTTAGAGAGATGTCCTCTAATGTTTGTGTTCTATGAACACTTGGCTTCTGTTATTTGGTAGGATTGGACATTTTGTGAGGTTCTCCAGGTTTAATAAAATCTGTGCCATTTATCATATAACAACTTGTGAATCATTCATTGGCTGCAGAGTAAAAATAAAAGAAAAAAAGTTTAGTTTCACTCACATTTCATTGGTGTTATAACTGATACGTTATGATATGTAATTCTAAGTTTTTTTACTTAATAAGAATTTTAAATAATAGTATCTCTTACCATGTAGAGATGTCCAATGATGTTTGTGTTCATTGAACACTTGGCTTCTGTTATTTGGTAGGTTTGGACTTGTTGTGAGGTTTTCCAGGTTTGAATAATACTTTTTATGTCTCCCAGATCACTTTGCAACAAAGGTGTTGTATGTGGAAATATTGTCGTATATATGTTTACAGAATAATACAATTAAGATGGTCACCTCATTACATCCACCCTAGAATTTAATGTGTTTGTGCCTCCACAGGACAGCTGGGAGGTCACATGTATGTGAATAGAATTTGAATATAATGTTATCGGAGGGTTGTTATTTATACAATAAGAAAGAGATATGGGCTGCTTAAGAGTAAAATGAAACACACTTATCTAATTTTCATTTACATTGATTTTTTTAACGTTTTGATTTTAATATTTATTTGATGGATTGTAATGGGTGTTACAGTTTTTTTTTTTTATTGATGTAAGCTGTTCCATTTATCATACAACGTGACCTGTGGATCATTCATTGGCTGCAAAGTAAAAGGAAAAGAAAAAATTTAGTATTATTATAGTTACATTGGTGTTATAACTGATATGTAATTCAAAGTTTTATTTCTTAAAAAGAATTTTAAATAATGTTATCATTTACCTTAGAGAGATGTCCTCTAATGTTTGTGTTCTATGAACACTTGGCTTCTATATTTTGGTAGGATTGGACATGTGAGGTTCTCCGGGTTTAATTAAAACTGTGCCATTTATCATATAAAGACTTGTGGATCATCCATTAGCTGCAAAGTAAAAATAAAAGAAAAAAGTTTAGTTTTACTCACATTTCATTGGTGTTATAACTGATACGTTATGATATGTAATTCTAAGTCTTTTTTCTAAATAAGAATTTTAAATAATAGTATCTCTTACCATGTAGAGATGTCCAATGATGTTTGTGTTCTATGAACACTTGGCTTCTGTTATTTGGTAGGTTTGGACTTGTTGTGAGGTTTTCCAGGTTTAATAATACTTTTTATGTCTCCTAGATGGCTTTGCATGGTGTCGCGATCTCTTAAGATATATTAAACCAATAAAAAAAAAAACCACAGAAAGTGCCATCGTTGGGTGGCTTCTATCATCAAATTTTTTATGTCAAACAATGTAACTCTCATCAAATATGCTCATTGTGTCTAGTCTGATACAGATTGTGTGTTATGTATAAAAATAAAAAATCACCATGATTAATATTAAATGAAAATATCGATATACCATCAGTATTGTGATTCCATATAGTTATCACAGACAAATAAACCGATAATTGATAATTACTTGTATACCTGCTACTTTCTAGTTTCTACATAAACAAGTACATTGCACATAATTTACAGTACTATATAATATAGTAACAAAAAACATACCTACATACAAACAAAATAAATTGTCAGTTTTCTTACATTATATTTTATTTTGTTTTATTATGAAGATTTTATCATATTTAAACATTAAAAAATAGTATGAATTTAATTTCCTATAAAGTACTTTATAGATCTGGAGTAAAGGTGCCGTGTTATCGAGCATTAATTTGAGTGATTCTTATCTATTCGATTACATTTTCATTAAATGTATTGCAAATTGTAGTACTACTAAGGACCCTATCGGAGTCCATTTGTACTAACCCGTCAGGGTCCAAAATGCCCATATATTTGGTTGCCGTATTTTAACATGGCATGAGCTATTTAGGTATATTTAATCTATGTTTATAGTAATTGAAATAAAAATAATATAAGGTACAAACATTGTATAATCTTAAAAATTTACTTAACATTCAATAATAATATACAGTTAAATTTCAACATAATCTATACTTTTTTCTGGTTAGAGTTATACTAGACAATTTTAGCAGCGACTTTTGCATTTCATTGAAATTGTTTAAGTATTTTAAACAATTTTAGATTAGAAATTATATTCACAGTAAATATTATCAAATATAACTCCAGCCTTAATCACAGTTAAGTAACAATATGAGCAAATAATTAATATATTTTAGATTTTAAAACAAAAACAAATATATATGTAAGTAATTTAAAATAATGGTACTCAATTTATAGTCAATAATTTTACCAGGTATACATTAATGATTGTTCTACAAATTAAGTAGATACAATTATTGGAAAAGTTGAAATGTCACCAACCATATTCACGGGATGTATTTAGTGAGTTATCTTTTTTTACAGCATTAAAAGGATTTGACACTCCAAGCACTGAATTATTACTACCACTAAAATATATCAGTTTATAAGTGCCTGGGTTTAGTACAGACGTTTCAGAAAATTTCAAACATATACATTTTGAACCATCTGACAATACTTCAGGAAGAAATTTTACTCGACACACAGATGCCATGTTGTCAAATTGTCTGTACTCATTATTTGACTCTTCAATATCAATGGTCTCGGAAGGTAAATACACATATGATAAATAGTCTTCAAGACTAGTAAAATTTTCCTACAAAAATAATATGAATTAAATGTTAAAACATAGTAGTTAAAAATTACACTAACAATTGAAAAAAATTACAAACATACATTAAATATTCCGATCCAATCATTTACCCATGGAATATATTCTTTTATCTGCAAATTAACTTCATTTTCAGTTTCTAACTTCCATGTTTTTATAGGTTGAAAAATTATAGGTTGATCAACATCTCCAGAATTTGTATTATTATTTATCTGGAAAACAAGAAAATAAAAATAAAAAATCATTTGAGTAGAATATTTAAATAATAAATTGTAATACCTGAATAATAGATTCACCGTAAACTGGTTTATGATCGCTCAATCGAATCGAATCAATATGATTATAAGATAGTACTTCTAATTCACAATTTTTACTAGACGAATCAATACTTCTATACAAAATACGATCTGTCCACGCAGGTCTCCTCCTAAAAATAATATATAATGTAATAAGTATTATGTATTAGCTTTAGCTATATTATTATTTATTTCTTTGAAAATATAATAGGCTCAAATGAATATGTAAATCTAAAATATATAAAGTCCATTATTAAGCATATTAAGTTAAATGTTTAGACTTTTAACAAAAGAGAAACTATACACTCAATTCATTCTATGATGTAAAAATTATGGAAGTTGAACCTAATAAATATAAAATGAACCGTTCAATAGTGAAAAAAACATAACAGGTAGAGAAATACTAAAAACAGATTATAGCATAACGGATAATAACGAAAAATAAAATAAGGGTTATTATAATAATTAATTTTCATAAACAATAGTTGTTTAAATATTTCAACATTGATACCTAATTTATAATATTTTATTTCAAAATGTTTGCTTTTTTTTTTCAAATTAATATTTAGTATTTACTATGTCCCATGGGACATAATTTATTTTTTGTTGATTATATTAGCATTCTTTATAAAACCGGTTTTGTATATAATAATTGAATAATAATATTGAAACTGAAGCAGTGGTGGATTCTGGGGGGGGGGGGCGATCGCCTCCCCTTGGGCTGGGTTTTTTTTAAAGGTTTATTATTATTATTAAACAAATGTTTAATATTGATTAGTTTTTGTTGTAATGTTGTAATAATAAATTACTTTTATTACAGATTGAATTAGTTTTAAATGGAAATAATGCAAATAATTAGCCTTGCATACAGGTTAAAAAATGAAAAAAAGGTAATTTAATTTTTGAAAATGTGCCCCCCCCCCTTTGTGTGACACTTTTGGATTCGCTACTGAACTGAAGTGATGCCAAATGAATATAAGGAAAATTAATCTGAAGGCCTTATATAATAAGGTAAATTAAATTGAATACTTATTTTTATAATCATTTCATGAGCTTATTTATGATACTATTTATTATAAAACTATGTCATTAATAATTAATTAGTTATCATTAATAACCTAAACAACATAAGGAAGTTTAGATTTAACTAATTATAACCAGTAAAAACTTAAGAGTTATTAAAAAATAATTTTTATTGGTAACATATATGTATACAATAAAAGCCTACTTGAGATCATAATGACATGAGCCAAACACATATCGATAAGTTGGTGGAAACATTGGCAATATTTCAAAAAAACCTTCAAAAGCTCTTGATTTTTGCATGACTGAAACTAACTCATCTTGAGCCCAAACATCAGTTAATGTGTTAGCAGTTTTATTTGTTGATTTTATATTATTTATAGAGCGAACAATTTCATCAGCTCCCTTTAATTTGCCATTCTCTAAACGGAAATTGAGATCACCAAACCAAAATACAAAGCTGAAAACAAAAACAATAACCTAAATATAGCAATATATCTTTATAATGAACTTATTAAAATTTGTTTAAAATATATTTTTATAGTTAATATTTTATTATTTATAATTTAATTTTAATATACTCCACAAAATTAATTTGAAAAATTAAATCATAAAAATCTTTATGAAAATCAAATATTTTTTTTGTTTGTTGGGTATCTAAAACAAATATTAATAAAAATTAATTAAATCAATTATTGATTTTGAAACAGTTAAATTTGAATATTAAAACATTAAAATCATTAATATTTGAAAATTAACTTTTCATCTAATTTTATTTACAACCCACCAATTAATTAAATACAAAATTGTATAGGTAAAATGTATTAGTTTGTAGTAAATAATGATTTTGACACAATAAACATTTTGTAAAATATATTCACTGATATTAGTTTCCGTAATAAAATAGATAATATTTCATCTATTCTATGATTTTCATAAGTAACTATGAGTGATTGATGAAATTGGTCATTTAAAATATTAAAACTACATACTCGTGGTTTAAAATTGTTCTTCTAGATGTACCAAAGTATTGACTTTCAATAATTGTGTGATAATCATTAATTCGTTGTTTTAAATATTCTTCATGTGCAGCAAAATGACAATTAACACAACATATGGTAATATCATGAATTTTAAAACTAAAACTGACGGCACCTTTATTTCCCTAAAAGTTGATAATTATTAAACAACAGTTAAGATTATTTGAAACAATAAATAATAATTTTACCCAAAGACCCAAAAGTCCAGTGCGAGTTTCTGAAATTTCCATTTCTCTTAAAAGAGGAATATGTTTCCGTTTACAAAACACATTTAACAATAGTCCAACCATTTTAACAGTTCGTATTTTTACATAATCAAAATTACTCAATACATCCCTAGTAACATGATAAAATAATTATTAATTGCAATTAAGTTAAAATGTTTTAGATTTATATTTCACCTAAGCGCAGCAGTCCATGGGTCATCAAACACCGAGTCAAGTAATAAGTTCTGAGGTTGGGCCTTGACTTCTTGAAACCTTCAAATTAGATAAATAATAATACAGATAGGAAAAAATCTAATAATTGATTATTATATAAATAAAATCAATTCATTTTTCTTAAGTTAAAAAAAAAAACATTTTTTTAATCCACTAGGTGGAAATACTTTTCAATTTAAAAAATGTATTTATACAAAAGTCTGCAATATTCAAGTAATAATAAAAACACTAAATAAATTCTAGGATATTCAATATAAGGAATACTTCTTGAATATCACAAATAAACATTGTTAAATAAAACTTAACTGAAATGATGAATAACACACCATATTGATGATATTATGTTTTTTTTATAGTCAATACAATTAGATTATAATTATTATTTGCATCAAAGTATAATAGGTAGTATAAAGATAAATAAAAAATAGATAAATGACTAAACACAAGTCATGTCATTTATTTATGAGTATCTAAAATACACCAATTCTATCATTGAGTGTTCTTTGCTTTAATTGACCTATGAAGGTCATATTTGAAGTTAAAAAATGTTATATTTCAAAAACAATATTCCAATATTTATACCAATAACAATTATTTCAATAGTTAAAACTAATTTTATGATTTATAAATGACAAAATTATAGGTATTTAGTTTATGACCATTGGTCAACATGCAAGTCATTTACTTTAATATTGAATAATTACATTTACAAAAAAAGTAAAAAGGTAAAAATATAAAACTACTTAATAAGTTGAAATTAGTGGATGACTATAATAAACTAGAAATTATTTAACAGAAAAATAATGTTTAAAAACAATATTTATAAGTATAGTATTTTATAAGAATAATATATTATGGAAATAATATTAAACATAATTCATTATTTAAGAATGTTTTTTATCTTGGAACAATAGTCTGAAGTATTTTTATCAGTATACTATTTTTCGGAAAGATTATTTGAAGGATTAATATTAAACAGAAAAATATAAATAAATTAGTTTATGAACCCAATGTTATAAATAATTGTTACTGTCAATAAAAAAATTACATCTATAGAAAATTAATTAGTATAATTTTGCGATTAGATGATTGTTTAAATAATAATATAAAACAAAGAACACAAATAATTATTAAATTATATGATCTACAGTAGAAATTATTAGGTACAATGGATAATGTATAATTAATTTTTTTCAATTCCAGTTTCTATGTTAATAAGTCGTACTTATTTAAAGAATTTTAATTTTTTAGGTAAGAAAACATATTTTAAATATGGATTATTCTTATGAAAAAACAATACATGATTTAATGTAATTATAAATATTATTTTCAATAGGTATCGTTGTTCGAGTATCAAAGAAAAATCACATATGAATGAACTTAACCAGAATATTCTGAATAGTATAATAAAGGTCATCAACACTCTACAAGACGCTTCAGTATAATTGCTTACTTACCCAAAAATACAAAAATCTGGTAACTGTTGTTCGGTGCGACCGTTCCATCGAAGTATACGTTCAAGAGATTGGTCAGGCGATTTGGTGGCAACGTTGTAGGTAACAATATAAAATCTGAAAGTAAGATATAATTAAATGAACGAACTGTATAGCATATAGTAATAGCAGTAATGCAGTAAACCAGCAAACAAATCAACTGATATATTTAAACAGGTACTCACTTCAAATCGTCCATCATTTTCATATGTCCACATGTGAAAGAGCTCAGGCAAACAACTCGGACGGTTTTCTCGTATGACAATCTAGACCTGTGAAGTAGAGAACGATTTGGAATTCTTTCTTCAACTCGTCAACGGGACCACTTCAGACCCCCCCAATTAGTTTATAGACGGTTAAATTTGTTCACATTAAAATACATAGCAAATAAGGGTGTTATTGAGACAAATTATTAGCCAGTTCGAATGTTGACCATTTTCAGATTTTTACGAAGTGAAAAATTGCTCAAGGGGAAGGTTTGAACACACACAACCCACCCCGTGTGTATATAGGCACGTCACAGCTTGTGCACATCGTGCCGGCCAGTCGACGTCGACTATCACAGAAGTATCAAACGCACAAAAGTGACCGAAAAGTGCTTCGGTGCCCACCCACGTAATACTTATATAATATTGTCGCAGAAACTATAGCAGCTACGACGACGACGACGACGATACAAAAAATAACATTATTATTAACAGTTTGCTTACCGATAAGGCGACTGGTGGTTGCAGCAGCGGTGCGACAACTGCGACCGTGGACGCGGCGGTGGTCATTGGTCACTGTCGCGACGACTACGAGGCCGACGTCGGGCATTACGAGTTTTATTTTCCGGCCCAACGTGAGTGGGGAGGCAGAGCGGCAACGTTTTGGCCGTAGAACCGTGCGGCGCGCGCGACGGTAGGCACTTTCTTTTTTTATGGTTTCCTACTACTGCGCGAAAGTTTTTGAACGACCGAAGTCGCGGCAGTCGTCGCACTCGTCGCGGTAGCCTTCGTCGTCGGTACGCGACAAACTCGTATTTGTATTCACGCGACGACGCGTGGCCGACGATTTCCGCGAACATTTTTCATACGAGCAAAACGAGTTGCGCCGCCGATCGATTCGGCGCGAAGACAAACGCATTATTACGTAATGTGTTTACCCCTTTCGCGGATCAGCGTTTGTTCCCGTTACGCGGACCGCACGCAGTGTCCATCGCCGTTACCAACGTTTAGGACGGGTTCATTGTAGTGATTTACAGAGCACTAGCGGTCCGTCAAATCAAATTGACCGCCCCCGATAGTGTTGACGGCTCTGCTATATAGTTATTGGCTTATTGCTCATTGGATCTGTAACTTACAGGTCATAGTTCGGTCCGATAACTTTTACAAAATCAATATCACTATATATCTTATCACCGACATCGTTTATTTGGTAACCGCGTTGATCGATGAAATAAAATGTCTATGCAACACATAATTATTTTATACAATCAATAAAACTTTACATGATGAACGGTAACAAATGTAGAGACTTTATGCGACACGCCGTTATTTTCTATAGACTGCGACACATTTGATTAAAACCTCAAATCATTTCCCGGAGGAAAACCCGTTATAATAAGCCTCGTCGAACGGTTTTTTCTCCAACTATAGAACAGAACTTTTGATGTAATGGGTGGTGCATTATCACAACAGCCGAATCGATATTATCAGCACATGATAACGCACCTCGTAACCTTGACCGTCGTCGTTTGGTGACCTTGTGACCACATTTCGTGTTGTCACGCCGTTATGTGCGCTTCAGAACAGGGTTTCCCAACTGGTGTTCCGCGAAACATGTAGAAGTGTTCGATCGCCCATTTGATTTTGGTAAACTCATTTGAGCGTACCATACATATTCCGCGTTACCGCGATGATGGGGGAAAAAAATTGGGGTTCTACAAGGGTTCCGCGAGTAGAAGAATTTGGGAAACACTGCGTTGGAGTACGGTTTTAACCGAATAGACCATAGAATGTCTATTGATTCACACGCCCAATGATTTACGGAGCGCCATGGGATACCGTTCAAATTTTTCGTCCCAGGTGGCGCGTTAAAGTTATGAAGTCTATGGCGGCGTTTCATAATCGTGAAACGGGTTTCGACCTCATAGGTGGTTTTCGCGCTCTCAAATGTCTCTATGGTTGTACCGGTTCAGACGGTAGGCGATTGATTTTGGTGAATCGGTATTTTCAAATCTAAACAACAATGTACTTTTGCTTTAAAAAATGATACAAATCGAGGGCAACGAAAATGAGATTTAACGAAAACCGTGGTATTCCAAAACATTTTTCTAGTTTTTAGGAAAAACTTTTGAAGGGAAATTTAGGAAGATTGAAGAAAAATTATGAAAATTATCCCGGAAGTACGAACAAAAAACATTTACCAAAGTCGATAATAGAAATATTTCTTCCATATAACACGATGACAATGACATTTCACCCATTATGTGAAATATTCACTGACATCACATTCCTGTAGCTTTATTCAAAAGCACCATAGATTGAATGTCTTTGTTAATCTGACTGGAAATCTTTAATTTTAAAATTTTTCATTGCCATAAAACAGTAATAAAATGATTAACAATTAGCAAAATGTATTACAGGTTGAATTTTTTGGGATCGACAAGGGTTTTAAATTTAAACATCCAAGTGATTAAAACAATTTATAGGTAATATTTGATTCTAAGAAAATCATCATATATGGCAAAATTAGGAATCATATCTCACACACTAATTCACACTTCATTAGGAAAGGGCCAAATGTTCAACACATGAAAAATATAAATGAAATTGTTTGGAACTACAGAAGGGTTTACCGAATTTTATAATAAGATATAAATCGATTATACAGATGCCAGCAACTTATTAAATTCTTTTCGTCTTCAAACTGAAAACACAATAGATGAAAAACAAAAAGTTTGTACGAATACCCAAAAGTGTGGACCTGGTAAAAATTGCCCAATTTGGTCCAAAATATGGGTTGGCCAATAGAACACATAATCAACCAATTGAAACTTGGCATATTAAAGTTGGTATTATTTTAGCAATAGCTATAAGAAATTAATAATTAGTAGTCACATGTTGTAGATGGAAATACAATATTAATCGAAAAAAGATTTTTAAGATAATCGTTTCTAGTCACAATTTATTTAAGTAACACATATTATAAATTACACCCAATTGATATGCAGAAATTTAAGGTTAAAGGAAATGCTAATTATTCATTGAGCAAGAATTTATAATAGTTATCAATGTAATAATTGCAAACTTAAATTCCTGAACAGGTATATTAGGAGATTCATTTACTTTAACATACTTTTTAAGTATGAAAAATGTAGTCTTACATTAAATGAATCACCCTATTATATATATACTACTATAGAGAAGAACACAAATATGGTAAAAAAAAATGTACATATATTATTTTTAAATGACGTAATCTAATATATATATATATATTTGTTTTGTGTAATTTGTTTAATTAAAACAAACAAAAATCACATATTTTTAATTTAATTTTAGTATCTTTTCTTACATAGGCTAATAATGTTTCAACAAATTTTACATCTAGTTAGTTAAACATCTTTTTATTACAAAAGTTGGTTCTATTAACCTTTAATCTGGTTTTGATATTATAGATGAAACCGATCACCTTAATGAAAAAAATCTAACATAGAAATTATCAAATGAAGAAAAAACTAGTATTTATTGAAAAAAAAAAAAGAAAAAAACAGCCGTCAAAAAGAATTTAAAAAAAAATTTGTCTAAACAGAACTAAAACTAAAGATAAGAACAGTCTGGGAAAGTTAATTTTAAATTAATTATTATGTTCTTTCAAAAAGTTAAAAATTAAATATACTTAGGAATATGATGACTTAAGTCCCGGAGTTTTTAATGTGCATGCGGCCAAAAATTTCCGCTCAACTGGAAATCATTTAACAAACAAAATGTACCAAATATCACCAATTGATGTCATTACAAATTTATGCACGGCAGCGATTAAAATCTCAGGTTTATAAAGAGAAGAAACGTAAATTATATACAGAGTAATTTTTCCATGGGAAAATTTTTTTTTTTTAGTTTTTTTTTTAGATTTTTTCTTTATGTAAGTAAAATGTACAGCAACTTTTTCAAATGTACTGTAAGTGATCATCAAGCTACTGTAAAAAAAAAAAAAAAATTAATAATATAATTTCCAATAATATCAAAATTAATACAAACCTGCTACTCGTTGAGGAGATACTGCATTAGGTTGGCGTTGATCCTGTTTATTGTTTGATCTTGTTCGGTAGTTATAACCACGGTTACCAGGGTTATTACGCATGTATCCGTTATTATTTTGTTGACGGTAGTTGTTGTAATTTAATGCTTGACGATTATTACTATAGTTGCCATTATTAAAAGAGTTAGGATTAGAGCGGTAATTACTGTTATTATTGTTATAATAGCCGACTCCACGGCCACGATGGTATTGACCACGTCTTGCCATTGCTACACCAAATGTTTCAGAGTTTAATTTTCGTTCTGTACGCCAATCAGTTCTTTGAGAATGCCTAAAAAATTAAAATTACAGTTGATAAATAAAAATACAGGGAAATATATTTTTAACAACACTTAATTATTTAAAAAAAGAAAAAATGAAGATACACTTAGTCCTAACTGGTCTTTATTTTCTCATCCCTATAATTAGTGTTTAGCCCCTAATCAGGTTGTAATTCACAAATGGAAATTTTAACAAAAATGTTACTTCATAAATCTTGATTTTTAAGCATTTATCATTTATATACTAATTGAGTTCTAGCTCAACAAAATGTAATCGTTTAGGGAAATTTAATTCCAGTTTTCATATAAAAATCGATCAGGTTAAAAGAGGTATGAGAGGAGATTCTACATCATAATTTCAAATGATCAATATTGTTGTTGATTATATTTTAACCTTTTAGCAGGCGCATGTCGTATTTTATACAACAGAATGTTTTTCATATATATTTAATTAAAATAAAGGATAAATAAATAATTTTTTGGAAACATTTGTTTTGTGACAGCATTTGTCATTGTGGAATAGGAAAACTCCCAGTATTAATCAGGATAAGTAGATAAAAGTTATGTCAATAAATCTATAATTGTCCTACAAATGGGCCTGCTGAAAGATTAATTATTAAGTAGACTCATATGTCTGGCTAACATGCTATGTAAATTAAAAAAAAAAATAACAAAAACTAAATGTATTTGTTTTCTTTTTTTTAGTTTACAAACATATAAATTTAATAATTTTCAAAATGAATATTTGAAGAATTTAATTAGAAAAAAGTGTCCTACAATAAATTAATTACATACACACACACACACGTATATATTTTTAGTAAGTTAAAAGTTATTACCCTTTGCTTCTTTCAACTGCTTCACAACTTATAGAGTCAAAGAATGATTTAGATTTATCATAGAATACTTTTTGATCATCATCTACATCATTTTCATTTTCTATAACACCAGTTTCATTTCCACTATCGATACGATGATTTTTTTTTAAGGCAAGTTCTTCATGTGCAAGAAGTACTGCATCTCCATTAAGTGAAGAAGCACCTCCATTTACCAAAGTAACTTCTTCAGCTGGGTCGTCAAAACCATCATCTAAAAAAAATTGAATATAATTTTAGCATTAAAGATTTTAAATCTGACCATAGGCAAAATTTAGAGAAATAATAACTATTATTAATTCTGTATACAACCATACAACTTTTTGGATATTTATTAACTAATTAAATTAAAATAATTATCTGTAATTAATTTAAATTAATCATAACTTACAATACTTACTATATAAGTAAAAAGACACAAAAACTATATAGTAATTTGGTTTTTAAAAACACAACTATATACTCCAACTACATACATCTTGGTTAAATATTTCATTTGATAATATTTTTAAATTTAAACTTATAATTTCAAAGAATTTTAAATTAAAACTTTACTTAATTTAAATGTTCTAAAATCAGAACTGCTACTTAATTTAAAATATTTATACACACAAAGTATATACTAACCTATCTTGGTTCTAGACAGTTTCTTTATTATTTCCTGGAATTCACTATTTGCCTTATCAAAGTCATAATCTTCATCAAATTTCAGAGAATTTGTTCTGGGACCTTGGGTTTTACTAGGAGCTGGAAGACCAGTAGATCTGTTATTATAAAACGAACGACCTCCGGTAGCATTTGGAGCTGTGTTTTGTCGTCTAACTTGTTGCTGTTGATTATTTTGTTGATTGTTCCAGTTACGGCCATTTACATTTCGATTTCCTCCTTGGCGATTAGCCTAAAAATATTAATGTTAATCACGTCATATATAAGTAGGCATAAAAATATATTTACATAATGTTGATTATTATCTTGATGTTGAAAATCATTTCTTTGATACTGTTGGTCATTTCTTTGATAATGTTGTTGATCATTTCTCTGATAGTTTTGCCTTTAATGAAAAACAATAATTGTAAAGCTATATATAATTAAAATGTTAGTAATAAAGCTCACCCTTGCGGCCTAACTTGTTTACGAGTATCAGACGAAGATGTGGATCTGTTGCGTTGATTTCTTCCTCCTTTTCCATTTCCAGGACTTAGTTGGTTTCCAGCTTGAATACTTTGATCAAATGTTGGACTATTTCGCTGACCATTAAAGGCATTAGGCTGAGCTGGTGTAGATGAACGAGAACCACCAGATATTAAATCTAAGACATCTTGAAACAAATTAAGTATAAAATATGATTAAAAATATAATCTGTTTAAACTAGTCAATTAATATTAAGATATGCCACTTTAAGTGTATAAATAATCAAAGCATAAAATCATATACAATGCAATTTATAAAATTTGGATTTCAATCAATTTAATAAAATATAAAAAAAAAACATATGAAATTTTTTTCTTTCCAAAAACCTGTTATTGAGCATGCATAGCAGGTTAAGTTCTACACTTAATATTTCATCATTTATTTATACTAAAATAGGCGATTTAGGTTACTTGATATAATCAAATATATTTGACAAGCTTAGTCATTATGAGCTATTAACTTTCATTATTACTGGCCAGTTACATGATAATAAATTGTGAAAAATAAATTATAAATTTCGTTAACTTATTAAAGAATAATCTAATGATATAAATGAAAACGCTTTATTTTATAGGGGATTTGATATAATACAAATACATATTCATTAAATAATATATTTCCCTTTTAGTATCAAATATTTTCAACTTTTCTCCTTGTAATATTTATGTTGTGCTAATTTAACCTAAAAGAATGTAACAAAGGTAAAGAGAAAGATTGAAATTTAAATAAATATGGTTTTTCATTAGTAAAAACCAGTTGTGGACACCAAAAGCAAGCAAAGCCCGTTAAATGCCTAGAGGCAGTTTTTCAATAGTAGTTACCAAAATAAAAAGCTCAGCTCTTTTAGAAATTTAAAATTAATTATATTATGAAGGTTATCTTATTTTACTATTATAATCTACATATGAGCTGTATTTTTTTAAAATAAAAAATTAAATAAATGGTGTACAAAATGATCATAAGAGCTAGTATAGGATTTTAACTTTTTATTCATGATTTACAAGAAATAGCTTTTTAATGTGATTTGGGCATCAACAAGTTAAATTATGAGGTTTTTAGGTCATTTTTTCTCTTTTGTAAAATCTAATTAATATTTTGTTATTTAAATTTTATTAACATTTAACATTTTATGTTTTTGATGATGATGAATCCAAGATCGTATACGCTCAGTTTTCGGGCTCGTAAATACATATCTCAACAGTAATGTGGCAGTATGATGTTGAGACCAATTATCACAATGGTGGGTATGAACAATGAGTCAAGGGTGTCAGAACTTATTTTTAGTGCTTGTGATCACAGTAAAGAAATATTTAGATAGGCATGAAGGTACATTACATCATGTCAGAATTATGAAACCAAGAGTATATGTTTTTATCTATAATTAGGTATATACTTCAAATGTATTAATGATATAACATTTATTTTTAAATTTAAGTGTAGTATTCATGCAATAGATAAACAATAAATTATAGACATTTATAATTAGGGTTGAAGACTTCTAGTACTAAAAGTCTAAAAATATGCATGCACTTGTGCACATAAAAAACAAGAAATATTTTATTTTATTCATTTGTCTAATTATATTTATGTAGTTTTTTTTTTTTAAATTATATTTTGATTAGTTAATTAATATATTTTTTAGTTTGACAGCTGCCTAATATTTTATGTGTTATTGTGTTGCTGAACATAGAATTTTCTATCAATGCAAATTTTTGAATCACACAATTTACACTAAAATATCTTTTAGTCAGTTATACTGGACCACTACAATTACTAATTTAGACACATATGTTTTTAAAAGAAAAGCCAATGATAGTTTTTCTTTTGGCATATTAGATGAAAAAATAAATAATACTAGAAAAATTTGAAAATATTTCATACATTGTGCACAATAATAAAACATGAGCACGTAATATATGATGGACAACTGAAGTTCACTTTCTCTACGCATTTCGGTTTTATCAGCCAGATAGTAAATTATTTAACTGGCAATGAAAATATTATTTAACAGAAAATTTACTAATTTGTCTTATTTTTCAAAGCCAATTCAAAAACTTGTCTTGAAAATTGCCAAATATGTTCTCCATTTTTCTAATATACTCAAATATGCATTTAAATGCAGCAATGACCAAATAAGCAAAAACTAGAAGTCATCAGCTCTAAATATAATAAATGAAAATTTTAGAATATAAAAAGCACTTAAAGCATTCAGAAATCGTATAGACACGCATAAAAGCTTTAGGAAGATTTTACAATAGTACCCAGCAATATGTACAAGCATGCCAAATTTGCCCAAGCAGTTGGGTTTGTGTATGCGTGTACATACCAGATTGGGCAGTCATCGGTTGTTTCGGCTGAATAACTGGTTGTGGATCAATTATCAGAGGAGACTCACTTGCTTGCTTGTGTGATGGTCCAGCGTTTAAGTTCATACCAGACATAGGGTTATAAGAGTTCCCAACCTGATTGACTGATCCTAATTCATCCATAGGTTGGTAACTGGCATTAAAACCACCCATTGTGTTCGGAGGAACTGATAACTAAAATAATTAAAAATAATATTACAAATGAGTTCAGTATTTATTATGAATTAGTTACTTGTACAATAGCAGGATCATTGAGAGGTATTTGAGGGGTGATTACTTTAATATCTTTAATATCAGAGCCACGGAATAGTATATAATTATAAATCTGACTTTGTGCTGGAACTTTAAATTCAGTTGGACGATCTTCTGTTCCAAAAGATTGAACTGAAAGCAAGGCAAAAACAGTAAAAAACAATTATTAAATAATAGTAATAATTCAGAATATATAAATAATAATAAATAAAAATGAGATTTTATTTGTTGTACATATCTATGCTTCCATTTAAATTATTTCTAACAGATGATCTAAAATGTAACAATTTATTTTCATTTTTTAATAATTATCCATATAATTAAAGAAAAATATAAATTTTCAAGTTTTAAAAATAAATATTACCTACAAGGGCATGCATATCAAGAAATTCATAAGGAAGATGAATAAATTAATTAATTTAAATATAATTTTATAAAAGCATTCAGTTCTTGAACAATTTTTTTTTTAATTTTTATGATGGTACTCTAAAGATAGCAAGAGTTATCACTGAAATCATTATGGGCATGCTTGAATGTTTACAATATCTGGAAATGTTGCTAGTTTTAACTTTATTTTGGTATATGATACTTGTATACCATGAAGCCATTTTATTTCAAAAATTGTAGAACAGAAATTATGCAAAAATAGATTGAAAAATTAAATTATCAACAAAATGCCCAAGTTATACCAAAAATAGGTAGGTAGGTTTTGTCAATTAGTATTCAACAATGGATGTCAACCCATCAAGTTAATAATAATGAATGATGGAAAAATAATAAAATCGGGAATTCACACATTTTAAGATAAGAGTATCTAAATATAGGATGACTATTAGTTCAGGTAACAAAATAATTTAAGAATTAATAATTAATAAAATTACTTCCATCTTGACAATATGTTCCTTAGCATTAAAATGTAATGCATTACATTTAAATATTCACTATATTAATAGGTTAGGCTTAAATTAATATACATAGAAACATTAAAAAAAACATGAAAAATGTTTTATGCACAGATCGTAATTAACGCCAGTAAAAAAAATAAGTTCACTCGAGACTACTTAAAAATCTTAAAATATATTACCGTGAGACAAGGCAATGGTACATTCTTGAGGATCAACTGTAAACAGTTTACCCTCATACCTAATATCGGCCTTTGATATTAGGCTGATCTTGCTTCCCAATTCCGGCATACTCATTTTGCAAAGAATAGTTCAACGTTGTTCTTAAGGCGGCAAGTAATCGAATAAATTATGTCAATGAAAATTTCGGTAGAATAAAATTATTCATTCATCAATTATCATAAACACTACAATGCGTACACGAGCACACAATAAGGAATAATAACTTAAACGGAACGAAACATAAACGACAAACGTTACATCTCCAAGAGAAATAAAATAATTTTTCACGAGACGACGAGATACGTACAATAGAAGCAAAACGACGCAAATGACGTCAAGCTAGACGTCGCCATTTTCCTGCTTGATGTAATCAGTTTAGCCAACTGTTTGATCACATGGTCTATGGAGGGAATTTTAAGTACCGGTCAAATTATTTTGAATTAATTTTACCAATATAAATATAACAAATGAATAATTATGTAATAAAATTAAATTCAAATTAAACAAAATAACTTCTTCTCGATTAAAAATGTTATATATGCTTATACATAATAGGAACCATTGATTAATATACCGACGTATTTAGGTGGAACAAAGTTTTTGTTCAAAATATATTACTCAATTAAATATAATATTTTAGGTGTTAGATTTGAAAGCAGAAAAATTTTAAATATTTAAATCGGTTATAGGTAGGTATAGGTAAAATTTTATTCATACAATTTAATAAAAAACTCCATCAAGTTTTGAAAACTATTGGTGGAGGTATCTATTTATTTAATGAAATTAATTTTACAATGCTTATTCCTATTTTAATGTAAAATTTTAAGAATTTAAAAAAATCTAATTTTAAATCGTTTAATAATAATATTAAAACTCAGTGGTCATGAATCTAGTTTACCTCACCACTCTATAATTTTAATTTTATCTTTTGGATTCTATATGAATTTTGATTAGTTAAAAATGGTGATGAACAAATCCTGAATTTGTCAGCTGAAAATTGTTCCTAAGTATATAATAGGCTTTTAAAGTTTATCAATTTCCCATTTATAATATGTGTAATCAATAAATATTGATGAACATACCTGTCAAGGGTGTTAATGTCTTCAGATAAATTTAATAGATATTACCATATGTCCATGCATTGCCTAATTTTTGTTCGATATGCATTATGCTTTTATCATTGATTAAATATTCAAAATTAAATAAATTAGATTAAAATATTTATCAGAGCCCATTCTAGTATATAATATTTATTTCTGATATTTACAATATCTATTTTTCATTCATTGTGCTCAACACATTTAATATAATATATATTGAATTTTATGTATGTTATACAATTATGTTATTATTACAATAAAATTTATTATATATATTGACTTAATCCTTATTTATATAATTTTACAGCAAGTATAATTTGTGTTCCATATCCTTAATATTGAAGGTTGACATTACAGTAAGATCAAATCATGTTGTCAACTTTATTAATAGATAATAGTTAAGGTACATATCTAAAATTATGGAAAACTATTAATCCATTGCTTGACTTAATGCAAAGGGGGCATTATTTGTTAGTTTATCTCAAAATAATTTAAGCTTTTGGATGTTATGGTTGTACAACATGTGCACATTACACATGTATACAAGTATACAATTTTGGCCAGAAAATGTCTCGTATAATGTATATTTTATTTTATTCGCTTAAATGTATTAGGTACCATGTATAAAATGATTTTCATATTTTCAAGTTATTTAAAATTTTCTTTTGAACCATATTTACATAAATCTACTATTCTATTTAATTATTTATAAATTATAATCAATCATGATTTAGGATTATAAGTTAAACTCAGGTTGAATATTCTTTTAACCCTATTCTGACCCCAATTGAAAATGTAGTTCATCGAAAATATTTAGTTAATTAATAAATTATTCACATTATTTTAAACAAATTTATTAATTCTTTAGACTAATAAGTTGTTTGACCCATATACATTTCAACCAGGTTTTACTGAAGACTATTCATCAAATCTAAATGACACTTAGTGTTACCTTGTGAGTTGGACTGTGTGTAAAAAATACTTTAGTAAACATCAGACAAATATAGTACACATTGATTCTATAAAGTGAGCATAAATAAAAATACTCTTACTTTGAAACATTGTGATTTAGTAATGAGTAGTAAAAGTACATTGTTGTATGGACATTTTATTCACAACCCTTAGAACAATTATATACTTGATGTCTAATGGTTATTACTTTTAAAAAGTGTAAATCTGAATTCTTGATATCTTTACTTAATCATTTAAAAGATAATTAATTAAAAACAAAATTAAAAAGGTACTTTTGAAAAAAAAATAAAAATGAAGGTATAGATGATTGGATGTAAATCATATTCAATTTTTCAAATATCGCAAACTTAAAATTAAAGTGTTGTCTTGTGCTGAATATAGAAATGCAATTGATGTTACAACTTTCATAATACCATACATTTTTAATAATTGTTTCTTGAAAGTTATTATTATTTTTTCTTTTGTAATTCTAGAGTTGCTTTGACAGAATTATCAATTTTATTTCAATAAAATAACAACTGTTGTAAGTTAACCTTGTATTTTTGTTGTAAATTTATCTACATAATGTACACAAAATACATCACTTGCTTTTTGTATGATCATGTTGAGTTCTGGGTTTAAAGTAAGTAGTAAATAAAAGTCTTAATTGAAATTATTCTTTCTTTGCAATCATTTATAACTTCTTTTTTATTGAAAAAGCTAAATTTCAAGTATAAATGCTTATAATAGTGGATTGATTCATAGTTAAATTAATGAATAATACCATTGATTTGGGCAAATATTTTTGCTTTGAAAATTTGTACATTTTTAAATAATATTTATTTAAATAACTAGTTTTAAAAATGTATAAACAAATTTGTTTTAAAATAGAACGTTTATGATTTGTTAATTCACACATATAATTGATAAAAATCAGTCTGAGATACCTTTTAAGATTTGTTTAAATATTATCTATAAGAGAAATAATTTTACAATATTAAATAAATAAACAATAAAAAGTTAAATAAAAAGAATAAATTTATATTCATGAAAAAAAGAAAATATGCCCAGCATAACAATGGTAAAGCCATTCAAAGTTTACAATAATTATACTTTGGTTAACGAAAAATGTCAATGTATTGCTGCATCTTGATATTTTATGTATTACCTGAAAATAATTTATTTTAAAAAATTATATAATATAAATTAATAAATGCATGAATAAAATGCTGTTTAAAAAATAAGACACGCTCCATATGTTACTAACAAAAATAAATATAATAGAATGGATTAAAGACGAGCATCATATAAATGAGGAAGGTTGTAGACACATGAGATGTGTACTGAAGAAGATAAACAATATTAACTTAAGCTATCTATTAAAACTACAATGAACTTTATTGAACTACAATATAGGCAGTGTAAACTTTGTTTTATTTTATTCCTATATCCAGTGGTGCAAATAGGGAGACCTTAGTCCTCCTAAAAATAATAGAAGAAGCCCTTCAAAAATATAAATTATATATAGGTATGTATTCGATTCATAAAAAATTATTTTCTGAGAAAATTCATATTTTTTTCTTTATATAGAATATGGATTAAGTTTAATAAGCCTAAAATACTTAGGTTAAAAACATTTAAAGTGAAAACTCAAATTTACAAGAAACTAACAAAAATTGATGTTGTAAAACAGTAATGAATTTCTCAATTTAAACAAGATGTTCCAAGTGGCCATTACTTTCCGCAATGTGACTTATAAACAAATAGTTGCTTATTTGTATGATATTAGAAAGATCAACAATTTAAGTTTTACCTTTTTTTTAAATATAGAATGAATATTAGCATCAATGAAGACATTACATTTTTAGAAAGCAGAAATGCACATTTATCAAGTATTAAAACCAATTGTTTTACAGTAGATCCTGTTATGTCCAATGCCGCTATCTCAAACTAAATTGAATCCCCTTGAAACTACCATTACACTTAATAGCGTTTGGCTCTTGATAACTCGATATAAAATTTATCTTTTTTCATTATCTCGAACTTTCTATTTACTATTTTTGATGATAAATGGAATTTTGTTCCCGATCATCTTAATTTATTTTTTTCACATTATGTGGAACATAGACAGATAACAAAATTTTAACAGAAACCATCGAAAATCCTAGCGAGAGTGGAGACCAACCACAAAATAAGGATGAAGTCACTTTTAAAGTTACAATTCAACAAGCTAAACATACTTTAAAAACAATAAGAAATTTTGTTGAGACTACTTCAGGTATGGAAGATACGGCTTTTTTTGAATTATCTTATTTGGAAGATATCACAGCAGACAGATGTAATATTAATGACAGATTTTTTAAAAAAAAAATGAATTTATTCATTATTGTATTATGATAATATGTTAAGCAGCATTTTTATATGTATTATTGTTTTTAAATTTTTTAATAAAACTCAATATTTCAAAGTTTTTCCTGTTTCTCTTGAGATTCGACATAATGAGAATCTACTGTATAATGAAACATTTGTATGTTTATAAAGGCATGTTGAATATTACTATTTATATATATATTGTGTTTTTTAATATGAAAATACTCTTCAAATTTGTAAAAAACATACTCTAGGAGCTTAAGCTTCCTTTAAGTTTCACGTACCTATCTCACCTAAACATTTAGTGACCCAGCTTCTAGTTAATTAACAGTCAAGTAATTTCCATTCCATTTCAATATTAGGTAGTCGGTTAATCATAATTACCAATATATCAATCTACAATCCAAAAACAGATGAGCAAAAAGAAATTCAATTTTTTATCATTACTGATTTAGAAATAATATAAAATAATTATATTCTTATTGGAAGTATATTCACAATTAGAAATGTATGCAACCACAAATTGGACCAGAGCTTCCCCCATCAATTGGAGATTATTGCATTAAAAGGATAATACTATAAATACTCGATAGGTATATTGTTTGAGAAATATTTAAAATAAATGATTTTTATTTATGAGAACTGTCAAAACAATTTTAGAAAAATAGTCAATAATCTTAAGAGAACATGTATAGGAACGAAAAATTTATTTTTTAAACATTAAATATTTGTAGTATATATTAACTAACTGGCACATGCGTTGAGCATTATTGAGCGAGCTTAAATTGACTTACATCATTTTGTTACTCCTTCAAGAAAACTATGTAATTTTTCAACATCTCTTTTCAACCAAGCAGCATTTAACCTAATCGTTTCACACGCTTGCTGTATTGTTCGTTCAGCACCTAGACAACCATTTTTTTTGAAAAAATTTTCTACTTCTTCAGCTTTTTGAATTGAAGAGAAGTTTTCGGTTGTATTTTTAACTAAGCGTGTTAATAAAAATCCACCCTAAAAAGAAAAGAAAAAAAGTTAAACATGAAATAAGTTTTTGTAAATATAAATAACAATTTATTTTATTTTAGCTTGATTCAAAATTTATATTTCTTTACTTGGTACTGATTGAATAATTTTGACCAATTATCTTGAATGAATTGCCAGGCTAAATCTCTTCCAACTTTAGAAGCACCAACAGAAATGATTACAAAAACAGTATCTTGTGAACGCACTTCATCCTTTAAAGATAAAAAAAAAATTAGAAAATATTCTTATTTTTTTATACTATTCACATAAACAACTTACAGACATAGCAAAATCAAGAACTTTTTTTAATATATCTTTATTTGTAGATGCACCCATTCCTCTACATATTCTATCTTTTTCTTCGTGTAAATCGGTTCCTCTATAGAGCTAAAATAATTATTAGTTAATAACAATCTATTATTATAGATAATCAATATTATATACCTGTAATAATTGGTTAAAAGTTGTCTCATCGCCAGATGATAAACATGCCTTATAAATGGGACTTCTTAAATCGGCTACAATGGTTTCTTTACCACTCAAGTGATTAGCAAATTTAATTTTGGCTTCAGATATAGCATCAGGATCAGCGCTATATACTAAACGAGCCATAACTAAACCCCTTAACATAGTTTCGAGATGACTTTCATTTGGTTGAGGAGTCCATCCCAATTTTTTGGAAATTTTTTTTAAAAGAATTCTATTGTATTGTTTAAATAGTTTCTCCGTTTCTCCTTCTACATTCGATAACAATATAGCTAGTTTACCAAGTACATTACTCATTGATGTCCACACAGAAAAATTGTCTTCATCAGTCATTGCTAACATTAAATTCAGTACTTCATCAGTGCTAGAAAGACCAGCTTGGACTAGAGCAGAAAGATCATCTAGTAATCCAAGACGGTCTAGTGGTGGTAATGTCCTTGAAGATATAGTAGGTACAAAATTGTTAAGCAATTCTGGTGTGTAACGAGTTCTGTAATAACCAACAGTACTGGGATTAACTTTAACCCATTCACCAGGTGATATAACATTGGCAGGAATAATTATGTCTTTTTGAATTTCTGACATTATTTCTTGATGACACACAACACTAGGATTTCGAGATGTAGAAAACGTTAATGGGACCATCCATAAAAGTCCATCACCTAAGAATGAAATTATATGTATAATATTAAATGGCAAAAAAAAAATTATGTCATAATTTACCATCAATTTGCCCATTAGCAGTGAATTTAGATTGTGATATACTGAGAGTCCTGGATCCATCAGCATTTTGAGTTTCTTTTTCAACTTTTATGACTGGAAATCCTTTTTGTAATGTCCATGTAGACATGACGGCTTTAACAGGTTTATTACTTGCATCCTCTAAAGCAGACCATAAATCCTCAGTGAATGTATTGCCATATTGATGTTTAGTTAAATAAAGATTCATTCCTTTACGAAAATCCTAAAAATAAATTTTTTATAAATACATAATTTAGTTTTAACTAATTAAGAGAACTTACATTATCTCCAATAAAATTATGCAACATTCTGATGACTGAAGCACCCTTGTTGTATGATATATCATCAAAAATTTCATCGATTTCAGATGGATGGCCTACTGGTATTTCAATTGGATGACTGCTATTAAGAGCATCTAATTCAAGAGCTCTAATATATGTGTCTGTGACAAATTGTGTCCAGATATCGTATTCTGGGAATATATGTTCCACACACAGGAACTCCACAAATGAAGCATACCCTTCATTTAACCATAGATGTGTCCACCACTCCATTGTTACTAAATTACCAAACCATTGGTGAGCTAACTCATGTCCAACAACTATAGCTACCCATTGTTTGCGAATTGCTGAAGTATTTTCTGGATCAACTAAGAGACACGATTCTCTATAGGTTACCAAACCCCAATTTTCCATAGCACCTACAATTGTAATAATTAAGATATTATCTGAAAACGTTTGAAGAATAAACCAACTTACCTGATGAAAAATCTGAAATAGCTATCAAATCCATTTTCGGTAAAGGATATGCTACTTGGAAATAATCTTTGTAGTATGGTAAAGCACTTTTGGCCACTTCTAAAGCAAACTTTCCTTGATCACTTTTTCCAACTGGAGTGTAAACTCTAACTAAAACACCATCAGAATCTTTGTCCTCCACATAATCAAATTCTCCAACTACAACAGCTACCAGATATGTAGACATGATAGGAGTTCTTTGAAATTGAACTAAACGATCACCATTTTCTTCAGTTGTATCAGAAACTACAGGCTACACAAAAATAAAAAACAAGTAATGTACAATTATAAATGTTATTTGATTTGATCAATTGAGTTCAGTGAAAATTTACCATGTTGGAAAGAGCCGTTTTATTTTCGGGCACAGACAACAAAATGTCAAATTCAGCCTTAATAGCTGGCTCATCCCAACAGGGAAAACACCTTCTAGCATCAGTTGCTTCAAATTGAGTAACAGCTGAGTATTTTTCTTCTCCACTTGGACTTTAACATAAAAATAATATAAATAAATTCTTACCATATTAGATAAAGCTCGGTGAGACGTGTTTGACACGCCAATAGATATATCAAATACAGCTTTTAGACCAGGTTCGTCCCAACAAGGGAACATTCTACGTGCATATACGGTACACAACATGGTAACTGCAGAATAGAATTCAACCTGATGGCCAGTTTCAGTCACTCTATGCAATTTTTTTTTTATAAAAAAAAAAATTGCGAAGGCATACTGAAGATAAATTGAAAATCTCACCTGACGTATTTACTTCGATAAAATCCTTTCATCTTATCATTGAGTTCACCAATGAATGTAAATTTTAAAGATGCTTCACCTATTTTCAGATCTTTATCAAATCCCAAAGTGACTGTTTCATCTTCAGCTGATAGTGTAACTGAAGGCTTAGAAATACATCCATCACATTCTTTTAATTCAACTTCTTCAATTTTTAAATCCAAAGCATGTAAAATTATTATTTTGGTTGATTCCAAAACCTACACAAATTTTAAGTAATAAATAATTTATTTAAAACTAAACACATTACATATAATTTGTTATAAAAAAGAACTACTTAAAGAAAAGTAAGTTCTTAGCAATGAGTTCCAAAAATGCAACTTTTATAAAATCTTCTTTTAATGTACTTAAAATTAGTTTCAATAATTTAACCAATATTGGATATAATATATTTAAAGTCTGACAATAGTATTAAGTATTGACAATAAAAAACTTGTATTTATCAAATTTAAAATTTGTTCAATATAAAATTATTTATTGTATAAATGTGGAAAAAAAAGTTTTTACTACCATTGTAAATTATGATTATAACAGTAAAGCTATTATTAAGACTACAAAGAAATGTAATAAATACAAACAAATAATAAAAATGATTTTCGGGAGGGGGAGGGGTCGAAGTGTGGTGAATAATTCTAAATCTGGAAGAAACAGATTTGGCAAAAAAAAATAACACCCATCATTAATCCACTAATTTAAATATATTTAGAAAGGATTTTCTCAAAATTATTATTAATGATAAAACATTAACAATAATACAAGGACATTTTGTTATAATTATCTTCTAATAAATTAATTGCATGGCACAATTTATATTGTATTAAATCTACACATTAATAATAAATTTGTCAAAATTAGGGTATTCAAATATTTTGTATTTGAGACGAGGAATGGTAAAAATAGGTTGGTAACAATGATAACATGTACATAGGACTCAAGGATGTATTTCATTTGAAAATAACTGGCACAGGTGCACATTTTGGACGAGTCTCCTCATAACTGTTCATAGGGTACAGTTATACGTGTATAAAAGAAGAGTGCACAGCGCACTCATGGGAAGCCTCTGTGGTACAGTTATGTTATTGTGTATAAATAATTACACTGTAACATACTGCACTCCTGTGCGATTGATTTATACGATTGTTCTTTTCGAGATCCAAAATTCCTAATTATTTTATTATGTATAATGTATATATTATTTTTAATAGAATGTCCAGGATATTATAATTCCTTATTGTTTAATCAAAGTATGATGTTTAAGAACTTGACCTTATTGGTCAAAAAATTTAGACTTCTGCACACAAGGGCTTCCGCTGCAGACTGCTTTGCCTGAGCTCACATATGCCCTTATATACAGCAAGTCTTTGCGACGTTCCCATCGATTATGCTTACATTGTCGAAAAGGATTACTAAGCATTCCTTTTCGACTTTCCCACGTTTATATAAAAAAATAATTATACTGAATTTATTTCGGTGTGTGGTCGAAAAGATTCGTTCATCAATTCTTTTCGAAGTTCACATCGATTTTGCTTATTCTGATTTATGAGTTCTAGTAATACGTTAACATTATATCGAAAAGGATTATTTAGCACTTCCTTTTCGATGTTCTCACGTTTATATAAAAATAATTACACCGAATTAATTCGGTGTGTGGTCGAAAAGATTCGTTCATCAATTCTTTTCGATGTTCACACCGTTTTAAATATCTTTTCACATAGCTTCTTATTACTAAATATTAAATGACACAGGGGTTCGTTACAATATGAATAAAAATGTAATATAAATAAAAATAATTTGTTTATTAGTAATAATAATAATTTACTCGGAAATAAAAATTACATATCATATTAATTTACTAAAGTTTTAAGTTTTGGGATAATGTAGAAAATTTTTCGAATTCATATCCAAATTATTTTGAAAATTTTACGTAAATGAAATTGAATTAAATTTTATATAAATAACAAATGTTGTATTTGATTTTTTCACCAGAAAAATTCATTTAAAAATAAAATGTCAAGAATTGATCGAGACAACTAATTAAGAATATATTTATTGACATAATAATATATTATTCGACAACAATGGATTAATGTGTTACATAATAAGCATACGTATACTTAATACAACATAAAGTAGATACTATACAATAGATAGTAAAAATGGTGTGATCAGATTAGTACATTTTTTTTTAGATAAGAACACAACATACCTATCATAATAATACAGCTTTTATTAGTTGTTTACCGGTTACTAATTTATAATTATCGTCATATGCGTGGAGCTACATAGCTTCTAGCTCAATTTATACATATATATATATAGTGTTTGAAGTCTGAAATATTTCACAAAAACGTGAGAAATAGGGGTTTTACAAACATTGATGATAATTATTTAATAACTAATAATAATAGTTCATGAATTGTAACTATAATCATTGATATTAATGCATGTGGTGTTGTGATATTTCTATAACTGGGTTTATACACTATGATAAATGCGATCAATTTATGGTATTTATGATTGTATTGTTACAATTTATCGTTGGTGTAAACAGGTTATTGTAGCAATTTATTGGAATTTGATTGAATGATTGATCAATTTCTACATAACTTAACGATATATACCGACCACAACAGAACTTCCTCCACGACAAAAGCCAACTGACACAGAGTGTACCGCCAAGGCGGTCAACAAAGAATATTGGACAAGACATCATCGTAGTGATTTACTAACCAGTACTCAATCCTTCGATTTTTTAAATTGTCAATCACATTGTTACAATTTATCTAGTGTATTAACCCGGTTTTAGGGCCTTGTTTTCGACTATTTTTCTATAATATTGTTAATATTTATTTATTTCTCCGAAAATAAAATGAGCCCCATTGAGCATTATAGTTATGGTAGCGAAATTTGGTTAAACTTCCTAGGAAACAACTCATTATGATGGGAATGATGGTACTATTACTGTGACTCAATATAAGCATATTTATGATAAAAGTATTTAAAACAAGTATACATAATCTTAACATTAATAACAACTCATACAATTATTACTAGGGCTAGGATTTTGTAGCATTTGCATTTTCTTTCTTAGTACTCCAGGGCATTGCTAATCAAAAACAAAATTCGATTCATACATCACAGAGTTCAAATATACAATTTTGTTTTTGCTTTTTTTGCATTTTCTTATGATATTCGTAAATAAATGCTTTTTTGGTACTTTAGTGTCAGTTTATTGGCTTTTTATTTAGTTTTTGTTAATTATACGCATATTCGACATTTTTAGAACATTTACGTACTTTTTTATCTAAATTATTATAAATCAATTTATTTTCATTGCTATATATATTTCGTGATTTCACCTTATCGGGAAATATTTCTGAAAATAAATTCTTAGATTTTGTCAAAGTGATATGAATAATATATCAATATATTACAATATAAAGTGATAATAAATTGTATTTAGTAGTTCTAAGAATTAATTTGTTTGAACATATAAAAATGTGTTTAATAAATTATTTTTTGATGTTAAAAATATTTTTCAGCTAAACTTTTAAATTTTGCAAGTCATTTTTAGTTGCATTTTCCTGGTTTAAATGCTTTTTTTGGAGCATTATTGGCAATTTTTTAATGTCTTTATTGTAGGTTTTTAGTGCATCATTTTCCTAGCCCTAATTATTACTATTATGGTGTATTAGTGAACACTTACAAATGTAATATATTTAATTTATTTTTTAGTCTGAACATGGGTAAACAGTTCTAAAATTCTTATCTTGTTATAATAATTTTTAATGTTGTTTTGTAATTTTTTATGAATTTATCAAAATATTAAATTTTTAATATATAATTGTATCATTTTATTGGTCATTAATGAACTTAAAACAAAGATAAAAATATTTATCTATAAATAAATGATAAATATATAAAAAATTATAATTAAATCCTACTGTAATTTGATTGCAAATTTTTTTGAGAGCAATTTTTTTTCAAATTTTCTATTCAAAAGACAAATAATTTTAAATAGAAAAAAATTTATAAAAATTAAATAAATCACTGTTTCATAACAAAACTTGTTAAAATAATAACAATTTTAAAACTCATCATTCGAATTTACCGAGTTTTCTTTCGCGGTATTGAATGTGGGACAAGTAGAAGTACAGTATTAGTATAGTATAGAAGTATTTGAATTTGATGTGGGGCCCTGTTTAAATATATACACACCACATGACAAACAACTGACATGTAATTTGATGGGTCATAAAATCCACAAATAAATAATTTCATATTGTTTTTGTTATTTTCTTAGTATAATATTATTTGAATGAGAGGTATAGTATACGGAGTTTTCAAATAATCTATTTTTGTTTGAACAAGTGGTTCCTAATAAATGTTTAATGTTAGCGAAAGGCTAACACCAATACCGATTAAAAAACTAAATTTATAAAACTTCTGTACAAGCAATACATAGTAGTCATAGTACAGTAGAACCCCTCTAATCCGCCCTAGGTTGGTCCGCCACTCCGGTTAATCCGACCATAGTACTATTGATATTAATACTTTAAAAATACATTTGGATTTTCCAATTTATAGTAGATTTATAAAATTAATTGCCAGTTTAATATTTCCCTTATCGCATATCCACTTTAGTAGTTTAGTACTCCTTTTGTTACGACTGTGTTCTGTGTATATAACGTGTATTATATTTTATTATTATTAAATTACATACGTATACACTATACATATTTGTTTTGCATTGTGTACAGTTGTGTGTATTATATATATATTCTGATAATCCGACCTTTTTCGCGTTCCGACCATATCTCCAGTCCCAAAGGTGACGGATTAGAAGGGTTCTACTAATAATGTACCAAATTATTATAATTATTGTACTAATAATACTATTAGTTTGAAAAACCACGTACAATTGGTATGATTAAATAAGCGACAAAAATAATTAACACTACAGAGCGCGATTGTCATACTCACATTAATGGTGACCGTTTCTTTGCCTTCAAAAGTGAATTTTTGTAAATCTGGCTTCAGAAATAAATCATATAAAACGGGCTTGACAGTTTTTGGTAGTCTCGCAAACGGTTTCTTGTCCCCGGCCATTTTAAAATTTTCTTTCGCGAACGATCTCAGAAAAACAATCCGACACCTATTTAAAAAAAGAGAAAAAATTCCAAACAATGAGAACTACACTTTTGCGATGACAGTACTACTGCACACTCGTGCGTTATATACATAAAAATACACACACACGCGCGCGCCCGCGCACGCACTAACACCGTTTACAACATTTCAACTACATTAACACACTAACACAATTCTCGGTAGCCTCCTCTTCATACCCCAACTGAACATAACGGTAAACCGTGTTAGCGGTTTGTTTTTATGCCCCAATAAGATAAACGGAAACCGGTTTATACGTAAAAGTAGGCCTATGGAAAAAAAAATAAATACCGCGGATGAATAATAATTATTGTCCACTAACGCGAAACAGCAAACATCGTGTTAAATTATACGATTGTAAGTACGTGATTTGGAATACTAATTAAACAGCATACGTCTATGGAATAGCCTGCCGTCCGAGGTAATTATTAATTAAATTACACAATTAAACTCAAGTAATGGTTATATAGCGACGAATGCATATCGCGAAAATCGCACGAAAATATCAGAAAAAACCGATGACGCAGTTGTGTTCTATGAATATTCATAAAAATATATTTTCTATGTTATTAGGTGTAGATAAATAATGACGTAAGTGAAATATCGATTTTAAAGGGAAAAAAAAAATTGTGTAAAATTAAAAAATTAACTCACTGCGCTCAACTCAACTGCAACTAGCTGCGATCGACTATTGAGAATGAATGAATCGAAACGAGATAAACGTTCGACTAGGTTGAAGAGGGAACACGTAGAACGTGAAATTAATGCGGCCGGTCCTCCTGGCCCGTTTCGTAGCGTCCCATTGGTCATCGACGTCCAACAGTCGGGCCACTACTCGTCCGTCGACAATCGATGACGCGTAGTAAGTTCTACAGACATTAATGTGGCGACACTCTATGTTTGATAAGGGGGACTCGCGAATTTAACAATAATAAAAATAAATAATCACGTCCGTAAACAATACGAATATCCCGGTCGGTGATATCTGTCGGCTTATTCGTGTTTCATAGTGTTCTCGTGAATTGTTGATCTACAAAAATCGCTTATTGTAATAATTGACGTTCACTTGTCGCGTGACTCTTCGGCCGTATTCTCGAGTCTTCCAACCAGGGTCTATATAGACTAACTGCCTTTGTATTTGTCGTCGAACATCTACTGTCTGGAACACCGACGACAACATGATTAGGCCGCGAAATCAATCCGAACATGAACTAAAAGCTAGGGCCCGCATATATGTGGCGAACATACCGCAAGCCGGTATGTCTCGCAAGGAAGTCGTGTCCGTGTTTCAAAAATACGGAGAAATCAACAGTAAGTGGTCGTGTAACTCGGCAGTTTAAATTTTTCACCCTGAGTGTTTGTCGTTAATTTGTTTCCTATAATTTTTTTGTATGCGCTTTGTATTGATTTGATCTTCTGATTGCCAATGATTTATCGCATATCACTATATCAGTACCGTAGAAGATTTGTTTTAATTTTAATACATCCATACTGAATTTTTATTTTTTGATGGGAGGGAGGTGATTTTTCAGCGACAAAATTCTCAAATTTTTAAGAATACATTTCCTTAGACAGGACGAAACAAATATAGTTAAGCGTTGTAAAATTGAACATTATATAATGAAGTAATTTAACTTATATTATTTATTGTATAATACTAATATTATGATTATACTAAAATAATTAAATGAATATGAATAAATTTTATTTTTCAGGTGATTAGGCTGGGGGGAGGGGAAGGATCTAGGTACTTGTTTATATCGAATATCACTGTATCTGGAGTTATTAAAAATAGGAATTACTGTTTTGGTCATTAATGATCTGAATTTGCTATCATACAGTAATCATTAAGAATAATTATCAAATACTTATACCTATTATACCCATTTAATTAATACATCATTAAGCTGACGAGTTATTTTTATCCGGGCTCTTCAGTGTTAACACCAAAAATCTGTATTTTTTTTAATTGGTTTAGAAATAAAATAGTTGAATTGTTAAATGTAGTGTTGAATATGTACTTGGTTTTATATTTTTGATTAATATCATTTCACAATAGTTTTTTGTCAATCTATATAACACATTCATCATTATATTTTTTCAGATGTTTCACTTCAAACAAGACATGTTTTCGTTCAGTTTGCAGAAGAATCTTCTGCGCTAAAAGCTTTAGCTCAAAACCCTCCTGATTATATTATGAGCAAGAAACTTGGTAAGTTTGATGAATGTCTATAATTTATACCTAATTCAAACTTATGCTTTTTTAAACTCTATAAAGATAGTTTTATCCTTTTCTTTTTTTAATAACTTTAAATTAAATAATTCTAATATTTATAGTAAGTTTAGTATTTGATTAATTTCAGTTTAATTTTTTCAGATGTTAAACCAGTTAGACCATTTTTTTATAGAAATGGGGAATTAGTAAAAAATGAACGAGCGGCAAATTTTGATTCAAATGAAAAAAGGTATATTATGTAGTATGAATGAATTTCAAAGAAATTATCAATATAATTTAAAATTTTTTTCTAAATTTAAGTTATTCTATACATTGTTTTAATAACTAATCATAATTTTTTGGCTGAGTACATTAATTTAAAACTATATAATTTATTAGTTATCTTATTTTTGTCCAGACATACAAATTGTCCATGATGTCTGCTAATGTCCATAACAAACTGCTTGCTCTAATGATAAAAATTAAAATTCTACATATCTTTTACCATATAAATTTACTCCTCTTTTCAAGAAATTAGAAATATCTTATAATAGCAGTTTGGTATATACTATTTCAGCTTGATAATAATTTATAACTGACAAGCTTATGTGAGCATGTAGACTTAAGTTCCATGGTATGCGTTTATTAAAATTTACTTTTATATTTTGGCATTTAAAATTCATAGAGTGTTATTTAAATTTTGTTTATGTGCGGTTCTTAAGAAAAATATGTTAGCTAGTAGAGCAGAGTATATAACTCTGAGCAGTCTGAGCTCTGCTAGCCATATGTACACACTAATGCTGACCAATTCTGATTGTAGTTTTTATATTGATGTGTTTTTGTAAAACAAAGAATTTTTTTAATTAATTTTTTGAATGAAAATGGTTTTTGAATTGAAATGTCTTAATATGTTAAATAAAGATTAGCTTTTATAACTAATTTTTTTTTTTTTGTTATGATTTCAGAAATGACAATCGAAATCAACAAAGAGATTTGTAAGTAAAAGATTAGTTATTTATGTTATAGTAAAAAAATATTCTACCATACAAGATCTATGAACCGATTATAACCATAGATTATAGATATAGTCAATTTTAGTTAACCAAATTTGAATAAATGCCATGTATGTAACATAAAACATAAGTTCTTTACACCAAAGATAAGTTTCATATACATACTTATTATGTATTTACTTTATAAATGTATTGGAAATTAGATAAAATACTTCATAATTTTTGTTATTATCTCTTTAGTTTTTACTAAAATTAAAAGTAAAATTTCATAGTGTAGTTTTGTTATCAAAAAATTAAAGCTTGAAAAATGACATTGAATATATTTTTGATTATATGGAAGTTTTTTAATTGTTATTACAATTTCCAGTGATGATTTTAAAACATCCAGGCAGTTAATCAATCCCAATATGTTGAATCCAAATGCTCCTAATGATTGTGAAATTGTTGTTACTAATAATTCTTTAACGTAAGTTACAAAACTTTTATTTATTAATTACTTAATACATTAGTTTACTATATTAATTATCTGATTGTTATTGTTTATTTTTTTTTAAATAGTGAATATGCAGAATTTCTGGAAGTAAATTTAAAAAAAATGAACATGAAAGTTGATTTATTATTTCCTAATCCTGATATACCAATGAATCGTGTTCTTGGAACTTTGTCACAAAGAGGTACATTTTACGTTCTAGTTGTACGTGATGAGAATAAATTATATAGAAGTGTCACTGTTGATATACTTCATGGTGTACCTGAAGGTAAATAATGTTATTTTATATCTATACTTAAATTTATTTTTCAAATATTAACATTAAAATGATAAAACATGGTATTTACATTACATTCTTTCAGAACATAGGAATATGCCATATAAAGATGCATTAGCATTTGTTGTTCATAGTTTTGATGCATATATTAGAGGAGAAAAAATGACTCCTTTACCTGGAATTAGTGGTATTCCCATTTCTGAGTGTGGAATTCCTTTGGGTGAGAAACATCCAGAAGGAATTAATACATTATTGAATTTGTTACAAGATCAAAGAGATCTGACAGTTCTTCAGTATGATATGGTAAAAGTTATATTCTAAAATTTTATTATTTGACAAAAATAAAAATATGTAAATGTTTTGTCTATGTAATTATTAAAACGCGTGTATTATTTGTTATAAAAGATATTACAGTATTTAAAAGAAAAAAAGGAAGAACATATTAAAGAAGAAGTTGGAGCTGTGCCTAGTTTTAAACCCGGTAAACATTTAAAATATTAATTTTTATTATGTCATTTATTACAACAATGAATTATTTTTAATATTCATAATGAGTTTTTTTTTTTCATACATTATGAACAATTTTTTTTTTATGTTAGCAGATGTACCAATTCTTCCAGCGGCAACAGCGATTCAAAATCCTCAAGCAGCTCAATTACAAAATCGTATTTTAAGCATATTAAACACATCTCTCTCTTCTAATACTCAACCTCAATCAACTGTTGAATCAATACCAGCCGAAAAAGATTCATCTAGTATTCTCAAAGAACCTAATGTACAAAAAGCATTAGAAAGTTTATTCCAAGGGGGCAATTTACATAGAAAATGAATGTTATCATTAAATATTTATGATTTTATTTTAATTGTGTGTGTATATTGTTTTGTAAATAAATCAGTTTTTTTTAATTTAGTTCTTCAAAATACTGTATTTTTTTTAATATTTTTGGTAATAATTATAATATTTCATTTTCAATTTTATCGATTTCCTATTTTTTGTAAGTTACTAAAATTTTATATTTAAGCTATTAAATCCAAAATATCAGTGGGCTTTAAAAGTGGGAGGGAGATTAAATTTTTTTATTTTTTGAAAATTAATTGAGTACAATTATGTACCAATTTAAAAGATTATTATTAAACCAAATACCATAGGGAAAAACGATATTAAATAAGACCAGCGTATTTCATAAGACACAGTTCATCGCGTTCAGTTGCGGTCAGTCCTTGTAGAACAACTCCCTGGCCCATTACTCGGTCCCCTGACGGCTCTGGTTGAAATAATGATGTGATTTTATTTATAAATGTACTCCATTAGCTTTGCTGGAAGTTTCATAAAACTTTTAATCTATTGCTTAATATTTAACCATTCATTACACTATATCAATTGCCTGTAAAATTTAATATAAATCTTTATGGATACTTATCTTGATATATTCCTTGTCTACTTATTTTATCACAATAAAATAGATTATTGTAAAATAATATGAATGGCAGTGATATATGTATACTCACATACATTGATATATCTATTGGATATTGCACAAAAAATTAATTAATTTAAAACTTTAAAATTATTTTAAAATTACCTATGCAATTAAATACTGTTCCAAATTTCAAATACTTATTTACTGTATTTGAGATCCCTAGTCTTACTCTAAATGTATTCAAGGATGTTGTACTCATAAACACTGCAACTTATAAAATTTATACATACAGGTAAGTAATACAATATTGATAAATAGTTGTGTAAGTGCCGTCAAGTGTATCAACAATGATTGTTTTGTTCATTAAGGCATACATGTTAAAAAAGAATATAATTTAGTGAGTCATTAGTTTTAATAAAACAACATAGTGGGTGTAATTATTATTAACTACTTTGAACTTATAATAGAGATTAGGAAAAAATAAATCAATAATAATTGCATTAACTGTTAATGACAATATTTTCATGTCTATAGAGTATTCTGAATCCACGAGAGAAAAATTATTGAAAGTCTTAACTTATTTTCTTTATGTATGTAAAACAGTATTTAACTCTGGGAGTGATTTAGGTTCCAATTACCCCTCAAAAAACAAATAGGTTTTACCTATTATCTCTAGGAGTTAAGGATATAATTAATACAAAATTGTATTAATTATTTTAATTGCCCTGGGAATGTTTTCAGTTTTCAATCGTGGATTCATAGTACATTATAGTACAAATTAATTTTATTTGATAAAAATCCAATTAGTTCAAATTAAATTATGAGATATCACTGATATTTCCAATAACTTAATAATTTAAAAATATTTAATGTTTGTAAATTTAAATAATTCACCCTGATAAGTTATCCTACCCAACTATCGAAGGGATTAAAGTAATAATAATAATAAACTTCAGAAATTAGGTACATTATTATAGTTTTAATAAGTTTAGATTATTTTTCAATTTGTATGTGTGTATACTGTATAGTCATTTAGATGTGGATTTTTTAAATCTACTTTTGTGTGCACAATGCACTAATGGCTATACTTATTTGTAAAAATTAAAAAGAAGAACTATTAAACATTACAATTATTTATATTATAAATAACAATCAATAGGCAATGTATTTAAAATATAAAAAGATAAATTTAAATCCATGAAAATTTTGATTAGACTTCATTTTAATATAGCAAATAAAAGGCTTTATATATTTCCATATTAAAATACCAATTAAGTAAATAAGAGTAAATAGTACTAACATTAGTTAAAACCAGCAAAATAATAATTCAAGAAATGAAAGAAATTCTTTAATTAAATTGTATTAAAAAAAAAAGTAGATATGAAACTGATATTATCAATTATATAATTGATAAATGGTTGTATCTAATAATGTGTAATAAAATTATTATTTGGTAAAATTTCGTAGTGTTACTATATATAAAAATGTGTGTTTATTTACTTTATATTCATCTGAGATTGAAATTCTAAACAAATCATAAATTCGTAACATTTAGGAACCACTGTTACGTTTTGTGTTTATAGTTTATATTATTGTTATTACTTATTACGTGTATTGCGCATGTGCGAAATAACATTTTGTTATTATTTTGAAACTGCGCCGTTGTCAGTTCTCTTGTATTTCTTGTCACTGTTTGGTCTTTCCATTTTTCACTTTTTCAGTCTTTGTTCTCACTGCGTATGGTACTGACGTACGATTTATTCGCAGTTTTTCCTTTTAACATTTGAATGTAAAACAATAACTCAAGATAAATTTAAACGATACCTATCTCAACAAAATAATCATAACTGGTACATAATCAAAATGCCATTTATATCGAAAGATTGGCGATCTCCAGGGGAAGTATGGGTAAAAACTGAAGAAGGATGGGAAAAAAAGAAAATCCTGGAGTGTTGCAATTTCTTACTGGGGCAACAAGATAATTTATTGACCAGGTAAAAGTTGTAAAAATGTAAAGTTTATGAAGCTTATATGGATATGAGCATTAAAGTATTAAATATGTGAACATAAATGTAATTCATATACAAAACTTAATTTGTTTTGTAATTATTATAATAAATACATTTTTTTCTTGAAATTCAAAAATACACTTTAATTTGCTAATTATATTAAATTTTCTCAGCTGTCATATACAGCTTGAGTTTTAAATTATAATAAAATTATTAAATATATCTAAATAATGTATTTTTAAATATTTTTTAAAAGCAGCTAGTAGGTACCCATTTTCTAATCGGAAACCATGTTTAATTATTTTGTAAATGTACATAATTTTTCAGATACTCAGTTTCTGACCAATGTGATGAAGAAAAATCTGACAATATAATTGACTGGTAAGTAATTTATTTACAATATACCTAACAACTAAAAAGTAATATGTAGTATGCTAATTCATTTTTATAACATTAATTAAGGTACTATTGGTATCTACATAATTTTACATTTTATTGATTTTTAAAATTTTAAGAATTTTTTTTGCAATTAATTAATGTAATAAATATTTATGAAATTTGATATTTCTATAAGTTAAAGATCTGCAATTGTCTGACTTCTAAAATTATTAATGGTGAATAAATAGGTATTATGAATACAATTATTTTGGTTTAAGAATAATCATAAATTAAAAAAATTAAATGGTTTTTCCAAATGTAAAAGATAATGAATAATTACCTTTATTCAATTTGGTTTCTATTACAATAATAATAATATAAATAATTGCTAATTTTGTTATTGTTATAAGATTTCTTATGAAATATTCAGTTTTTGCAATTTATATTAGATATTTAATGAATAAAATAATATAGAATTACTTGTGTAATATTTTAACCTTCAATTCGGTTATACCTATCTATTTGTTTTGGTTGTTAGTTTATTTATTTATTATAATGCATGCTACCTGTAATATATATTAATTAGTCATGACAAAACAACATTATAAATTGTCAAATACTCTATTCTAATTAAAAATAATTAAAAGTGCAGCCTTTAAAAGTTAAGTAATAAAAAAAGAAACAATGTAAAATCATCAGAATATACTAAATTATAAAGAAATTAGCCATCTATGGTTTAAAAATAGTTATTTTTATTAAATAAAACAAAACTACAATGGTCAATAAAGGTATTTGTTAATTTAAGTATAGGTTTCAGATATTAATAGAAAATAAGAACTATAATTATGCTAGAAAAACATGGGGTTTTAAATACTTTTTAAGGAAAAATTAACTTTGACTAAATTTAAAATACTAATACTAAACTTAAAAAAAATTTTGGGAGAAGGAAGGCATTTTTTTGGGGGGGGGGGAAGGTTAAGCCTCTAGAACCCTGCCCTTGCGAACACCAATGATATCTTGACACAATCGAGAAACATTTAAAACAAAATTTATTTTAGTTAAATTCAATTCAATTTTAAAAAGATGAGTTGTTTTAAGAACATGTTTATGTTCTTATATAATTATTTAGAGTCTTATGTATTCACTATTTAGTCTATTTGTATGCATATAAAGTAATGAAATCATTGGCAAAAATGAGAATTTAGTATGTGTAAAAGAAAAAGTATTCACATTTTATGTAACCACTATATTTATTTTATTTCCAAGGTGTAATTATACTTATACAATGGTAAATTGTGTTACTATTAGATTTCACATGTCAAAACATTATAAAATTAAAAATATAGTTAGTATTCCAGTTATATAAATGCAGGTAAAAGATTAATTGTGTACATTATTTATGTAATAGGTATAATATAACATGCACATGTATACGTATGTTTATGTAATTAGAAGTTTTATTATAAGTATTTTTTTTTTTTAACTCTTTAAGTGCTTATTAATCTAGAATCTAAAATATACATATCAATAACAAATGTATTAATTTAATTATAATAAGTATGTATGCATGAATGTATGATCAAGTACCTAAGATATACCTATGTTTCACCAATGAAAAACTAAGGGATTATTTTTCAGAATATGAATGATAATTCTTAATAATTAGGTTAGTCTAATTTTTTTTCTTTTTAATAAAAAATATCTATCAAAACATTTTGATTGAAAAAAATATTTAACGGACTAGTTTGATTGGCAATGTTCATAATCAGTCAATGTATATATTTCAACTCAAAGTTTTAACTTATTTTACAATGAATTCTACAACAATTTTCTTCTCAAAAATTACCATATAAAAGTTCATATTTAGACAGAATAGTCTAATTTGAATTTAAAAGCAAATTTTAGTATACACTTATAAGTGATATAAGGAAATGTTGTTTTACATAAGTGGCATTGCCAGAATTTCTGTAAGTTATAGGAAATAAAAAAAAATTGTGATAAAATCACATTTTTGTTGTTATTAATTTTATTTAAACAATTTTAAAACAAGACTAGATTTCATAATTGTAGACTTAGTATCAATAAAATATAGGTATAACAAATTGTGTACTCATATGTTATACATTGTTTAGGTCATTAGTTTAAATTATTAAAAATCTCATATTAGAATAAAACATACTTAATTTATTTAATATAATGCTTTTTTAGTATATGTTGACTGTTGAGTATCTTATATATGTAATATATGTTTGAAAACAGCTCATTTTGGCTATACCATTTAATAATGTAGACTACTATTTAATAAAGAAAAAACTTACACTCAATTATCTTAAAAGTATGTAATGCCTTTAAATATTTAACTAAAAACGTAATATTTAGAATCCAAAAATAACTTCCTTTATTATAATCTTTTATCCGTTACACTTTGATTTAAAAAATAACTGGCATCCAGCCATTTGCTGTACTATGGAGTTTTTTGGACGTAATACAAATATTTGGGAGCTTTCCAAAATAAAAACATGTCCAGCTAGTACGTAAAGTTTCTTTGTTTTTGTATAAAATTAAACAAGGTCGTAATAAATTTTTGATTTGTTGTTTATTTTATCTAGTCTAAATTTAAATGTAGGTATAATAAATAATATAAATTTACGCATTAAATAATATTTTAAAATAAAATAAAATAATAATACTTATTATCAAAAATATTAGCCTTTCTATAACTATTATACTTATGACGTTAAAAATCAAATTTTAACAACATTAACTATTTAAATGAAAAACAATGATTTTTCTTTACATTTGATTTTAGTTTTTTTTTTTTTACAACTTACTTTAGTTAGAAATCACTAATAATGATTTTAACTATCCATAAAAAATAATAGAATATAACTTACCTGCCCTCTTTCACTTTGAATCATTTTTCGAAATCATTGTTGCATTGATTTCAAATTAATAAAAACAATTCAACAATATCAATTACTTGTCGCCTGTATTTCATTCAAGTCTTATCTCTTTATATTTTTTCATATTTAAATATGGGATTAAATAGATTGGCCATTTATTACATTATATCTAAATTTCAATGCTAATATAACATAATATGGGTATTAATAATTAATTAATAACTTATTATGATTTGATATTTAAAACTCATCTTTATTATTGGACTTGAATGAATATTGTAAACATATTTGTATAAATTCATATTTTTTCATTTTTTCAGGAATGAGGATGAAAACACTGAGGAAAAAGAAAACAAAGGCTCTATTAACCATTTCAAACGTCCTAGAACTAAATATAATAGTGAAAGTCAATGTAAGTATTTAGCATTCTATTATTATAATATCTAAATTAAACTCGAGTTTAATACATGATTTTCAACACTTAGTTATATATAACTAATATATATATATATATATATATATATATATATATATATATTAAAATGTCAAAATCAATGTTTTTAAATAGTATTAAACAGATGAATGCAATTTGACCTTTTTAACCATCAGTGGCTGTAAATCACGAAGTATTCGAGTGACTCATTGGGTGAATGTCCTTAAAATTGTATTCTTAGACGGTTTTTTTTTGTCTTACAATTCAAAAATATACAGGTGACTGGTGATTGTTGCTAGTACGTTGATATTTTAAATTTGAGACCAATCTACCATTGCTCTCGAAAAAACAATTCTGTGTAAAAGTGGTTGGGTCGATCAGCTTTATTTTTAAAGATGTTGATATTAGTATTAGAAGCAAATTTCTCAATAAATTAAGTTGAACTAACTTTTGCCAAAAAAAAAAAATTGCATGTGTATTATTATGTAAATGGCATTGATTTTTTCATCAATAATCAATGTTGGTTTAACAGATCATTCTGTTATGATCATCAATTTTGTCAGCAAACAGTGTGGCGTAAATTTTGAAGTTTTTTTTATAGTTTTTCGTCAGATTTGGCCTATACTTTTAAAACTGTTTTTTAAGTACAAATTATGTTAAAACTGTGTTCAGACTGAAAATTCCTAAGAAGAAAAGCAAGTTTTCTGATCAAAATCGTATAAGCAGACACAAAAAATAAAAAAAAATGACCAGATAAAATTGCACAAAACAGTAAGAAATTACTACTCAAAAGGTAGAGTCTAGATTGGCAGATTTGCACGATTTCTTGAAATTTGAACTTAAAATGCTTATAAAAAAAATTGAGACTTACGGATTTTCGAAATTTTTGTATAAAAGTAAGAATAATGTTTGAGGAACTTAGTATTAAATTTTCAAGCTTAAATAATTTATCAAAACAATTTTTATCGACATTTTATAAAAAAAGTTTTTAAAAAACTCATTGATCAACTATTGATTATTTATTAATATTATTTTTCATCAAGGAATTTAATTTGTTTTAGACGATGGTATTATTCAACCTCATTGTCATATTACAATCAAATGTACAAAAGAGGTAAGCTACAAATTACTCATTTTAAAACTAATTTTGTTAAATGAAAACATTCCAATCTTTTCCTGTAGATATTTCGAATTTTATGATTAATATAATAAACATTTTTTACTTTTATATTTCTTTAATTTATTGTTTCATATTATTTATCATTTTACTATAAATAAATAAATTGACCTTTGTATTGACATAAATACTTTGAAGTTCACTGAATTCCTTTTAGATTGCAGGGTTCAACGGCTTAAGTGAAGCGCTCAAACGTTTAGACTTTCGTTCTGCAGTACATGATGTTCGCCGTTTTCATTATATTTGTAAACTTCTTGATCTCCTTGTATCTCATAGACTAAATGCATTGTCTGGTTGTGCCCAAAGAGTTCTCTTCAATATAATTGAAGAAGTTGCTCGCCAAGGTTAGAGTTAATTAATATTAATTAATATAATAAGAAATTATTAAATCGGGTTTTTTTTGTTTAAGTTTCTGAAAGTCAACAAAACAAACATATGTTAGACCGTCTTTTAGGACAACTTCGTGAGGTTGTTGAATGCGCATGTTGGGGCAGACCATTAGGATCAACTATTCTGTGGGAACAGCACTTAAACACTATAAATCGTATCCATGAGATAGCTGATCGTATTGAAATCCATCAAGTAAGGATTTTAATAGTAATTTGAAGTATAAATATTCGTCTTTTTACATTTTTGATTTATTTATAGCCCGGTGATAATGAAGAGCCACAATTTGAACAGCTACCAGAAGAGTGTGTACGCGAAGTATTGTTACGATTAGCTGATCATCGAGACCTAGAACGTTCAGCTCATGCTTGGGGTGTAATGGCACGTTTAGTCGATGAACTACGTATATGGCGTGAATTGTGTCAATTCCATTTTAGTCCTCGTCAAATACAATCTGTGATTGATAATTCACCGAGTACTAGTGAAGATTGGCAGTTAATCTATCACAAGTTAAGAAAGTAAGTTTACAATATTTTTAATACATAAAAGATTTGTTTTATTTATAATAATATTTTAGATGTTATGGATTACGAGAGGAGTATGCTGAAATGATACAGCTATGCCGAAATTGTCGATGTTTATTTTGGCATAGTATTGGACATCCATGTATTGCAGATACCGATCCAAATTTTATGGAAAAACTTGAAGATGTTGACAAAAATTCCTTGTATGTACCTATACCACCACAAGCTTTCCTTAAATTTTTTTCACTTTAAGCTGATGAATTATTATATTTAGTTACTAGATATAGGTCAAGTTCAGTTTATCAATATTGTATAACTAGTAACATTAGGGTTTTGAGTTTACTTTATTTATCGTTTGCACAACTTATCCCATAGGAAATTGGTAAATATTATCATTATTTAATGAAATGTTGAAGCAAAATATATTTAAAGTAAAAAGACAAAATAATAAGTATTTTTCTAGATAATATATGCACATGATAACACAACACTGACGACAATCCTAAAACAATTTAAAATAATTCTTATATTTCTCATTTAATTTTTAGTAAAGAAATATTCACATTTCCAATTTTTTTTTATTTTTCATGAAGAAACAACTATATTTTTCTAGTCATCTTTTGTTAGTGTATTATTTTTCTCTCCAGTGAACTGAAGTAGATCTTAAAATCAAATGCCAAATAATTTTTAAATTGGTTATGTTTTTAGTACACATTTAATTATGTGAGGTTAGAATTAATTTTTATTGAAGTATCAAACACAAAATGTACTTATTATATATATTAAATAATAAAATATTTTTTTAAATCCTTAATATTTTGAAAAATGAATCACTATTTTAATCAATCAAATAAATATCTTCTTCTATTTTCAAGTTTTAGATTTATTTTCCAATAAAGGTAAATATAATATTATCAAAATTATTTTAACTCTGATTATGAAAATAAAAAGTTCCTTTTGGATAACTTGGTTAATATCTATATTTAAAATAATAAATACAGTCTTTACAAATAATTATGATAATATAAAGTATATAATAGTATAATCCAAAATGTATATTTATAATATACTTAAAAACATGATTTATTAGTGACTTAATACTTTATGTATGAATTATAACATCTTATACATATTAATTACATTTTGATATTTTAAGTATCAATGGCTTTATTTTGGTTAATAATTAGAAGATTATCGTATTTTAAAATAAAATATATTTCATTAAAATAATTATAAATTCAACTATATCCATTGTTATAATTGTATTAATAACTAATTATATATATATATTTATCAATATATTTTTGTAGTGTTAAATTAAAATTATCATGACTTTAATGAAATAAATATTTTTATTTGGTTTGAGTATATGATAAAAGAAAAAAGAAAATAAAGAATGTATCTAAATTAATTAATTTAACAATACAAAAAAAAAACTTGTAAGTCGGAGTATTTTTTATACACAAAAATTAAACTCTCGCTTAATTATAAAAATCAAATAATGAGAAATTTTTAAGAAACTATCTAAAAAACCAATTTATGTGTATAACATTGAGATTAGATCAAATTATATAATGAATTTTATATTAATTTAATTATGTAATTGACCCATATTATATAATATACATATAATATATATATATATATATATATATATATATATATATATATATATATATAATATATTGTTTTACTTCTTAAGATTTATTGATTTAACTTATGTACCTTATATAAATACATCACATTATGTTGGTAGGATGTTATCATAAAAATGTATGTATAAATAATATATAATAATAGCCGCTAAAAATGAATAATATTCATAAATTGCTTTTGGTGTGTTTTAAACTGAATATTCAAAGCAATTTTAACTTGAAAATTAACTTTGGAATGTTTAGATGATCCTAAGTTATGTTAAAAATATTAAGAAATTTAGTTTTTCCTAATAAGAGTATTATATAGTTTATTCTATAAAAAATTATTTTGTGTTATAAATTTTTAATTAAATAAGCATTAAGTAAGATACCTAATTTAATTTTTGTTTGTTAAGTGTTAATTACCAATATAATGAAACATTTTTATGTTTTCTGTTGCAAAAATGCATTTGATTTGTGATTTAATTGTAATTAGGTAATATATATATATATATATATATATATATTTATTTTTTTTTATGAGAATATTTAATTTGTTATGGAAACTGGGCTTAGAATAGTCGTTTACTTTTTATTTTGTTAAATCTTTTTTTTCTTGTTTTATTTTTATTAACCATGTCAGTTTATTAAAATATTATTTTTTTTAATTTGTTTATTTATAATTAAAATATTTAAGACTCATCACTTTAAGTGATGCATAAACCTTAATCCTTAGTTTATTTATCAATTCCTTTACTTTAAAAATGAAATAGGCAAGAAAAATATAAATTATTTAACACTTAGATTACCATGAAAATCATAGTTGACTTATACCCACCATGCCATCATGTATCAGACATTATTTCAAAGAACTCTATTTAGTACTACTGAATTTATATAGACTCACAGTCGAAGGTCGTGATTATCTATGTACCTTGTGAATTGCGGGTGACTTGGGTTATTCTTATTTTTAAAGGTAAAATGTTATTCAATTTCCAAGAAAAAGTAAAATATATTCCCGTGTAAAATAATATCAGTCAGGAAGGATGTACAAATGAGGAAAATATGTACTTGAGGAAGTATTTTAAAAAATTGGTCTTTTAGTCAATGTGTTAAAAATCGATTTGCAGAAATGTTTTCCACTGTAGATTCTAGTAGTTAAATGAACTAAGAAAAGTTAATAATAGTGTAAAGTAACATGAAATAATCCTATATGAATTTCATAAAAGTTTCCTGTATATTTAAAAAAAATACTTGCTGAGAAAACCAAATAGTAATCTCTAAGATATTGATTCAATTAACTATTAAGATGTTGCATAAAACTCAATGATAATATTCCTGGAATCTGAGTAATTTCATTATTATTTTTACAGTATATATTATTATAATAGTTGTACTTATTTTTTTTTATCTATTTATTATCATATTGAAAAACTTAGAGCATATTTTGGTACAAGTGCGAATGTCACTGTTAATCACAGTTCTTGAATTTTGAGAAATTTGAGATTCACCAAGTCAAATTAATCTTTTATTAATAAAATGGTTAGTTTAAAAATATAAAATACTTAAATGACAAAATTATAAAATTATAATCATAACATTGTTGAATATAATTAATACACATAATCCACCATGGTTCATACTTAATAAACCTTTAAAAAAATTCTTTGTTCCAGCTTTTAATAATTCCATTCATATGTACTAATAATTGATTTTAGACTAAACTAAAAGTTATATTATAAAATTGTATGGAACTGTGAGTACCTACTACACTAAATTATGAAAACAAAGTTTAAGAAGAATCATCAATTAATTATATGTAAGGTCATTATTTTATATTTCAGCTCAAAAAATTATATTTTATTTTATTTTTTTTAGCATTAATTCTGAATTAGAGATTCATTATTATATGATAAATAAGAATACAATTTACAAATATGTTATTTGCTTTGATCAGTTGTTTTTTGTATATTAATCACTACCTAGTATTGTTCTCAATAAGTTTAGAAATAGATTAATATTTAAAGGTATTTCTTTGTATGTTATATTAGCATAAGCCATTTTATGAGACCTATTACCAAGGGCGTTTATAGACACTTTGTTGAGAATGGTGCTATTAATTTGTATTGTGATAATTTATGTACAGTTAAAATAGTTTTAATAGTTATACTTTAATCTAAATGCCTATAAGAATATAAGAATGAATTGTGAAATATTTCCGATTGCTTAATATAATATGCTAATTACTGAATTTTGAATTTTGGATGGTTATTCTTATGTACACTTTAAACCTGGCCAATAATATTGCCAAACTCTTAGTTAAATTTTATTTTTCATTTCATTAATTACTTAATGAATCAATATGTTACATGGACACTTGCTATTTTCCTACTTAATTAATATTCTAAGTTAAAGTGAAAATCATCTCATTGTCTTTGGAAAAAATTGGTCATTGGTTTAATTTTTTCATTTAACAATTAATAATATTAATTTGAAAATTTAAATTATAATATTTTATATTATTTTAGGTATTGTTCAGCACATGACCATTTAATAGGATATTTGTTATTAAACTTTTTTAAAGGTTGATTTATTAACATAATACCTACAGGTATAATACTGTTACCTACATATTATGATTACTAAGATCACAGAATACAACAAATAGTAATGAATGACTAATTATTTATTATTAATGATTATTCATTAAAAGGAAAGTTTACCTAGGAAACTAGGTAAGTCTTAGAGAAAAGTTAAAAATTGCTACAAACCAATGTTAGGATTAAAACACAGGATATTCTTTTGCAGACATTTTGAACATAAAAATAACTTTAAATTGAATCGCACTTTATTCATAGAGGTAATATAATAATATGTTAGTAAATGAATGTTTTCGATGAAAGTACAATATTAAATATTAATAATATTGGTAATATTATTATCATTGAAAACGAATACGATGGAATATTGAATGTAAGATACCTACCTATATACCTAAACCTAATGCATTTGAATTCAGTCGGTATATATATCTATATATTTTTACATAATAATTATATTATACACAGAGTGAAAAGTATATACGTAAAGAATAATTGTCGGTGTGAAATAATGTAGACGATAATGTAAAATATAAAATATGTAGCGACGGTCAATGGCGCAAAAGTAAAAGAAAAAAAAAATTAATAGTTGAACTCACCCGGTAAATAGGTCACTCCAATGTCCTTGATCAGTGTGTGAATTATTGAATAAATTTGAAAGCCATTTACATTAATTGATATAGTACTACATAGTGTAGATGGCATGTGCTTCACGTTAGCCGTGAATGAGACCTGTCATAGTCGCGTAATGACCGACTAGTTTTTTCCTCAGCGGCGGCGGCTTACAAATTGTTATTATATTATCGTGCGTGTCCTATCTGCGATGTACGTTCACGGAAAATAACATAATTGATGGTGACGAACGACGGCGGTGACGGAATTCCGTATTTATATTTAAATGTCGAATCGTTAAACGTCCATTGCGAGAAAATAATCGCGCGCGAAGTGTTAAATTCGTTTTCGAGAATAATCCGGTCGACTACGACTGTGTTACGCAGTGTTTTTTTAAATTTCGTATCGATTGAGTTTTGCGTTCCATGAAAATTGTCGAGTTTTCTATGGATTTACATAACCACAAAAGTTCGGCAGTTCGAAAACTGGCATTAACGCAAATCAGATCGATTTTTTTGTTGTTTTTAATAGTTAATTGTGTTGACAATACGTTTGAATATTCCGTCGCAAATATGTCCATCAATCCTGTGGTGATATCCTCATCTGTAAAACAAACAGCCACTGTGAGTACGGGTTAACTTTAATCCATGGGCCAAGTGCTTTTTGAATATTAAAGACTTTTATTATGCGAACTGAAACTTGCATAATTCTGTCGCTACTTTAGGTGCTCACTTGATGACTTGTTCTGTATGTTAATCTCTCTTGGGTCATATTTTTATAAAAATCTAAATTTATTTTACTATTATTGGGTAGTGATGTTGATGGCGAAATATGTTTTAATTTTATAATGGTTAGTTCGATTACCTGATCAACTGATCAGAGTGAGTTATATTTATGTATCATATACATTTTAAAAACAACAGTGAACTGTTTACATTTTTCATCAACATCTAAATTATAAAATATTCAATAATTTCTAACAAATAAATTTTTTTTACTGACATTTAAAAAGCCAAACAATACCTTTATTCAAATATTTATTTGTCTTGAACTAATTTACTAATATTAATTTAAAGTAATTTTGGATTACATCCTTATATGTGTAAAAACCATTTATCTCAAAAACCTAACACATTCTATTAGTTCTTTATTATAATTGTACTTTGGCTATTTTATCGTATAAAAATTACATTAGATAAGTAATAATCAAAACTATCAGTAATAACCTTTTAGTTGTTCCTAATTTTTGAATTGTTTGATTTTTCAAAAATATATTTGATAGTGATTTCTTAACATGTATTTATATATTAAGTGGTTTGTTTTTTTATTAATTATTATTTTTTATTTTATAGGTCATATTTCTTCATGGTCTTGGAGATTCAGGGTATAGTATGCTATTTTTTGATCCTAGCCTAACTGATAGATTACTTTACTCTAATTTATATTATTATTAAAATATTTATATCGATTGTTTAAATTAAATTAGAAATAATTTTAATATTTAAAATTAAGCTCTTTAAAAACAATATTTATTTATTCAATTTTAGATTCTAAACAAGGTGATGAATTTTTTAGTTAAAATAATAATGTAGCTTTATTATATTTTAACATTTTTAAATCATTAGGTATTTTTTTTATTATTTTTCAAATTTATTTCCTTAAATATTATTTTCATTTACCTGTAGTTGGTTGATCAATATATATATTTTTAAATATTTAGTTTATGTTAATTTAATTTATCATTATTTCATTAATTTTTCTCATTTTTGTTTTTAGAAATGGTTGGGCTGAAGCTATGACACAAATAAGACAACCATATATGAAAGTAATATGCCCATCTGCGTAAGTTAATTGAATTTATGTAATAATATTGTTTTATTAAGTTTTATATAAATCAACAGGAACTCAATGCCAGTATCTCTAAACCAAGGTTTCCGTATGCCTTCATGGTTTGACTTATTTACTTTAGATGAATCAGGTCCAGAAGATGAAGATGGTATAAAAAAAGCGGCAAAATTAGTGCATTCACTTATTGATCGTGAAATTGAAACTTCCAATGTACCATCATCTCGAATTGCTCTTGGTGGGTTTTCACAAGGTGGCGCCCTTGCTTTATACTCAGCTTTTACTTATAACAAACCACTTGCTGGAGTTATGGCTCTGTCGTGTTGGATACCATTACATAAAACCTTCCCTGCTGTAAGAATCAATTATTTGTTTTTATATATGAAAGTATGTTTAATTGGTTTTTATATTAAAGGCTGCTGTCAGTAATAAAAACATGCCAATAGTTCAGTGTCATGGAGATTGTGATCCAATTGTGCCACTAAAATGGGGTCAATTAACAGCATCAATTCTTAAGTCTTTTGCTAAAAATACCGAATTGAAAACATACAGAGGTTTAATGCATAGTTCATCTGATACGGTATTTATTTGTTTTACATATTGTTTTTGTATTTAAGTTTTTCATCATAAAATAATTTATTAAAAGGTTAAGTGTTTCAGTAGGTAATTCAAAATGAATATGTAAGTTATGACTATGAATATTAGTTTTATTGAAATTTAATTTTTTTTGTTTTTCATTAATATGTATCCATTAAAAGTAATTTTTAAAACCTTTTTATCAAAATTCATTTTGATAAACTTTTTTATAATTTTCTTTTTAAAAATAATTTGTCTTCAGTTACAAGCTTATTTACAACATTTTTCTCTTCTATGATTTTTTTAATTTTTATTGTGTATTCTACTACTTAAAATATTTATTTTTGATTCAGAGTAGAGTGAGGGAACTAATGCTTTCATAATTGCATTTATATTAATTTTATTTTTCTGTGTACAACTTTTCTCTTAGAGGACATATTTTGATCAATGAATGTGTACCCATTTTCTAGTCGCAAATTGTTTTTACTTGAACCGTTTGAATAGTAATTTTTTGAAATTCTCAATGCTTTATTAACAATAATGAAGATCTGGTGAAAACTGATAAATAAAACTAATAGGTTGTTACTCAAACAGTGGTGTATTTAGGAATTTTTCATTGAGGATATTGCGATAATTTTTCTGCAAATAGCCATTGACATAGCCAGACTTAGCCCCATTACACCCCATAAATACTGTATCTATATTGAAGACATGTTATAATAAGGTTTCAATTTTTTGAGGATCTACTTAGTTAGAACTTAGATTACTTGGTGAACATTTTTTTTTGGTATTTGACTTATTATAACTTTAAAATTATTGGAAATATTACATTTTCTTGGTTAAAGAGTTATATTGAGTCCAGACAGTTTTTCAAAACCCATTCAGACCCCTACCATCTTTCCATCAAAAAATATATTTTGACAATAAAAGGAATTAATTATTTTTTAATACTCTATATATATATATATGTGTGTGTGTGTCTGTGTTAATATTATAATAAATTTAATGCTTAATAGTTTTTTTTTGTACAATACAAAATCTAATATTTTTATTTTTATAATTTATTAATAACTTGACTTCAAATGACCATAGATAGCTGTGAAAACTATTAAATTTTATTGAGTGTTTGTATTATTATTCATGAAAATGTATTCATTTAAATTACTTTTATTTTTGATTGAAAATTCTTCAATTTAGTTCCAAACATTTTTCAATAACTTATAAAACAATTTCATAATATTGTAACTAGCAATAATAAGTTATTTTATGTTCAATATTGTACCTAATATTTTAATAATGAGTAATGACTAATGGCTAAATATTTCCTTAATCAATAACAAGGCCTATAGGGAAGGAGTTCAAATCTGTAAATATACTACTAATATATTTACTAAACATAAATATATATATATCAATCACTTAGTATAATGGTTACTTGTTTTTTAACACAAACATGTTTTTAAAGCATTACATTCATGGTCCAAGTAATGATCATATTTAATAGTTACTAATAATAATATAAACCATCTTTAGATATTGGTATTCATTTGGCCACCCTCCTCTACTCTGAATCATTTTCAAACGCAATGGCACATTATTTTCAAATTTAAGTGAAAAATTTATCAATACCAGTCATATTTATTTATTATAAATATCATTCATCCTTAACTCAACTCCAATATTTCAACCATTTTTTTCTGCTATAAGAATTATTAAATGTCTAGTCATTTTTCTTATTCCTAAAATTACCAAAAATAAATTTCACATTTTTTCCAGTTATATTTATTATTTTTTTTATAATCTATATATACAAATGTAAGTGAAACTAGACTTAATTTTATTTAACCTTTTTTCCAGAGTCAATATTTTATTTTTATGTTTATCTTATATTTTATTTAAATTTTTTTTTTCAGGAATTAAGGGATCTTAAGAAGTTTTTGGAAACAGTCCTCCCTCCAGTGTGATTCATCTATTTAAACATAATTGTAATAATTTATCTTGTTGATGCACCTAGCATGTGGATTTAATATATACTTTTATTGTAGTGTACCTAACTGAATATCTCAAATATGAGTTGGTACTTTTATTGCTGCATTTAGTGTAAATAACATTAATGTTGGTACTTATTGGTTGCGTCATAACTTAATGTTTATGTTAAAAGCAAATACAATATGTATAATATACTATTATTAGTATATTCAGTAAAACTCTTCTTGTTTATAAAATCAGTAAATGTTAGGTGTTTAGCTATTTTTGTTATTAGTCATTAATTTGTATTTTTTTTTGTAGATTTTAAAATATTCTTCCTAAATTGAAATTCAATATCAAAATACAATAAGATTTACCAACTGAGAAAAAAAAATTCTTCAGTTTCAACAATTTACTGTTTATTCTTAACAGGAAAAAAATATCATATTTTAACACAAATAAAAAAAAAATATAGCAATAATATTGATTTAGTTATGATTTGTCTCCTACTTTATCAAATTAAATGTAATAAATATCCATTACATACATTTTAGCTAATCTTCAATAGAAAGTTAATTTTTTTGCAAAAAAAATTTAACAACTACTAAAGATAATTACTTATTTAATTTTAATTTTTCTTTCATTAAATTAATATATTATTATAGTAAAAACAAAATTGTATTTTTATGAAATTTATAATATTTTGATTGAAGCTTTAGATCATATTTTTTAACGGGGTATTCATTTATTTTATACATCTAAACAATAATTTTTCTTGAATTTTAAATTTCATAATATTACCGTCATTTTTTTAATTATTAAATTATATTTATATCCAAAATAAAGCTGGAATTGTTTGTTTATATTTTATTATTCTCATAATAATTATAAATAATTTTTTTGCTGATCTTGGGTGAGGATTAAATTTAAAATTAAAAATACCTTATGAACTTAGATCCATAATCAAGAATTTGTTTTGAATTTTAAATTGTGTTATATTATTAAGATGTTAAAATTGGCTGTTATAATACAGTTACACTTATCCTATGATTGTCAATGACTTAATAATTATTACTCTCTTATCTGCTTAAATATTTTATAATGCGGCATGTATAATATTCAATGCTACTGCCCCCTCATTGATTTTAAAAATCAGTAACTAAAATAAGATTGGTAATTCTTCTATGTTTTGGTGAATAGATGATTTTACATTAAAATAATCAAATGCATTTTTTTGCAGTTTTTAGTGTATTTGAATTTGAATATATCAATTACAAATATATCATATAATAAAGCCAGCTTCCAAAATAAAAGTGATAACAGATATTATAGCAGTTACGGATTTAGTAGGTATTGATTATATCGTAGAGATAGAAAGTAATTTTGTGACTTTTAAGGGAATCAATTAAAATTAACCATTTAACGCATAGTGCTCTATGCGTTAGATAGATAGCAGGGCAAGCAAATATAACACGGGAAGATCACAAATATATTCATCTAAATAAAGTGTACAAAATGGGGAATCATTTTAACCAATTTTAAATGAGTGAATAGGTAATGAATTATTACTAGATATTCTATAACCAATGGTATAAGCATTGATTATAGAATAGACTATAATCAATGGTACGAGTAATATTTTATCATGATCTAATTCTAATACTTCATAATAAGAAATTCACCAAAACATACATTATTTCTCTACTACGTTATGCGGGTATAAAGGCCATTCGCCTAAACGCATGAGTTCGCTCATCGGAGACGCTCCCGCCGTTACTTCGGTCATGGCAAAAAAAAATATTTATAAACGAAAAGCGTTCCTAGACCGCGTTTTCGAAATTAGTGCATACTTACCACGGTATACGTGCTGGTATTCGACTAAACTTATGTTACCGTATTACGAGTATTGAAAAGACATTTTTCGATCGGCGACCGTTACCCGTAGGCCGTTTAGTCTTGCCGTTGTCGTCGTGTGATAGTGTCGTGTTTTCCGCGAATTTTTCGTCGTTAGTGAGTAATCGTTAAACGATCGTCGTCAGCGCGTGAACATTTAATCGATTGCCGTCGAGGTCGATGTGACGGAAATAAAATCGTTCGTTGGTGAAGTGCTCGACATTTCGAAAACAGCGGCGTAGATCAAACATGAAACTGGGCCGAGAAAGAAAAGATGACGGACGTCCCGTGAGTACCTATACATCTGATGCATACTTACCTCGGTATACGGGCTGGTACTCGACAAAAAGTACGTTACCCGAGTGTTGAAAAGACATTACCGACTGGAACCACGGTCAATGGCTACGTTTATTTTTCTTCGGCGACCGTTGCCCGTAGACCGTTTAGTCTCTCGCCGTTGTCGTCGTCGTCGTGTGATAGTGCCGTGTTTTTCGCGAATTTTTCGTCGTTAGTGAATCGTTAAACGATCGTCGTCAGCGCGCGAGCATTTTATCGATTGTCGCCGATTGCCACCGCGGTCGAGGTCGACGTGACGGAAATAAAATCGTACGTTGGTGAAGTGCTCGAAATTTCGAAAACCGCGGCGTAGATCAAACGTGAAATTGGGCTGAAATAGAAAAGATGGCGGACGTCTCGTGAGTACCTATATATATATATATTATACATCTGATTATCGTGTACATCTCCCGTATCGTTTGGGCCGTCATTATAGTTTGTCATTGAATAAAATTCCACGAAATTGGGATGATTTTTGACGTTCTGTGTAATTATATAACATAAATATATTGCATATAGCGGGCGTTAGAAATGACTATAGTAATTAAGCAATAATGAAAAATTCGAACGCGTGCGCGATAAAAATGTTATGCTTCAGATAGTTTTTAAAAACTACACTTCTTAGTACTCCTTAGAAACGACATTGTGGTTATTCCTATTAAGTATTGAGAGTTGAGACAAGCTTCGTTAAGAAGGGGTTTTATGATACGTCATAATAGCTATCTGTATGCCAAATTTCAGCCCGATTCGTCCAGTGGTTTCGGCTAGGCGATGATTATTCAGTCAGACAGGACATTTTTATATAGGACACAATTATATATACATTGATTGTGATTTCGAAGGTATATTAAAATAAATCATAGCATTAATTTAGTCAATATTCATATAATTTGCAAAAAATTCATAAGTATTAATTTTTGTATACAATATATTATATATATAGGGTAGATGTAATGCTAATGAAATTTAAAACACAATATAACATAGCTGGTAACTATTATATCCTATTAGAAAATTACACAGTAATAGTGATAGGCAAAGTAATAATTTTTTTTTTTTTTAAATAATCGTAACTAGAAAACCTAGGACAAAGTTACAAAAAAAATTATTTCTAAGGATACCAGAAATGTTTGAAACAATTATATTTCTAGGTATAAAACTAATTTATTCAATCCTTATCATATTGTATGAAAGTTATAAAATGTATAAAAGATAAATTAAATAAATTACCTATTAATATTGAAAGTAAACATTTTTCAATTACCTAGCTACGTATAAAATGCATTAGTATTAATAATTAATACTAAAGCAATAATTATTATTGAGTTATTCCAGATATTTATTAATTGTATGTTTAATATTTAAAAATACGTAGGTGTAAGTATTACACATTATACATTATGATGTATAGGTAGGTAGTAGGTACATTAAAAATATTGTAGTAGATACCTATACAATAGGTTGGTCTTAATACGATATTTACTTTATAAATTATAAATGTTAGTTATTATATTCTGGAATTCAGCTTTTGAATATTCAAATGTATATCATTGTGATCATGAAAAATATAGTGTGAATCTAACTACTATACTATAATTTTAAATTAATTCAATACATGTTAACTAAATATATGTGCATACTTAATTTTATGCTATCTGACAAATATTTTAAAAAGTAATGAAATCTATAAACACTAACTAAATTGTAAATCATTTAATTCGAATATTTGAATGGATTAATGAATCAATAAATAATGGATTTTAATTCATTTTCTATATAAAATGTGTTAATAAATAATATATTACCTATTTTTAAAGTCCATCGTTTCATAAATTATTAGTAAATAGGTACATTTATAAGTATATATCTATATATTACAGGTAAGTAAATATACATATATAAGTATCACAGTCCACAATCCATTTAAACCTAGTAAGTTCATAATATATATCTACAATAATATAAGTAAACAGGTATATTATCCAGTAAATACTCAACATTAGTAGATAATCTTAAAAAAATAATAGCATATTATGAATTTAAATAAAAAAATGCAAATAATCAAACTCGTCTAAAATAATTGAATATTAAATAACTTAATATCAAGTGCATAGGTATACAATAATATATATTAGTACATTATTTTTTTAATTATAATTAAATATTATGTTTATGTGAATACAGTTTTTCATTAGAACAATATTTTATATAACATAGCTACAATCAATTAAAATAAAATAACAAACATAATTTGTTGTCGAGTTAAAAAATATTCATCTGTAATATCTTGTTATACATATCTACGTTGCGTGCATAGACTTTCCTTTCTGATTTTCTGATTGTAGAGGGTTTTAAACTTTAAATGCGGGTGATGATTAGTACATAGTAGTACAAGTAATAGGCAATGGATACAATACCCCTCTAAACCTCTAGGTATACCGCCTTCTTCATTTTTCGTAATACTGTATATATTTAGTTGACTAAATTGTTGATTTAATTTGTAAAGACAATTTTAAAAGGTTTTACATTTTTAAAAGGTTAAAATATAATTTTTCTTCAAGTTTTATGTAAAACATATTTTAGGGATTGGTATATTTATCGAAATAATTTACTTTTTATGTTTATATGATTATTAAAATTATTAATGAGCGATAATATCTCCTAAACTTAGTTTTAAAGTCTTATTTTATTTTAATTTAAGCTGCATATAAGACCATTTGATGTCGTTACATAAGTACTTTAATTTCATTCTTGATTTTTATTTTACAGTCATCAATAAATTATTAAAATAACTCTTCACATATCTAAACAGTTTTAATTGAAATACGTCATTCAAAATTTCTTTTGTACGATATTATATAAAAAAAAGTATTCTATATAGTGTTCAAAGATATTTTGTTTAGCTTAGTAAAAATCAAATAAATAAATTGGGCTACTTTTTGATGTTATAACAAGATATTTAGCCATTCTTCGTTAAAAAAATAAATATAAAGTATCAAAGTACGAAAATGAGAAATAAATTTACAAAATTGGTTAAAAAATACAAGGTTTGATGTTGTTCATCTTCTATGCACTTCTATTTTGCGATATAAATATATACACACTCTTATACATTATTTGATTCCAACTCATTTAAGTAAATAATAAATTACAATAAATATATCAAATTTAGAGCACCTTTACGCGTCTTACTAGTTTTATTAGTTAATATTTGGATTTAATTTTAGAAGTCATTAAATTCGTTATTAATACAAATATTTAATTGGTTCGGTTAGTTAAGTTTATTGTAATTATGTAATCCGTTTATTTTTTTTAAATTTTAGTGTGCGTGCACGTGTGTGTGTGTGTCTATTTTATAACATTTTAATTCTATAAAATAATATAAAATGATTAAAAATATTAATTAATTAATCTCACTATATGAGACTTCAAGATAACTTATTTTTTAATGTAAATATATTTTTGAGCCATTCATTACACTTAACCTAAACTTTGATATTTACTCTTCTCCCACATCATTTTTCTTTTCATCGTTTTCTTCGACTTTCTCTTCTTCTTTTTCTTCTTCTTCTTTTTCTTCGGCCTTTTCTTCTGCTTCTTTTTCTTCAGCCTTTTCTTCTTCTTCTTTTTCTTCTTCTTTTTCTTCTGCATTTTCTTTTTCTTCTTCTTTTTCTTCTGCATTTTCTTTTTCTTCTTCTTTTTCTTCAACCTTTTCTTCTTTTTCTTCTTCATTATCTACAATTTCATCATCTTTTTCTTTGATTTCTATTTGTTCTTCTTTTGTTTCGTTATTTTCTTCTTTTAATCCTGAATCAACTCCGTCCATGGGAATTTCTGATTTGATTACGTCTATTGGTATAACCCTAGTTTCTTCAACCGTAAGGAGAATAATTTCGTGTACTTTAGGTTTTCTAAAAAAAAAAAAAAAAAGTACATTCAAAATAAAATGATTTATTTAGGTTAATACTACTCGTATAGTAATAAAAATAAGTCGATCATGATTGTAAGAATTCACAGTACAGTTTTAAGTATTACTAACCGACAACTTGCGTGTCTAGCTGCAGCAAAAGGTCAAGGCACGTGGCCGCACACTTGTGTGTGGACACTTCAAATAATGATTATTTTGGTGGTTTTTGCAAGCTTTAATAATTAAATTGCATGATAAAATTATATTTAATGAGAATAATGTGAATGATTTTCCAATACCATTTAGTTTAATGCAGATTGACGGTCTCTCATAAAACTAGTATATTTAAAATTAGTTATGAAATTATACGTTGACGAGTTTACATTGTGTTTTAATTAGAAGAAATATAGGTTTCCTATATCTCAATATTCCTTTAATGTTTTTAATTTTAAATTTATGTCTTAGTTTATTTGTCTATATTGTTTTCATATGTTTCTTAAATCAAGAAATATTAGACATTATTATTGACTATGATATATTTTTTAGAAAAATATTATTATTTATTTGAGAAAAAGTACTTTAATTAAACTAAAAATAAAAGTAGTTAATTAATATAGAAAAAATGTATAAAAGTGAATGTGTTTAGAATTACAACGTAGATTGAGTAAACTACTTATATATCCTATAGTCATATCATTAGTTTTATAAATATTTTCATGTTATGTATAATAGTTAATAGGATATAGAGTGCCATAAAGTTTGTAGCAGGAGATTTTAGTCCTATTATTATTTTTATTTTTTGTTGTTGAAAAATCTCATTATAAGATTTACTATGCTCATCTTGCTTTTATAATTCATCCTCGAATTAAAGATTCATCATCAAATGAAAGTTAGTCCACCAAACTCTTTTCAATGGATAAAATAATAAAATTCTTATGGATTGGTATTTAATTTATATTATTCATATTTAAACCTTCAACCACTGTCTAATGTCAAATTTTCCTACAGTCACGTCCTAAATGATTTTGAGCCCCTGACGAAAGTCTTCTTACCAGGGTCTAGCGATGATGGCTCTTGGTACTCACACTGATTAAGAAATAATAATTTGAAAATATAGATTATGCATTTTTTAAATCATGTTTTATTCATTTTACTTTGTTTAGACACATATCTATTCTACATTAACTTACGTATAAAATACACAAATAAATATAAATAAAGGTATAGGTACATTAATAATTCAAAAACTTAAACATGTTCTAAAATAATGGTCATGAAGGAAATTGATTCATACTGTAATAATATAGTTAAAAGACACGTAATAGAATATTTCTTTTCTTATAAGTTTTTAATATATATTTAATTTATCGTAGGAAGTATTATGATGAATAAACAAATAATTACACACAAGATATATTCATGAATAGTATCATTTATCGCCATTTTACCACTTACTCAGGCATGTCTGAAGTTACATCATTTACTTTATCTTCGACTGCTTCTTCTACATCATCAACTTTTTGTTCTACTTTTCCAAATAACGAGCCTAATTTTTCTTGAGTATCATCCATCAAGTTTTCCATACTTCCCGTGACGTCTGAAAATTATACATTGATTATGGTCATTAATAATTTTAAGAAGTAAAATAAAATACACGAATAGATATTAGATTAGAATTTATAATTTTGTTCTAAATGATTTTATTTTTAAGAAATTTTTAATAACATTTTAACAGAACTGACTTTTTTATTAAATGTTTTAATGATTTATATCGATAAACTCATAAATGTACCTACCTACCTATGATCATTGATTAAGTATGTACTTAATCAATGCTATGAATCTATGATATACGTAGTTTTTCTCGTTTATTTTATTATTTAATTTTAATGTATGAATAAGGTACTTAATTAATTAATAACTATCAATATAGCTACTGAAGTTGTGCTTTATATCTTAAAACTTAAATGTAAAAAGCATAAAATTTTAGATGTCAAATTATTTATATTTACATCTAATTTTATATAATAAATTCATAATTTATAGATGAAATTAATTTATTAAGTCGGGTACCTTCTACCTAGTAGCTACATATTAAGTCTGATTACTTGTGCTCTAATGTCTATTAAGACAATACCTATCATATTCCGTAATTTACTTCAGCGATTAATCAAATAATAGAATATATTTTAAAATACTAATTAAGTTATATTATTAGGGAATTTGAGATAAATATATTTAACTAATAGCTAATATTATACATATTACATAATTAAAAGCATATTAAACTTTATACCTAAAAATAATAGAAGGAAGGAAATTTATCAATAAAATAAAAAAACCACGACTTTATAGATGGAAAAAATAAAATAAAATTAGATTATTTATGAGAAATGATATATGTACTTAACTGCAGAAGTTGTATTATTTCGTGACCATATACTATTCACTTTTACGGTAATTCGAATAAAATGACTTGTCATTCAGGTTTGTTTTATTTTAATATAAATGATAATTCTGTTATTATCTTATATTTTAGTACAATTACTGTATTAATACAATGATGTTCATCAAACAAAATTAAAATTTAGAAAATGTAATTATTATTATGTATCTACTTCAAAATAAAAAATAAATATTTATATTATTGAAAAAAAAACAATTACTTCATTTCTCCACAATCTAAATCACATTTTTAGATCAAAGACTCAAATAATAATGTATTTCAATAAAGGTTTGTCATTAAAAAACATTTTTATTATTTTATTTTATCTTTTTAAACAGAATTTGCAGTGGTATATCGCGTGTTATCGAAATTAATATTTAGTTCAATTGAAATATTACGATTATCTACACTTAATTCACAAACTTATACATTATTTTTTTTGTTAATAACGACTTTCACATAAACAATTTAATATTTTCAATGGATGTTTTCGGAATAGTTTTGTATTTTGTATAACTAATGAAAGTAAACAGATACTGGGTGATTGATATTGGTGAATTTGTCTTTTAAATTTAATTTGAATTAAATGATTAAATTTGAAAAAACGATTCTGAGTAAAAGAGATGGGTCAGCTACAAAAAGTTTGGTGATTTTCGAATTTTTATAAAATTGTAGCTAAATTTGATTTTTCAAATGTTTGTAAAAAAAAAATTGTGCTTATGTATTTCCGATAGATCAACTTATAAGAAAATTTGTAACCAATTCTCAAGAGTTTTTGACAAACCAAAATTATGGTTTTAAATTTTATATATTAGGTATAGTCCAATAATTTTAATATCCCAAAAAAGTGGATTCAAAATGAAAAATAATAAATATTTTAATCTATAGGTAAATAAAACTTTCATTTTCATTAAGCTCCATTCAATGTTATAATTTCTTTATTTGTATAGATATTTAAATATGTAAACATAGTTTGTCCGAAAATGTAGTATAGGTATAACAATCTAAAAATGAATGTGTCAAAATTATATTTCTGTTTTTTAGAAATCATAACAAGAGAACAGGTACTATATAAAAATGTATACATCCTATAAAAAAAATAGTATCCAAGGCATTTGGTTATGTCCTATATTTTTGTTTTTTCGTTTTTTTTTAAAATAAAAGTTCCATTAATCATAATCATTCGAAAAAACACAATCTTTTGTCGAGGGGCTGTTTGGCAGAATAGAAACGCGTGGGCCCATCCTTTAGACCACTCCTTCCGTTCACACATTCACTTCCGATTCCTCAGCAATTGACCCATTTAATAGGCTCTTGACAATGCACAAGAATGACAATAGAAGTGAGCGTTAACATACAAACTGAAGAAAGTGTGGATAGTATACGTGTGCGTGTGTGCGTGCGTGTACGTAAATGTCAATAGATTTCCGTACCGGAAAACTTTTTAAGTGACAGGTTGTTTAGTATTAGTTGCCCAGAAACACCAAAAGAGCATTAAGTTTATCGATTTATTCTAAACTATGTCATGGATGCAATAATCGTTCTGAATAATATATTGTACCTCTACAATTATGCTAGGTACTCACTACATTATAGTTGTATTTATAATGTGGGTAGTAGTTCGTGATATTCATTTACAGTGGAGCCAAAGTTTGAAAATAAAATATAGGGAAATCATATTTGACTATGTATCAACTTTATCGAAATACCTATTTAAGTAATTAATATATTTTAGTGGTATTCTATGTAGTAGAAAGCAAAGTTTTAATACATAAATATGTATATACATATATATACGAGTATATATACCCTTAATACAAAAAAAGTTTATTAAATTGCATTATGCGTTCTAAAAATTACATGGTTCCTACTTAAGATTAAGAATCACACAAATAAATTTATTATAAATTACAAATAATTAGTAAGTACTTTAAATTTACAGTAGTACACAAATTATAAATCAGATAATTATAAATATTTCATGTATTTTATATGTTTCTCAATTTACAGTTTTGATTAGCATTATCATAATGTATTTACATACATAGTGATACAAAAATTGTTTATTGAAATAGTAAATACGAAATAAAATAAAATATTAACTGTTATTAGATAAGTAAAGTAAAGTTATATTTATGTAGTCTATACACTAAACTTATTTGTCTCTTTAAAAATTTCGTTGATCGCATATTTACATTTTATACATTTAAATACCTATTAAATTAGTTTTTAAAAATGTTACTAAAATCCATAAACCTGTATGATTAATGTATAAGCTTTGAAATAATAATTTATTTAAATTAGTGTATGTTGTATATTTAAATAACGATGAATAACTTATATTACACGATACGCATAACATTTGATTTATAAAATCATATGAAGCATCGTTTCGAAATGTACATCCAGAATTTTATATTGGGGGCCAATAAAAATTATGCATATGGATAACTACTAAACAAATCTTTTTTAAAGCCCCGGTAAATGTAATATGTAAACTGTAAAACATTTATTAATTGTTGATGCATTGAAAATTAAAACCCAATATTGCACATTAATCAGTTATTGATTCACGTATTATTAAAAATAATAATAAAATAAAAAGGTTTTGCATAAACGGTTTAAACTTTAAAACAACATTTTGGTAAAAAAATATTTATTGGTAAATAATTATTTATTTATGTTAATCGATAATATAACTGGTAGGTCAAATATGTATATTTATAAGGTGTATATCGCGATTTAACGTTTGAATAAGTTTCGAGAAACGACGTCTAATTATGTTCGAAAGCATTGTATGAATATTTCATAAAACGAATTTGTTAATTGTAACATTTACAGATGTAGTCGATCTGAGCGTAAATTCCTACATTATAGTACAGTATGATAATTCTAAGTTAAAATTAGTAGTTTTATTATTTATAGAAATGAAACCGACAGAAAATTCTCGTGACAATATTCACGTTCATGTAATGTTGTACTTACATTAAAATTTTTAATTTTAATTTTATTTAGAATTTTCCAAACGATGATCATTTATTACCTATGTAAAATTAAAAACTTCTTTTAGATTTGTAAATGTTGACTTAATGTTTTATTTCTTACCATTTTAATATTCATATAAGTCTTCTAGCTGTATCGTCACGAATATATAGTAAAGTTATTAATTTGTCGTTTTATCAAATTTGTTTGTTTAGTAACATGTCACTTACAAAGACATCTATCTTGATGGAAATAATATGTTTACCCTAATGATGACCCACACAATACCCAATTATAAAAGTACTCGTTAAATTTTATTAGTTTTTCATAACGGTCCTCACTGAAAGCTTAACCTTCAACCTCTACGAACTTTTAACAGAAACATCTAGATTAATATTAGGTGTTATATTTATTATGGGTGGATAATTTTAAATTCGAACAAAATATTTATAGGTACTGCACGTGTTAAGAGGATGCAATCGCATTGACACATTTCTCAAGCACAAGACTTGGCTAGTTATTTCAACTGTTTTCTACCTTCCATATAAAATGTTATATGTATATACACAAATTTTCGGTCTTTTTTTAATTGTAATGCGCCAATCGTGTATGAAATGATAGTGCGGCACTGCGGCCCTAAATTTTCGATGTCACCGACGTATCGTTGCCAGCGGCGTGTAAATCATATTATATAATTAATATTATTAAATACACTAAAATAAAGACGTATTTAGGGGGCTTAAAGATGTGGAAGATATTAGGGGTAGCACAAGTTAAATTTTTATGTGTCTTATCAAAAATACAAATTGTAATCTGAAGTCCTAATTCCCGACTCAAGTTAGAACTTGGACTCGATATTGTATCATAATATTGGAGTATAAATAGTATAATATACAGACGCATAAAGCAGTATAAAAAGAGGGTAATTAATTATATCAATAATAAAACTGTTTTGTCTGCTAAACATTCAGGATATTTAAAAATCAAGAATCAAGAGATATCTCTTTTAAATGAGAACGAAATCCTTTTTTTACTTTTAAAACTACCAACCGTGGATGGGAACGGGAGGAGAAAAATAAAGAGAACGGCAACATTCTGAATGCGTCTCTCAAAGCCGTCCTTAAAAGGACAGGGTCCAGACCCCGCGTCTCGCGCTCAAAACGTAACATTAGGAAGGCTTATAACTTTTTAATTTCCCATAATACTTAAGAACAAACGTTTTGAGCAATTTGGATACCTAATAGATATAATAAATAAATAAAACACGTCCAAGTATACCTAACTCGTTATCGATTCGTTAATTTTTCAAACAAAAATTTGTTAGGTTAAAAACTAGTGCATATTTTAACGACGGCCGTGTGATCTAGAAACGACAAAACATCCCAAGGACGGCCCCGTGACGTGTCTGTGCACTACACACTACGCAGAGGGTGCGGTCGCAACGGACGTGCACAAAATATATCAGCTCATCGCCGCGGCGGCGGTATACCTTGGATCTTCTTGACCACTTCGTCGATATTGACACTGTCCACCACCCGTTGGACCATCGGGCACGATTTGTCGGCGTCGGCCATCAGCGACGCCGACGGCGGCGGGTCGGCCGCGACCGCGCGACCGTTGCTGGCGGCGGCTTGCATGGCGTCGCCGCCCACGGGCAGTGGATTGCTTCCGGCGCATCCCATCGCTGTGGCGTGACGGTCCGGCGGTGGCGGCGCGCGAACACGCCCGCACGCGCACGGCTGCTGCTCTTCCGGCGGCGTCCGTCAAAAGCAAATCGCGGTGTACGCGGCTCGCTCCCGTCGCAGCTGCGTCCCCGACGACGACGACGACCGTATGGAATTGTGTTTACAACGAAATACTACAATCGTGTTTATTGTCGTGTTATATTATTATTATCGTCCGATGTCGGTTGCGACGTGTGAACAACAATCGGCGCACCGTTGTCGTCGTCGGGTGATTTGTCTGTCACGACGGCCGGCTTAGATTTTCCCCGGAAAGAAGGAGCTCGCGGAACGAAGACGTGCGCGCCGTGCGATTCGATTGTGCGGCGTTACGGCCAGCTCGCGCGCAATAAATAATGTCGCGCGCTCGACGCCGCCGACGTCGAGCGCCGTCGTCGCCGGTCATTATTGCTATCGCACGCCGCCAAGTACGTCATCGACGCGCACACACATACGCGAAAGGTTGCGTAAACGGGCGCGCGCGCGGTGTGTGCGTGCCGCCGTGACAACGTCGGCGAACCAAAACATTGGCGTGCAAGTGCCCGGCGGCGGTCCGCACGCGCGAACGCCCACACTCGCGCGCGCGTAAGTGCCCACTACCTGCACCGCCTGTCGCGCGACAAACGTGCACCACAACAATGTTGTTATTGAGCCTATAGAGCAATGACGTCCGTCCGCGCCGAAAACGACCGGGGAGAAAATTTTGTGCACACGCGCAAAATGCCCACAGTGTTGACAATTGACAGTCATTTTTCTGATGAAAACAAATATTATATATCGTGTTCGTAAAATATTACCGGTCTCTGTAGACTCTGCCGAGCTCGTTTTATATGATTTTTTTCATAATATAAATTAGTCTTCGCAACCCTTTACTGCGCGCGAATTCGCGTGTTATACATTGTAATCATTAGGCGCTATTGCGGTGTCGTCGACCGAACGGTTTTTTTAATTCGCACGATTTACATAACGTTATGTTTTACTTTTACGTCACACGTATAACCTACTTGGCTACATGCTCACTCTTTAGACATATGTGTATATTTTATGAGAGCGAATTAAACACAATGCGCATAAAGTATAAGACTTTTTCATACATTACAGTATATAACTTCTTATGTGAAACGCACAATTGTTTGAAATTAATTAATAAAAAATTATTAGGACCAGAATGTTGCTGAATTTTATATATGATATTTCTTATCTTATATAATATGTATTAATAACATTTTTTGTGTCACTTTCCAATAGTGAAAAATAGTTAAAAAGACCTGAAATGTAAAAAACTGTTTCCAAAAAGAAAATTAAAAAAAAATACTATATAAAATTAATTATTTAGTTTAGATTCGTATGTTATTGAAATATATCTTAGTTGGGATAGCATCGTTTAGGACGTTAATAAAATATTAAATTAAGATATCATAATTCAGAAGGTTGAAGAAACTTTTGACAGAAAAAAGAAAAGAAATCATTAAAATGTTGATTTTTGTTCAAATAATTAATTTGGTCATAATTTAATTTTCGAACTCTCATAAAAGTTAATTGTAACTTTTACGCGGTACATTAAAAAATAAGTTGGAGCAATTTAAGAAGAATCTTAAAAAAATGTTCAGGACTTAAAGATTAAAATAATAATGTTATTTATTTTTTATTACAAAAACAATTTAAACATAAACTTTCATGTTTTTAACAATTTTTTTTTTAAATACAGAAGTTCAATAAATGTCCTCCTCTACGCACCAATTAGACAACATTTGCTAAGTATCATAAACTATCCATAAATTTATTATATCATTGTTATTATTATATATATGACACTTAATACTGTAATAACAATTTAAAACTTGCACAAAATATCGGTATACTTTAAGAACATAACCCATTTTTAAAATGAATATTTTTGCAACTTTCTACAAAATTATAGTTGTTAGCTTCACACAAAGTGTACACGTCATGAAGTAAATATGAATACGTATTTGGTATATAGTACATAACATAGAAACCTACATACTTACTTACAAATAATTCGAGCGGCGCGCGCTGTAATTTATCGCATATAGGAGTAGTATTATATTATATAATGATTTGAAAATAGATCATTAATCAAACAGTTTGTAGGGCATGCTGTGATATTTGAGTTCCGCAATGGTTCATCGTTCTATTTATACGTACAAGTAATACCTACGTGCTATGACATTTATATTTAATAATATCAACAAAGACATAATATCGGGTAGATATTTGTATAGGTATATGCTTAAAATATAAACGATTCAAATAAAGAATGTTCCTAATCGCATGTGCATTGAACACTTTTCGATATGATTCTTAGATTTGCCATATTTCTCCTGCACCGTGATTGTTTTGATTCAAAATCAGAGATTTTCTAAATTGACTTTATATTTCTGAAAGAACTTGGCAATTTTTAAAAAGTTTTCATGGAGATGAATTTCCTAAGGTTAAATTTTGTTATAACTTTTGTACTCCAGTAAATGAATCTCGAAATATTTTCGAACTCATGATTCATATTCTTTTTTTAGTTCTGCGTTATACTTATTAAGTATGCGCATTTTAATAATGACTAAATCTAACATAATAATACTGAATATTATATACTTACACGATGTACCCACAATTTGTTTTATATTTTAATTAACCAATTTGGTGTATTGTCTTGTTAGTTAAATCTAATCGTTTGATTAGGTCATCATGATATCATCCATGGAGTGTCATCTATAAATACGTTTCTTTTTGTTTTAAACTTTGTTCCATAAATATATAGCTTACTTTTTATTGTTTAATCAAAATCATGTGTTTAGAAGGGTACTCATAGGTACCCTCTTACATATATATGTATAAAGAGGTCATGATTAAATTGTTGTATACTCGTATTTTGTACAAGAAGTCAATTGAAAAATAGCTATATAATAATATTTATTGATTAATAAAAAGTCTGTAGTTTGTATAATTTGAAGTGTTAAACCTTTGTGCGGCTTTAGTTTGGTAAAACGGTCAACACAAACTTTGTCTAAAAAATTACATAAGTACTTAGTAACCTTTTTCTAATGTTCACGAAAACTTATTTAAAGTTAAATTTCCATCAATGTAAAATACATTTATGTATGAGCACGTCATAATTCGTACCTTCAGAAAGTCGTAATTCTTCAGGAGCGAAATTTTTTAAAAATATGAGTCTAGAAAAAGCTAAACTGACTGGTAATACATTAAAAAGGTATTATATTTCTTTTAATGTTCGTGTACGTCGCTGAACTCTCGGAGTACTAATCTAAATAATAATAAACACATTAACATTTTTATTACAATATATGAATTAACATTTATTTTAAATTATGAACATAACGGTACAATGTGTTATAAAATTACGACGACTCGGTACAATTTCCTTAAAAAAAATCATTGATTAAAAAACATGTTAGTACATATTATATTATATAATGATATTATTCATCCACGTAAGTTACAGCTATATTATCAGGTAATTTTGATCAACACAATAAAACATATCTTTTTCATTTTATTAATAATTAATATACATAATGGTTACAACACTTATATATAATATATTTAATATTTCTACTAATACTTATTACGAACAATAATCTCATAAAAACATACCTATAAAGAGATGATAATACAAGTATAAAATACAATAATATTTTACTTAAAACATTGTAAACATTTAAAGTCATTCTTTTTTTCATTTTATTTAAGCTTGATATGTACTTAATACTCATAACTATTTTACTGTATTCAGGGATTTAAAGTATGCAATAGTTTCTAAAAAAGAATTTAACATCAAACATTACTAGGTAGGTAGGTAAGTACAAACTTATTGTCTCTGTTGACTGATACAAACAATTAAATACAGTAGTAAAAATAATGCTATACGGTAGGTGTAATTCTATGATAAATATGTTTTATATGATAAATGACTATGTCTTAATTTAATATTAAATCAATTAAGGGCGTTGCTCAAATGTTGATTTTGAATTTACTTAACTCTAAAATCGTTATTATTATTATTAATTATTAATATTTATTTTAATACGTAGTATAATAATAATTTCAAGGTTTATTATTGAGCATTGGCTTTTTTTTCAATTTATCAATTATTTTTTTAATATAACATGTCTCCATAAAATCATTTAATTGATACATTTTTTAATACGTTATATCATTGATTACAAATACTAGTATTTATAACCAATGGTTATAATATTATGTTGTTTAAACTTATGGTACCAATTTTTATTTTAAGTTGAAATATTTATGATCAAGACTAGTAGTTATGGTATAGATAAGGTTATTATAATAAATATATCTTACTTTAAGTATATACCTAATATATATTTTTCGATAACATATAGTAAGGTTTAAAACAATAAAGTATAATAGGTAATCAATAACCGTACAATTTTGCCTGTCCCAGTTGGTGAAAAAAGAATACACACATATAATACTCAAAGCAATTGGCCAATATTGTCCTATCATTTTTGTTTTAATAATCTCTATTGTTTAACTTAATTTATTTTCTTTTTTTAGATGTAAGTTGTTCAACCAAAGATAGAGATTTACCATTGTTAAATTATTATCGAATTATCTTATGCAGGTATTGTTTTGGCCACTAGCTTAGTAATTATAACATAAATAAATATCTCAAAATTCATTCGAACTTATTTATTTTACATAATTTTTTCTACTATTAATTTCAATAAATAATTTATGGCATTTAAATATTCATACTAAGAAATTTATAAACTATCCAAAGTTATTACATTTTATAAAAGGAATTCTCAAACCCCAAACAATTAAGAACAAAGAATATTACAAATTCTGTTTTCAGAAATCTAATCAATTTCGAAAAGAACTTCATAAGAAATAGTCTCACAAGTTAAAAGGGGTTTTCAATTATATTTTAAACATAAATTAGAAATTCAAATAATTATACACTAATTAATAAATGAAAATAATTCAACCATAAATAAATATAATTCAAACTTATTTAAATTTTAAATAAATCATAATGGAAAACCTCAACTATTATGATTTAATTACCTAAATATTTTGGTGGGATAATATGATGAAAAATGTAAACATATATAGTAATATGATATTTTATATCTATTTACATTTAATAAATTATTATTTGATAAATATTAAATACTGATGTTATTGCATCAATGTCTTGTAATATGTTGGTTATGGGTGCCTATACGAGAAATTATTTTAATTAATTCGAGAAATTGTTCTTTTTCATTTTTTTTATGGGTTATCTCTCCTAAAAGCTTTGATATTATACTTACTATTCATACTATAATCATTGAGTTTCATTATTACAAATTTGTTTATAATTTAAATCAAAATAAATGTAAGAACACATTTCTGTGGAAATAAACATTTGTTGTTCATACAATTATAAATCAATGGCTTACAAAATACAACCATTTCCTTTTGCTTATGGCTTATGCTTATTAGACTTCGTTTGAATTAATCAAATATTATGTTTAATATTTTAATATCTTCAACACATTTTCAAAACCTTATTACATATTGTTTTGCGTTCTGTTTATGATGGCAAATTACGCTACTTGATATTTGAATGTATTCAAAGAACATTAACCTATACCTGATGCAAAATTCTTTGAAGTAAAAATTAATTTATATACGATTAATTAAGAGAAACATACGAGAAGGGTAGAGTGGTTCTATTATGTCTGATCGGAATAATCAAAAAGGTATGTAATATCATTGATTATAAATACTAGTATTTATAATCAATGGTAATATGTATGTATGACATGTAAATACTTGTATATAATACCTATTGGTACATCGAACGAATCATTAATTTTGGAATATTATGTAGTTTAAATTACGGACTATTTAAGTATAGCTGTGTAATCGTCTTATTTTACCTCACTTTCTATCCAAAATTCTAAACTACCTATATGGGATCAGTCCCCTTCGTCCTTAACTTAATTAATTTTATATTTGTTTTAGCTGGTTAAAATTCAATAATTCTTAATCTATAAATTAAACTTTAGTTTTAAGTTATATTTTCTTGAACTTATATTACCAACCTATACCTACCTACTTGGATATATTATGAAATAAATATCATATCATTATAATCATAAATTATTAAATTTACTAAAACTGAACAAGTAAAGGATAAAATTATTAAATATTAACTATTAAACTTAAATAATGTTTGTAAACATGTTTTTAAAGGTGGTACGGATACATTATTTGCGTATTGCAGTTATTGTTAAGTAATAGTATGAATAAGGTTAAGAGTTTAAAAAAATACATTCATTTTTTACATAGAAATTATAATTGAATAAAGAGAGGTGTAGAAGAATAAGTTGAAAATATAGTTTATAATTATTCTGATTCATCTTTATTTGAATCGTAATAATTATACCATATATTTTATGTCACTGGTACATCCTATTGATTTAGAGTTTTTTTAATTACTGTAAAATATGATATAGATATTATATAATATCATAACTCATCATTAAACGTTGTATCCTGTAGAATGGAATTCCAATGTTTCCATTGCTTGAAAAATGGAAGTCCAAAAGCTTTTTCACAATAATAAAACTAATTTCTGAAAATATCACAGGTCCTTCGATTATTACTTAAGTATTGTCATGTTAGATGTTTAACATTTAAAAATGTAATATGTATAAAATACTTTGTAATATAAATCATAAGACTTTTATGTTTCAAACAATGAATTATATAGTTATAAATTATAACTATTATAACTTATAATAAATCGTTTATTATTTGATATGGTTAAAAACAAAAAACATTTTTATGATATTTACGTTTCAATGTGACCGCTTTTATAATTCGGTTATTTTAGGGTGAAAATGAGAATAGGTAGAGGTAGTAAATAATACTTATAGCTAGAGAATCAATAACACGTATTATATGAAATGCATGTGACATATTTGTCCAATCCAACTTATTGTGGTTTTTAATAGTATTTATATGCGTTGATATGATAGGTACCCATATCAATTCAGTTGCAACTATCCCTTAAACTTATATTAAAGATATTTTATGATACGTATACATGCGTTGTGACTAATATGTTAGTTATCGAATGAAACAAAATATAGTGATTGCTGCGATATCATTGATATTTTAAATTTTAACAAAAGAACCATAGTTTGTAGTATTTATAAAGACTATTTGATTTAAAAACAGATAATAAACATAGACTTATTTGGTAGTTATATTTTATGAATTAATGCAAATGTGATCTGATTTAATGTCATATAATACTTAATTATTAGGCTGTTCAGTATTCTACGATTTTATTTTATTTTGTATTACCTATATTATATTACATACGCTAAATATGAAATCATAAATTTTCGAATACATCTATTCATACAGTCTGCACTGGTAAATAAACGCTTATAATTTATGTAAAATGTATATTTGACATTGCGCAAAGTTTATAATTTAAAATGGTAAAAATAAACTTCAATATAATATAGACGGCTAAATAGATAAAAATATAAGTATAGATATATTTCGATGATGGTGGATATCAATATTTTTGGTAATAAACGAGAGCATTAGGTAAATACCTTTTATAATTTAAAGTGAACATAAATCAAATGACATTTTTTTTCTTGAACAGCTGTACGTACGTTCAGTGCTTCGTTATTCATTTTTTTTTTTTTTTTTTGGAGTGATATTTGAATACAGAAACGATACTAATCTGAACAGAATGGATGGCATTTGAAATAGAATCACGTTTCCTACACCAGTCAGTTTGAAATTGGGGTTTCTTCGGGTAATGGCTCAACCACTAACTACATAACCATTTGATTGATGTCCAGAAAATGTATTTAACGCAATACTGCTGTTAGTGCCATTATTCAAAACATGTCGTAAGCGACCAAATCGTATGAAATGTATTCAAAAGCTTAATATCCAATTTCCCGATAAAATATTTGTATTTCTTTTATGAGTCCTAGACGTTTTGGATACAAATTCAAAATCATTTGATATCAAATGAAAAATGGATTGAAAAATGAGACATAAAATTAAACTTCTTTATCAAAAAAATGTTATTTTATCTGTTGTTTTCTTTGAAAAAAAAAACGAATTATATTGTAACGATTCTGTCATCGATACGTTTTGCATAACAATGGGAAGAATGTATATTATATTTGCCTTTATTTAAATTTAAACGAAGAAAAAACTACGGAGATCTGGAAAGCAGTTTCCTGCTTGACATTTAATAATAAAATAACGCCTTTAACTATCGATTAAGTAGACAGGTACATTATTCAAAACTCTAGGGAGTTTAAAAATAGTTTATGCTGTCAATTTGAACTTTAATTCATTAATTATTTATTTAAAACGGATTATCTTTTGGACTTATAAACGGATTTTTAATTCAAGGTCATCAACCCAAAACACAGTAGACGAACATCAAATATTCCTACACGTAAGTGTAATGCATTTTATATTCGTTACGTAGTAGATATAAAGATAGTACAGCATTACCGTATAAAAACGTGCGATTAAATATAATTAACATTAAATGTATCTTACCTATACTTTCTATTTATAATGTGTTAGCATTTTGTTTTTTAATCGTTCGTAGTAAATTTATAAAGATATCATATTTTTTTTCACGTTTAAATTATAGGTGGATTAAATTTAAATATTTACCTACACAATTGTATGATAAATAATAATTATATTATTGGTGAATTATAAATATCATATTTTATAATCATTGTATTATTATATCACAAAATTTAATTTTTTTTTTTCGTTGACCGTTAAAATAATGTTTAAAAATTATTATTATTATTATTATTTTGTATAGATAAATGACTTAATTGGCGATTAATGATTCGTTTTAAAACATTTAAACTTTTTTTTTATGAGTAAACATGTCTTTAATTTTCATTGATATTTGAGTCTGAATAAAAATCAGTGCCTATATAGTTGTCAGTTGATATAATATATTATAATTTTATTATATATTATATAATATAATATATTGATATAATAAGTGAGTACATATTTAAATGCTTGTTAATTGTTAAAAGGAATGTCCAGTAGGTAAATATAATATTAATCAATAATAATTATGAGCTGGGTTCATATTCAATCATACAACAACTTTAAATCATAAGAACTTGTGAATTTTTGTACCGAATTAGTTTTATGAAATTAAAAATAAATAACATATTGATTATCGATGTTCAAAATTAAGTCTGTGTACGTATTGTCTTTTGTCTTTTTATTAAATTACATTTATTTAATTCTCTTTTCGTCAGAATGAAACTTAACAAAATGAATTGATTTTAGATTGCGGAATATCGTAAAAATAATAATTCGAAATCAAAATTGTTATAAATATAAGATCTGAAGATCATGTGATTAATAATGATGTTTGAACAAAAGTCAGTTTGGATAATATCGTTAAATATTATGTTTATGCATTTACAAACGATAACAAAACAAACCGACATCTGAGACAATATTTCTACATTTTCGCGCTATCTTAAATATTTTTCCACTATACAAAATGATGATTCGAAACCACTGCTAAAACTTGACGATGACTAGACCAGGTCAGAGGCGCGTCGAAAAAACAGACGCAAAATAATTTATTGAGTATGATGTTTGTTACACAACACACAAAAAGTCTAAGTCTGAACACCTCACTTGGTGGTGGGAGGGAGCAAAATAATGCAAATCTAATGTGAATTGAAGATTTGTTAAAGCTCTAAAAGATAAAAAAAACCGTTTGAACATTATTGTAGATAAAAATCAAGTTAGGTTAATGACTATAACATCATTGGAGTTTTGCCTTTGGCGTAAATACGACTGCTCGCTACACGGCTCTACAACAACAACACACTACGGTTGTTCTCAAACAATCGAATTTCAACAATGAAATAACAAAAACCTCTCTAAACACCAACAATCCTGTGGCTTAGGAAAATATAACTAAATTGTACAAACGTAAATATTAGTATTACTTATAATATGTAAATGTATAGTGTATACATATTGTATATACTATGAGTACTTATGCATAATTTATTATGTTCACTTGTCTTTTGTTTGCGCGCGTTACTACAATCATTTTTTCGATGTCTTTCGGTTTCTTTCGAGGGCCGAAACCGAGCTGGCTTGATTATAGGTCCTTCGCGCGTGTGAATAGCGTGTGCCCTAAATTATACCTACGTGTTAGATCGAATCCAATTACGCGTAAATCTAAATTCCTAAGTCATTCGTTCTAGTCTGGTTAAATGCACTCTAATGTATACCGTGAACGCATTTAAGTATTTATCTATTATACCGCGTATTATTACAACTAAGCGAACGCTTAGTAAGAGAGCTTTTACGGTTTAGCTTTTCGACGTGAACCAATCCGCTAAACGTCTCGGAACCAATCGACTACCGATACAAAGACGCGCGCGTAAGTACTCGATCGTCATCGGACGATGATGATTTTTAATAATAATGCGTAAGCTATTATTTCGAATGAGATCGGCGAACGTATCGCGACAACGTGTATGTTGGCAAACTACTCAAATTTGATTGCTCCCCCTCAGCTTTTAATTTTTTTCTGCGTTTTTGTTTTTCACTCTAAAGGATTTAAAAATACTGTTTTCTGCTGTCTCTGTTTCGTCACACGCGTGAGACGTGACTTGGTCATTAAGACGTATTCTTTGCCGAACGCCACGACTAATCGATACGGCGGTGTTGCGATGAGGATTTTGAAAAAAGTTTTGGACTCGTTGTGAAGTCTACTTGAGATTGGAATTTCCTACTTTTATATTTTATCCCTGTATGTCTTACCAAAACAATCAAAACATTTCTTGAGTGAAAAAAACCGATCGCTCGATGTTAGTAAACTCGGAGGCAAAAACATTAAAAATCAGGTCCTGAACCAGAAGCTGATTTGAAAAAAAAAACCCCACAACGAGTTCAGATCGGTTTTTAAAATTACATCACATCGTTCGTTCGATTTGTGCGTTTGGCAAAGATTAGGTCTAATTTACTATGTTGTGCGTATGATAAACAGGGACAGCCGATAACGGTATTCAGGGACGAATCTATGATTATTTTATGGGAGATGCTAAGAATTATTATTAGAGATCATATTGAATTCTCTGTATTATATTATCATGAACTAACTATTTATTTTTTTCTTTTATTGTTTTCGACACCGACTAAATAATAAAACAAACCGTCGTTTTTGTTTATGTGAAAAAAAATCTTGAACAAAATATAAAGGCACACATGTATTATATAATATTATATGCACCTATATATTTATTAATAATCTTGAAAAATAATTACAAACTGTATTCGTTTTTCTTTCGAGGTAACCGATAATAGCAGTGCTCATAAAATCCAATATTACAAACTATTATTATCTAATGTCTTACTCGTTTACCACCAGAAACAAAAACGATTGTAATTTGTAAGTAATCTAGTTTCTTACCAATCAAAAACAATAGGTCAATACTGTGTGCTATATATATACAGCACTCTAGCGCCCCCTCTAAATCCATCCCCCCCCCCCGAAAGTGTCCGATGAAATAAATCTCCTAGACATAAAAGTATAACTAATCTGATCATATATGTGTCCATATCTACACACGAGACAGTCGCCTCGAAAAAATGAAATAATAGTTTGGCACGCCACCAGCAGCCCAGTCGTAGCCGTATTACGGGTATATATAACGATCATATTATATATTTATGTATAAACGATATTATAGTATGTGGTACCGGATGATGAAAAATTCACGGAACGGCGCATCTACGAACTGCTGTAGTTGGACTCTTCGAACGACTTGTCGATGGACATGATGTCGGAACACGTCCGAGACAGCGACATCTTACTGTCGGCGACGTTTTGCGACGCCACCGTTATCGTCGACGCAGTGGACTGTTGCGGCGGCAGGCGGCTGGACTGCCGGCGATGGTGGTGCACATGACGTTCGTCCGCTGCCGGTGCCGCGCGTCGCGGCGACCCGCCAGACGTCCTGGCCCATTCGGCCGCGTCGATGACGTCGTTGGCGGACGACCGCCATCCTGCGCTGCCGCCGACGCCGCCGCCGCCACCACCGCATATCGGGGACCCGGATCTCCGGCGGGCTACCACGTCTGAGCAACTCGAGTCCTGCCGCCTGCGTTTCGACTTGACCGCGGCGTGCGGCACGTCACAAGTGGCCGACCGCGTGCATCGCTTGGCCCGCTGCCGGTGGTCCGCCGCGGCCGTGGCCGCAGCCGCGTACGCGATTATCGCCGCGTCGTCCAGCTCCACGGGCGTCTGCCTGCGCAGCACGTGGCGCCGGGCCGTGTCCGACCGCCTGCTCCTGTCCCGCACGCGCATCGTCACCGGACACTCGTTGGGCACGTGCAGGTCCAGCACCATGGACCCGTGCAGCGATCCCCTGGCCCTCTGGTCGTTGACCGATTCCCTGCTGTTGTTGTTGTTGTTGCAGTTGCTGTTGTTGTTGTTGTTGTTGTTGTTGTTGTTGTTGTTATTGCTCGTCAGCAGGCCGAAACTGCTGTGCCGGGACCGGGGCGGCGAGAACAGCGGGTTGTAGTCTTGCGTGTCCATTGACATGGCCTGCCGACGCAACGCGTGCGGGCTGAGCAACGCGCGCCCCGTGCCCGACGACTGCACAACGTGCACGGCCGCCGCGTGCTTGTGCCGAACGGGCAGTCTGCCACCGGGCCCGGCCGCGGCCGCCGCAGCGCCCCGGCCGACCGCAGCCAAGTTGGGCGCCGACGGGCTCTTGTTCATCTTGTTCCGGCCCATCACGTCGCACGGGTTCTGGTAGCTGCTCCGGCCGCTGTCGCCCCGCGATAGGTAGCCCGCGGACGGCGTCTGCCGCCCGTGCCCGCGATGTCCCGAGGTCGTCCCGGCACCGACGCCGCCGCCGCCACCACCGCCGCCGCCCATTATTTTCAACTGACTGGACATGAACTTGGCGGCGCGGTCGCGTGCCTCGAAGGTCATCACGCACGCCGCGACAACAATGAATCCTAAAACGAAGACCCCGGAATTTAGCGGGGCCAAATCGAACTCGGAGACCTGGCTGGGGGGAGGGGGGCAGGGTTATCGCCGTTTTGTTTTCGAGAGCAAAGCCTTTTTTTACGTGGAAGTTGCCCGCTCAAACGGTTCAAATATTTTAATCGTTTGCTTCTTTCATTGAAGAGAAAATAGAGAAGAAATTATATTTATCGAGCCTCAAATTAATGTCTACATCATTAAACAAGACTACTGATCAAATGTCAGCTTTTAGCTTCAGCGGTACTTATGGTTTGTCAAATGTATCGATTTATGTTTGAAATGTACAGGCCTTGTCATAGGTATGCATCGTTATTATTTATTATATTAATTATTATTACTATATAGATAGGTTTGCACAAACAATTTTCTTCAATTCGTGAATTTACTACTGTAAATACACATTCTACTGTGAAATAATACTTATCTCGTATCTGACCCCTCTGATAATCTAGCTAAATATAAAATAAGAGAAACGCCATATTTACCTCCAACACCCATTACAATTGGTCCGGCATATGACAACTTATAAATATGAGATGATTTTTTAGTTGTTTTTGTCGTATGTATAGATGTACTCGAATTGCCAGTGTCAGTTCTTGAGACAATGTCATCTGATGAAAGCTGTTCTGCATAATACCCTATTTAAAAGTTAAACAAAAGATTTGTAATCAACAATAAAATTACCATAGCTTGAATAAGTTTGAAATAAGAAATATTATGTTATACAAAGGAAAATCAAAACTTTTAGAAAGTATCATAAAATCAAAACTTAGTAAATATCATATTCAAAAAACGGACATATTGTAAGTTTTAATATAGTTGAATTCAAATAAGCAAAGAAATACTTTAATTTTAATGAAAATTATCAATTTATTACTAAAAAACTTAATATTAAACAATGTAAAAACAAAAATACATAAAACAAATAGCGCCTTAACATTTATTATATATATATATATATATATATATATATTCGTTTAATTTTGAATTTTGAAACCGGCGTATTTCAATTTTGATTTTTTATTTATTCAGTGCAATTGCTTAGGAAATAAATGTGTATTTAAATAGAAACATCCAATTTATTCAACATTTTAGGAAAATAAATCAAAAAATGATTAATCCGTTTAAATTGGCTGAAATATATTATATCGCAGAACGAATTATTTTACGACCAATTATAAGTTAAGAATGATATACGTATATATATATATCAGTATTATAGTATACTTATACAGTATACATATTACATAGGTATCATACAAAATTAATCGATTCGAACGAATTACTGCGATTGGCGATAGAAATAATAATATTTACAAACATACAATTAGAATACATGTATTTATTGAATATTTGAATAAATTTTAAAATGTTAAAATTCGGGACATGGAAATAAATATAAATTCAAAAGGTACTATTTATGCTGATATACAAATAACAAAAAACTAATTAATGAAAAAACGTACAAGTCCAAGGTATAATATAAAAATTCAACCTTTTATACAATATTTATTATCTAAATTTAAAATAACCGGTATTTAATATAAATTTCTAGTCCTATATTAAAACATTATGACATATTCTGTTGTAGGAGGGAAAGCAAGAATTCTCGTAAATTAGTTTGAATAATTACAAAGCAATCAACGCAGTTAGTGTCATTCAAGTGAAATTCAAAACTTGTAGTATAGTAGGTATTGAAGTTATTAAAATATGAAATGCATAAATCATTCGGTAGCGTCTTAATTTTAAATTGTATTAGTGCTTTTGAAGTGAACGATTTGATTTTTATCTCTTTTAAAGTTTTATATTCTTTTTTAATTGGGCTTTAAGAAAAACTTAATTATACAAGTTCTAGATTTTAGTTACTTTATTTTGTTTTTTTCTGTTGGGATCACTATCGCTAAACTTTATGCAGGAAAATGTATATTCGTTTCACGTAACTCATTTTAGTTTAACAAGTATTTGTAGCCTAAAGAAAATGTTAGTTACCTTACACAGATTATATAATCGGATTAGAGTCGACTTTTGGTTAACATAATAATTCCAAAATAATAAATTCAATTTATAAATTCGATAATACAAAAACAACAATGCCAGTGTTTTATAGCTCATTCGAATAACTATATAGGTATTAATTGTAATTGTACAGGTTAGAACTACTATTAATTTAAACAAACAAATTCACTAAATTAAAATAAATTTGAATAATCCATTCAAATGCAATTTTTTTAAGTTTTTTCTATTTTCAGAAAAATACTCGTAAAATGAATACAAATTTACTTATACTTTAATCTGACTAGATTTAAATTTCAAAAATTACAACTCACTCGTATTTTTATTTTGTTAGGAGTGCAACCTTTATTTATACATTTGTTGATAAAATAAACTCTACCTTGTTAATAATTATTATAATTGTAACGCTAGAATATTATAATAACTCCTTTATTCGGTTGACATATTAGAACACTTGAATTTAAATTATTCGAAGATAACATAATATTAGATGTATATTTTAACCCACTCCAACATTAACTTCGAAATATTTTTTAATAATTCAATAAATTGTCATTATTTTCAAATGTATACAAATACATACATAATACGACTATAAATCATTCGTCTTTTGGTTTTATCACTTAACGTAATATGTGTTATATACAGTCGACATTTGTTATTAAACGTTATATATTTGTATAAATAATTGTACCAGTACCTAGTTTCAATAAAAAAAAAACCATTGGTCCTAGTCACTTCCACACACAAAGTTTGAGTTATGACCCACTTCCTGTACACCCGTTACCTGATGAACAATGCGACAAAGTAGGTATATATACATATACTACACACAAACACAAAGTCTGAATGACCCACCCAATTCCTGTACTTCGCCAGTCAGTTTTTATCTGTATTCAAAAATGTGTACTTAACCCTATTTTAATCTAATTGTAGAACGAATCAAGGAGTGAAATTATTTATGGATAAAATTGATCATGAAAATACATACACAATATTTTATTGAAGTAAGAAGCTACCTAAATGTGTAATGTTTATTGAGTTATTTACATTTATTTTGTGCTATAAACTGTAAAAATATAGATACATACCGATAATGGCCATTATGGCTCCGACAGCCATCAGGAACAATCCAAATGATAATGCTTTGCATGCATTCCAAAAACATTTTTCCGCTATGGCTTTACTAGCAGCACTTAAAATTTGAACATCTACATTTGTTCGGCGATCTAAACCAGACATCCGATATGAAGAGCTACATTGCCGCATCACTGTACATACACAAAGAAAATATTCATTTAATATGCATGCACTATACATATAACCTATATATATATATATGTAGTAAGTACATAATGTTGTATATGTGTATATTTCTTTTTATCTTATCTAGGGCTGTAAATAAGTTTGCTTTTATTTATTTTTTATATTCATTTTTTGCACTATAGCTAGGCCACGCGTGATGTTTAATTTTATTGAATTAATGGTATTAAAAAATATAAAGAAACATTAAATATTTTTCTCTCGAATCAAAGTATATGGAATAATATCATTTTTACGCAATTGTTTGATGTAACAATTTAAATAAAAAAGCAATATACAATATAAAATAAAAATCAGTTTTGAAATTCAATAAATATTCTCAAAAGTTTTCGAGTTATTTTTTTTACTACCGACACATCAATTCAATAATACGCGAACGCAAACATCGAACGTATGGTTTACATAGGTACTGTGGCTCGTAAATCGTAATACGTAAAATAAAAACTTTGTGAACTGAATTTATACAGAGTTTGGAATTTTCTGCACGACTTAATAGTAATCGATTGTACAAAAAATACATTAAGTTTTTATTTTTTTTCACTAGGTAAATTGGAATATGGTACAATATATTAAATTCTTTGTATCGAAGATAAAAAGACTGTTATATACAAAAATAATGTAATACGCATAAGAAGAATATAATATTATTTTCTTTCAAAAGAAATGGATCCCAGCAAAAAACAATCCTCACTACATAGGTATTATATTTTAGTATATAAATATATATGTATATTGTATGTAAACGTATAAAACGGTAGGTACTTCGCATATGACATATATTAATATTATGATGTAATGCATATGAATGGTGCTTTGAGATGTGAACATTTGAGTTATTATTTTTATGCAGTTAAATAATTTATAAAATGTATACATGTGTAATATAATATATAAAAGTACGCGTATACATCCATTAACCACAATAGATCACTTTTACAATTTATAAAGTTACGCAAACCGGAAAATACAGTGCAGAAAAGTATCTGTATTGTATAGAATCGGTATAATGTAACCTTAAAACTGATTACTAGAGTTTAAAATTATTGTTGTATATATATATACGTATATATTATTGAATTATTCACGTAGAACAAAAGTGAAATACGATACCTTATGTCCTTATGAACGACGGGTGGGGACTGCCCACTCGTCCACGGTTCATAATTTCATAATCAAACTATGACGATTTCTACTATCATAAGCAAAAGACTATGATATAGTGCAGTGGCGGTTTTCCCGGGAAGGCAAGGGAGGCACCGCCTCCCTTGAAAATTAGGGAGAAAAAGTGGTTAAAATCATAGTAATTATTATCGGTTTTATAATTTCAATTTTTAATTAATTTCATAATAAAAATATACACACAATTGTGAAAGTGAAATAAATAAATTTGAAGAAACTCTCAATAACGATTTATCGCCTTTACAGTCTACACATACCTCATGGTGATGTTATATAAATTAAATTATAAATATACTATAGAGTATTATCGCAGACTAGATATCCTTTTATATATATTAAAGAACAGGCCTTTTTTATGTTCCCATTTTGTGACGACGCTATTTAACTTTTTTCCAATTTTTTTTCACAGAGTTGTTCCAAATACCTTCCCGAGTGTCACTACGTCGCCCGATTTTCATAATTTTGTTTTTAAAAGGTTGAAATGGGTAAAAATAATATTATTCAAAAATGAATCCCTATTTACCAGGTATCTCCTCATCACGCGTGAACGGCTGCACCGATTTAGCTAATTATTTTTGTTGTTGTGTTTGTTATTGTCAGGAGAAGGATTTTACGGAACAAAAATTAAGAAAATTAACCCTAAGGGGGTTAAAAGGGATAAAAATGGAAAAAATCCGGAGCCACTGGAGCTTTGTGGTATTAAATTTAGTCAATAGTTTCATTTTATACAAATAACAGAGGCATGAATCAGTATTCAGACCTGGTAATTCAGGAAGGCATTAGGGGCGATTATTTCGGGGTGAGCTTGTTTTATTCGAAAACCTATTTCGGTAAAAACGCCGATAACGACGAGTTATCACAGCACTGCAGGCGGCGCGATACGCGTTGCAGTGTGAACGTTCCGCCGCCGTGGCCGTGTGGACGCGTGGCCGCCGTGATGGAACGACAACGACGTGGTCGCGCGCTGCAGACAGGACTCTGGATACCGCGGTCGCGGTCGTCCGTCCGGAGGTCGTTTAGAAAAACGACCGTTAAAAAAACAAATCACTTTCCATGAATTCGTGAATAATTCTCATTGGCTTGTTCGTTTCAACCGTTTTAACGGCCGGCGACGCGGGGATTTCCTTTCCGTTGTCCCTTCAGTCTTCGTCGGTTCGCGAGTATGTGCTGGGCTCCTCCGAACGGGTCCGTGTTTCGAGATTTTATGCCGACCGCCATAATCTCGTTTCACGTTTTCTAAATTTTGTTTCGCATCGATGGTAATAGTATTTATCGACGAATAATCGCACGTCTCACGGCGATCGCGTGGGCGCAACCAAATTATTTCGTCGCTTAAATATTACCGTACCATCGATATTCGGTGTTCAGCGTATTTTTCCTATCGTATCGCCGCCGTCGCGTCCGGTGCGCGATCCATTACGCGAGTGTAATGGCCGTCGCCTTAGGATTTTCAACGATTCCGTCGAGGCTCAGACGACGTCTAATCCAAGCCGGTAAAGGCTTCGAGTGTGCGTTTTTTGATGTCGTCTCGTTTCGTATCGTATCCGCCATGGCCGGTACGATCACCGCCATTTTTCCGCGCTACGAGTTGCGTGAAAACACGGCGTGGATGGTAAAAATATAACATTTTTTTTTTTCGTTTCGTTTCGATTTGTGCGTGTAAAGAATTCGCGATCGCTTAAAGCGGGCCAGCCACAATATGGGTTCATCATATTCGTTCATTATTGTATTGCGATGGCACCACAAACAAGCCAATATTTGAGGTAGGTTAGGTTAAGTTTATTATTACAATAATAATGTGATTCATTTGTATATATTCAAACAGCCAACTTATTTATGTTTCGGTCGTGCCAACGAGGCAACATATTATTATTATTATTTAAGTACATAATTATTGAAATTATAAGTATAATTACAATTTTTTTTACCTATTATTGAAACATTAGTACCATGATATATACCATATTGTATTATCTGTGTATAACGTATACATCGTAGACGAAAAAATAGTAACGGTTTTATTTTATTTTTTAAATTATAATACGTGCGTATATTCGGAGGCGCGAGTATTATAATAATATAATAAAACGCGACGCGCGGCACGCGTTGCAGTGTGAACGTTCCGCCGCTGTCGCCGTGTGGCCGCGTGGTCGCGTGGCCGCAGTGACGAAATGACGACGAGGTCATTGACCGTCACTGCGCCGCGGACAGAACTTTGGTACATAAACGGTACCACATACCGCGGTTGCGACAGATTTTCGTAAAATGGCCGTTAAAAAAAAATCACTTACCATGATTCGTGAATCATCATTGGCCGTTTGTTTTTTTAACCGTTTCGGCCGACGCGGGGGGACTCTGGGATTACTCTTTCGCCGTTGCTTCAGTCTTCGTCGGTTCGCGTTTATGTGGTGGGCTTCTCCGAACGGGTCCGTGTTTCGAGATTTTTATGTCGACCGCCACAGTCTCGTTTCACGGTTTCTACAATTCCTTTCGCGGCGATGGTAATAGTATTTATCGACGAATAATCGCACGTCTCACGACGGTCGCGTGGGTGGAACCAAATTATTTGTCGCTAAAATACTACCGTACCATCGATATTCGGTGTTCAGCGTATTTTTCCTATCGTATCGCCGCCGTCGCGTCCGGTGCGCGATCCATTACGCGAGTGTAATGGCCGTCGCCTTCGGGTTTTCAACGATTCCGTCGAGGCTCGGACGACGTCTAATCCAAGCCGGTAAAGGCTTCGAGTGTGCGTTTTTTGACGTCGTCGTCTTTTCGTATCGTATCGCCGCCATCGCGTCCGGTGCGCGATCCATTACGCGAGTGTAATGGCCGTCGCCTTCGGATTTACATACGATGTGTAAATAAAATTTAACATTTCTTTGCGACAATTCGCGATCGCTCAAAACGGGCCGGCCACAATGGGTGCATCACGTTCGTTTATTATTGTATTGCGATGCCGTCACAAATAAACCTTTATTCGAGGTAAGGTTTATTATTATAGTAATATGTAATATGATTCGTTTGTATATTATTTATTATTCCGATTGTTTCGAACAGCCGACTTATTTATGTCTCGGTCGTGCCAACGGGGCAACATATTATTATTATTATTATTTAAGTACATTTTAAGAAAAATGTTTAGTTTTAATTTACATGAAGTAGAATCATGTATATCAAATAAATTATCAATTTGAATCTCAGGTTTAGGTGTCAGGGGTAATCCATAATTTGAAACATTTAATTCTGAATCTTATTTATTTATTATTATTATATAATCTTATTTAGTTATTATTATAATTTTACATCATGTAAATTTGAAAGTATTTAATGTTTGTTGCCAGAAATATTTTTTAAAGGTTTATGGATTTCAGTTCTCTATAAATAAAAATATATAATAGTAATGCAAAATCCTTGCTAGTTACCGTTAAAGTGAACGATGAAAAATAGTAAAAAAGTCCTTTGCTGCTTTTGATTTTAAAAGAGAAAAAGGTGGTTTAAAAAAAATATGAAGGAGAATTATGAGGGTGTAGGGAAATTGTGCCTATATGTCAAGAACTTGAACGATTCCAAGTTGTTGCCTCCCCAAAAATGTAATGCCAGAACCGCCACTGATATAGTGTATAAGTGTCTTAATTAATTTTATTTTATTTTATATAATATTTTTTGCCAATAGTTCGTTAATTTTATTGAATTAGAAAACCACTAGGTAATAATATAAACTACCTAACCATTGAAATAGACTATAGAGGTTAACCCGCCATCTTTCGTTCAGAATCGCTTTTTGAAAACAATGGTACCTACATTGATTTCAAATAATTAGAACAATTCACCAATATCAATTACCCGTCCCCTGTATTTCATCAGACTTTTATATCTCATTATTTTTAAATATTATTTTCAAAAAATTCATACTATATTATTTGATGAAAAATAAATTTTAATGTAGGTAAATCCTATTACCTCGTAAAAATAATAATTATAATATCGGTAGGTACTCATCATATAAAAATTACAAGTATTTAATATGATCAATATTTAAAATAAAATAATATTTTTATTTCATTCACGAATCTAATAGCATGTATTGAATATAGTAAGTTTTAATACTGAGATAAAAATAATTTATATGAAAAAAATAATCTTCCAAGAAAAATCAATTTACTATTTATAAAAAAGGTCTTGAAAAAAAAAAAAAAAAAAAAAAATCCGACATAGATAGTGCATCCTCCTAAAATACTCTTTGACAGTGTAAACACTTTTTCTTATGATTAAAAAACACAAGATTTAAAACAAATATTTTTAATATTATATACAACATGCTGTTGGTTTCAGATGAAATAGTTAGCCCTCAGGTACATAGTATGTGGTTATGTATGTGGCTCGGTTGTATTCAGCATATGCTCTAGAAAAGGATTTTTTTGAATATGTTTTATAACCATAAATAATATTTATGAATGAAAAAATAAAAATATTCAGAAATTAATAATTTATAATTATAAAAAAAAGTTAAATGAATAATCAATGCATTAAAAAAAGAAAAAATTTGGAGTGAGTTTATGTTCAATTTCAGTGATTTTTAATAAAAATAATAAAATAAAATGTTTTCGGGATTTTAAGATTCTTAAAATGTAAGATTTAAAATCCAAAATTAAGAACACTAATAAAAGAAATACACAAATTTATTGAATTTAATAAGTTGAATACTATGAATATATATTTTTTATATTTACAATTAATATATTAATATTTATAATTACTTCATTAATACAACGCTACCTATCGGCAGTTTGTAAAAACATAATTTTAGTAACCGAAAACCCTATCTGTCTATTCTATAATCAATAGTGTATAGTATACCTATAATGGTAGAAGTACATAGCTACAACTTACATATTATTTTAAAATAATTTAATCAATATGAAATCTCATTTTTGTTTTACTTAAGTATAATTATAATGTCCATTTCAATTATATTGTAATGATAATTGTTTTTAACTATATTTGAAATTAAATTATCGATATTTATAGTTCATATTCCAAAATGTAATGTGTTTTAAAATATAGTTTACTATTTCATTCAAATACAACGCATCTAGGAAAATCACAATACTAGAAATCAATAATTCCACCATAAACTAAATACTTGATATAATATGCCAAATATGGTATGTCATTCTGGACCGTACCGTAATAATTAACAATTAATAGAATCATTAGAATCAGACCAAATTTATTATTCGACAATTCATGTTATAAATTATTTAGTTTATCTCAATATTGATTTTTATTTTATGAATACTAGCTCGTTGTAAATATCATATTTTAGTAATATATTACACGCGTACTTACTCTGAATAGAACGTGGAAATGACAATTTTAATTATACGGTTTTTTTTTTTTATTTCGCTCTCGGCGCCATTTAAACGATAATAATTTTGTACAAATACTCTAACTGTATTGTATAATATATTATTGTACATTTATCCGGTCCGGTCACAAATAATTTAAATTTATTTCGTTTTTGTCATTGTGTATCATATTTTAGTAAAATAATTTTAAATTTCTGCTAAACGATGGAAAGAGAAGGTACGGAAATATTATCAAACAATTTTACGATAAAATATAGCTAGTAAATATAAAAATAGTCTATACAATAACATTTTTAGACATTTACTCTAGTTATAAAATGTAGGTAGCACCACGATTTATGTTCAATGACAAATTATTGTTCATTTTATTTATTTCTGAATAATAAATCAGATCCCTATATACATACTGCCTACATGTATACAGTATAGTATATTTATTATTATTTTTGAAACGAGTAAATTATATATTATTTAGGAATACGTTCTATATTTTTGGTTGTTACAGTGATTATATTATATAATAATAATTACCAATATGATTATTATGATTTATGAGTTATGACCAATAATGATAATTAACAATTAAATAATTTACGATTGAAAACTTAAATTCTTTAATATTCCAATAATTAATCAATAATCAAGACCCCTCCGCAGGGGGGCATGGCCCTCTCTATTTTATTTTATATTTTATTCAAATTTATGATATACCTAATTCCATTGATTATAAATACTAGTATAGTATTTATAATCAATGCTAATTCCTTTTAAATGTCTAATAATTTTCAGTTTTTTTTTATGTGTGATAACATAATTAGTTATTAATTCCACCAGGATTTTAAATAATATAATATTATCTTAAACCGTGATTTCTACCATTTAATTCATGATTTTTACCATTGATTTTATAAAATAGTTTATTATAAAATCAATGTTTCTAGTGTTTCTACTAATCCCGTCTGAAACAACCACGGATATTAATGTGGCTCCGGCCATATATAATCATAGCTGTGGAAACAACTTTATAGAACAGCTGTTGTGATAATTTAAACTCTCGAGCTCCGTGGTAAAAATAATTTAATATTTTTAATTTTATATATAATAATTTCAGCTTTCACTGAGTAGTGACAATTTTTTTCCCCCATAAATTATTAAGTGTTTCAAATATTTATTTTACGTTTTAATTTTTTAAGGCTGTTATATAAATAACAGTAATGAGTACTTCATTGGCTACAAACTTGTACATAAAATAAAGGATATCTACAGGACAAAAAATTGAAAATTTTAGGCCTTATAGAGTATAGACACATCCTCAATATTGAATCCCATGTAAGTAATAATGAACGATTACAAATTTTATAGCTGTCTTTTATAAGCAGTATAATGCCATTTCTTCCATTTGCCTTCGGTTTTTTTCTTTTGACTCGTTTTATCCTCCTACTTAATTTTTTAAAGCCATCTCTTAAAAAATAAATAATACAAATCTTTTAATCAAACTTATGGTCTACACTTCAAATAAAAAAGTACTATTATTTGGCGAATATTTCATTTCTTTAACTTTTTTTTTTTACAGAAAAATATTCAAACTTGAGATTTTTTTCTGTGTGTTGAGCGAACACTTGAATATAATATAATGCATTCATCTTTACCACTCATATTCTAAACCACTTGGGACCACTAAAGTTGTATTTCCCGTATTTACAGTAGTGTTATATGCGATTTAAGGTATTTGAAAACACGCACAAAAAAATATAATTATTACCATATTTATGCGTAGATAAGTATGTCATAATTTATATAGTTAGCCATACCACATTATATTTAGTTGCTGTACACTGTTCTGACACGTTGATGTAGTGTAAAGCATGAAAAAGGATGAAAAATTGATTTCTGAGTATGTGTTTTATAAAAAATAAAGATTAGTTTCATGTATTTTATAATAAATTTGACAAGTGAATATACGATAGACGTAATTTGACGTTCTGGGAATTCGTTCTTGAAAAAAAAATGAACCAAGTGAAGAAATGCAATTACTTTAGGTGTACGTCACACGAAGCGAATCTTTCGCAGAAGGGAGGAAAAATAGCATTTGCTGTAGACAAGAGATCAATTGTACCAAAAAATATATATACAGGTATATATAGTATGCACGATGTTACCTCAGTAATAGTATAATCGATTCGGAACAAAGCGGTGCGTGCAATGAATTGTCTATCGAACCACTATATCTTATAAAGCTACACACATACATATATTATATTGAGTAACAATAATCGTTTTCGACTTATCATTGCCGCATGGGTAAAATAAAACACCCATCGTATAAGTTAATAGATAATATATATATATATACCTACAGTGGCGTATTTGTGGGGGGGGGGCGTGTAGGGGATTTCCATCCCCTCCCAGAGAAAGTTTGAAGACCTCGAATTTTAAATATATCAATAATATAATTATAGTTGGTTTATTTTGTGAACAATTATAATGAAGAAAAAAATATATTAACATTCAGTCGAAATATGTTCGATTCTATAAATTTATTTTTATATAAAACTATTTATAAACTGCTTAAAAAATTTGTGTACGATAATATTGGTGTTTTCACTATGCAAGTATAGTATATATATTATATATAGAAAAAATTATCTACTACTAATTTTTCAGACCGTTCCCCAATTGAATCTCTATCATTATTACTAGTATTGCCAATTTAAACTGTGGACGGTCTTGATTATCCAATTTTACTTGTGTTTTGTGCACTATGTTATTCTTAATGAATAACAGTTATGACAACACGGCGTACAACAGTCACGTAAAAGTTTAGTTTTTATTTTTATATGAGTGAAATGAAAGAAATGGAGCCAATAAACATTAGATTCTTATTTTAAAACAAAAACAAACAGTCAAGTATTACTATGAATTATTTTCAAATTTTTAGCTACTTTCGAGCTACGCATTGATAGAATCGTTATATTGAATTGTATAATGAATGAATTACAAATATTAGGCCACAACAAATTATAATGCCATTATTATTTTGTTTTTATTTAAATTTAGTAGTTAAAGTATTTAATTAATATAAGAACAGATTAAAATTGAGTTTAAGCATTTTATACTAATTAATCAAATTATTTCATTATTATGACACCCATCCCCCTACAATTAGTATAAATACTAGTAGTACTAGTAATACTAGTATTTATAATCAATGGCAGTAGTAAGAATCTATTTCAAACAGAATGATAATTATTTTATAACAATTACTACAGTAGTCAGTAGAGGCCAATTAGTAATTTTGATTCAGATCTCGATCAGGGATATACTTATTATTATATATATATTATACTTTTTTAATATAGGTTAGGTTTGCTTTTATAAATTTTACAACTGTTATTTCTCTAAACTTATATCTACCGTAGTACATACAATTAATAACTATTTTGTTTTAATAAGAATGGCCATTATTTTTGAGATTCATTTTCTGATGTTTTGATGTATTTTTTATATTTCTAAAAGCTGTACTAGAATATTTTAATAAATAAAGGTACTTAAAATTCTTACCGATGTTGAATAATGAACAAATATTTTATCATTCATAAGCATTTCATGTTTGATAATAAAGGTTGGGTGGAAGATGTGAAATATGTTATTTTTAGTTAACCTTCTTCACTCCACCAATCCTAACTTTTAATAATGGTTGGCAATTAATAATTGTAATAAATCATATTAGATTAATGCAAATCCAAAATTCAGGGAAATATTCTCTCTGAATACTTAAAGCTAGGTATAAAAAGTTATCTTTTGAAAGTCACAAGTCGATATCATTTTTATATATTAAAGAACAAGGATTAAAAATATATAAATTTTAATGAGTTGTAAAATGATTATCCTCTCTATATGCCAACTTAAATTAATTACTTTTTTTATTTTGCTGTAGATGTTATGCATAGGATATTATAATAGTATACGAGTATAGATAGGTATATATATATTGTATAATTGTGTATGCTACAGTGCACTTACACATTTTTATTTCACATTATTTTTTTTAACTACATAGTACATAATACCTACAACATGGTTTAAAATATAAACATATTATTTAATTAATATGACATTAATAACATGAATATTTTTAAAATATTTTAAACCGTGACCTACATGACCTACAATATTTACATATATGTATATGACAATATAGATTGGTACCTACTATACCTACTCAGCTTATCTAGTACACTCTCTGCACTTAATATATGTTGCTGTCAATACGTTCTGTTCCATCATTCCCATGACTCGTTAATCTAATTTTTGAATCCGTTATCGATAAATTGTATAATAAATGTAATAATGTAATAGTTTTATACACTTTGCGTTGTGCATTTAAGTATGGTAAGAACGTTTCTGTTTGAATGAATATCAGACTTACAACATTTTGCCGACAAAGTGCAAATTCCACTTAAAGGGTGTAAATAAACATGTTTTGCACTAAAAAGATTTAAATTGTAGATACCTATACCACTGATACAACACCAAATGTTTTAAACGTAATCTTTTGAAGTGTTTTTTTTTTTTAAAACAAATGGAAATGCAAACACTTATTTATTTATAGTTTACAAATAAATAAAATACATCATTTTAAAACCATCTCAGATTGAAAAGTGAAAATCAATTTTTGACAAAAATATTAAATTCATGCTCCAAGTTAAGCTCCAGCCTATATCTACATTTAACATCTCCATAAAATGTTACCGATAATGATTTACAAATATTTGTGTTTCAAGTAGCCTTTTAACAATAAAAAAGGTTTATATTATAAAAATGATTAAAAATTTCGATTTCAAATATCAATCATAAATATAATAACGTTTTATTGATAACAATATCTATAGTAATTAATAATAATAGTGTCTAATAACAAATGAAATAAATTTTTAGTCCATAAAAACTTGTACAAAAATGATCATGCAAAATGATTAAATGATAAAATATATTTAAAATAATATTTGAAAAATTAATTTATATCATCATCAAAAATGGTATAATCGTCGCAACTGGAATTGCTATCATCGCTGTTATAATTTGTTATATTACATGGTGTACCAAGAGATTGCATTTTATAGTTATTTAATAATTTCATCCATAAAAATAAGTTTTTACGTTCAGCTATATATTCTATATCATAAATAATATATTTATGTTTTTTTGAACATTTTAGAAATCTAGGCCATTGGTAATTGACTTGAACAAGTTTCTTTGCCTTGATTCGAATTCCATCAAAATTTACTTGACTAGCAAAGGTTTCCTCTACTATGGAAGCATACAGAATAGCCGTAAAGTGGTAAGTTTCAGAGTTTGTTTCAATATCAATTTTTATTGTATTCATTGTATGAGTGATATTGTAATTATTTACTGAAATAATATTTAATTTAAGATGTATCCACTCGTAATCTTGATGCCAAAAGCATTGAGGGACCACTGGAGTTGTATTGCAATTTAAACAATATTTGTTTACTACTTGGACATGTTTTTCTTTTGTATTGCTTATGTTCATAGTTTGATTTAAATTAGTTAAATTTGATATAATTTGTTTCTCATTGGTTTCCATAGAATTATTTACAATTTTATCCTGAATTGATTTAGTGGAATTCAACTTAGTTGGTTTTTTGTCTGTTTCAACAGTATTATACATTTTTTTATCACAACTTAAATCTGTTGAATTTAGTTGAACTTGTTTTTCGTCTGATTTAATAGAATTTTTCATCAAGCTTTCAAAAAATTCAAATCGACTTTTAAGTTCTTCTTCATCATATTCATCATTATTGTCGTTATTAGTTTCATCAAATTGATAATTCAAATTTGAAATATTTTGTATTTGATTATTATCAATACACATATTAAATTCATTGGCCATTGTTATGTTTACGTTCATATTATCATTAAATAAAACAACTTCATAATAATTTCCTCCAGTTAACTTGGCATCTTTTGACAAAGAAATTACTTTTAAATGTATTGTAGTATTTGTTATCTCTAAAATACGTTGAAGAAACTGATCAACCATATCTATTTCTAAATTATCTTTAAACCCACTTAAATTACATTCAATTGCTTGAAATGGTAACTTAGTTATTAAATTTGACGGTATAGTCAATAAGTTTTCAATTTTAACTTGATAAAGTTCACCATAATCTACATAAAGCACTTTAGCTGTTTTATCATTAACTTCTTTAATAAGGACACGGTTATATTTGTTTCCTTCAGGCGATATGGCTAAGCACACAGTTCCTACAGTAGCACAAGCTAACCGATCAACAATTTTACTATTGATAACTTCATCAATATCTTTTTGAAGAGCGTCAATTCTTCCAACAAACTCCAAATTACGCACTAGAATACATTTTGGATTTTCTATATATTCAACAGATACATTAGATATTAAATTCTCTGATAAATGAGCCCATTGCACTAGTATTACATCATCAGTTTTAATGTTTGGTTCTTCGCATGAAAATAATGACATATTTGGTTTTTGAATGATAAGAGATTCATTTTTAAGTTTATCAACCCTTAGATGTTCTTCCCATACACATACATCTTTATTTAAGTCTACCAGTCTATCAATAATTTTTGAAGTTGTTTTTACAATATTGCGGTCAATTAATTCCTTTGGTAATTTCAAAGAATTTTTGTACAGTTTGCATGCAAAGTGGGAACATTTAAAACATGTTTTGGCTAACATCCAATCAATCCACAAAGTTACTCCTAATGTAAGTTCAACTTTGCAAATAAATTCTAAATCTGACAAAATAATTGGTTCTAACAATTTTTTTACAAGATTAGTTGTTGCTTTTGGCCAATTCAAAACAGAATCCCCTTCTTCAATAGGTTCCATAGAAGATAAAATAATTTCAACAGCTGCAGGACGAATATCTTTTAAGTGGCTAGGTAATTCGAATACTTTATTAGAACTAATTTCTTCATCACGTCCCAAGTCAATTAATTTTACTTTTACGGTAATCGCAAACCATCCATTTACTACATCCAAAATAACTGCTCGAAAAAATTGTCCTTGTACAAGTTCTACCATAACCATTTCTCCAATAATAAGATTTTTATGTAAAACTTTAGAATCTAGCGATGATCCAATATTTTTTAATTCATCATTTATTTTATCAAACATATCTTCAACACCTATCCAATCTTCATCGTTTCTTGGATCATTTTTATTACTATATTTAAGAATTTTTCCATAAAAATGTGAAGCACTAAGGATATTTGTCAGCTGAATGCTAACTAAACATTTTGCAGGTATATTGAGAAGGTCTTTATCAAATGTTTTACATAATACATGACGCTCTAAACAAAGTCCTTTACAAAAACCAAATTGTTTAACTTTATCACAGAGAAATGGACGTTCAGTTTGTTCTTTACTATTTTTGAATGGTATTTTTACTATGCCAAACATACTGGATGAAAAAGTTGACAGTAGGGATCTATTAAACAAAAATAAAACTTCTATTACAAATATACTTATCTAACATTTCTCTTCTACAAAATAAAACTATTATACTATTAAATGAAAAACTAAAAATTGTTTTAATTTAGAACAAATAAAATTCAAATATAATGATGAACTTATATGCGACATAAGTAGCTTAATATTTCTGATATGAGTATATAAGAGAAAAAATTATATTTATGATGTGATTTATACTTAAATGGGTGGAATAAACGATAGCATACATTTGTCACATCAATATTGTTTCGAAACATTGATATTTTTATGTATCACTAGTAAAGATGCATATTAAACTAACCAATATAATTTTTACACATTTAATTCTAGTTGAATCAATTAAGAAGACTTAATAAATATTAATTTTACATTGAGTTATAAAGATTACTAAATTGTTTCATAAGTATATGTATATTTTTGAACTAAAATAAATGTTCAAAATTAATGGTTTAAGTTTTCATTTTATTGGAACAAAACAAATATCAATTTATTTTTAATTAAAAGATTCTTATTTGTTTTTAATATATTAATCGTGAAACCTAACAAAGGTATGTAATATAAATAAATATATACAAATATGTGTAACAATCAATAGTATATAACGACAACAAAATATCAAAATCTGTAATTATTAATTAGTTTCAACTGCATAATGCTTTAAAACATTATTGGATACAATTTATAAAACTGACGATTATAAAAACTGGAACGTATAGCTGTTTTAATTTAAACAAGAGTAATTACAGAAATATACCCTATAAACAAGTGTAAAAACATTAGTTTTAAGCAACAAGTCAACACAAAAAAAAACTTCAAGCCACTCAAAGGATAAAAAATACCTATATAAATATAGGTACTTATATCAAGTTTACAATATGTTCATAGATACTTGAGATCAAGAATATGATTGGGTAATAAATTAAAAATCTAATTTCTAGAAAAAAAATAATCTCAAATGGCCACTGTGGAAGAAACATAAATACCTACCTAATACTTTTATAATAAGTGTTAACAAAGTAATTCACAAGTATAAGAATGTAAAAATGTAATAATTATTGCCAAGTATTAAAGGTAAAATTGAAACCCTATCATAGGGAAAAAACTATTTACGGAAATTAAAAGTAAAAACATTGAACGCTTTGAAAGAAACTCCAACATTTCATTGTGATATTAAATTGAATAATCAGAAATATTTCAAACAAACAAAAAAATTAAAAAAGTATTGTGTCAAAAAGATTCTGTTAAAATATGATAATTTATTTAATATGCAACTGAACATGGATACTCAATTAATGTTGGTAACGTATAAATTAAATAATAGTATACTTACAAGTCACAATGGTCGTTATGTCACGAAGAAAAATAAATTTCCTAATATAATCATAAAATGTACGAATATTTTTATCGCGTCAAAAGAATTAAGAACGTATCCGCATAACGACAGAACTACAGAAATGGCGTAGTGACAAATACCGAAATAATACAAACACCCGTCATAAATTTGTGATAACCAAGTACTTATTATTTGAACACATTTCAGTAGATTTCATTATCATGAAATAATACGAATAACAACATAATTTTAACTCGTGTAATCACTGATGAGATAAGAGACGTGTTTCCCGCTTCTCTGCTCTTGAATAGAACACGGATACTATAAAGTGGATAATATAAGGAATCTATGGTATAGAAACAGTAATCACTACCACCACCACAACAGAATACGTTTATTTTGGCTTCCGCAATACTCTAATCAACGTCCACAGATAAGTGACAACACGAGGCGACACTGATTAAAATCTCGTTTGTCGTAGGCCACGGGATCGAGATATTTCTTTGTCCGTGTCGTAGGCACCTTGTTTCTTGCCCATCGATATAGACGAGCGTTCGTTTATCCATCTCGATGTTCTCTACTCTTGGTGATGAGCTCACAGTCACGGTACTACGGTAGTTAGGTTAGGTTAGAAATATCGTAGACCGCCTGGCGATAAGTAGTGTAATAACAGAATAGATTATTCTATTCTGTGGACTGTGGTCCGTGTGATAATAATTATTGTTAAAAACTCCATGTTGCGTACCTTTACCTATCTATAAAATATATTATTACTCCCTCTTCGTAATAACTAAAATGAAATAATTTAAAATGTTCGTATTATAGTTATACCTTTATAAGCGCATAAGTTATAAGCCTTAAAATAACGAAATTAGTAATTTTTAATTAAAACCACATATGCCGCCGCGTCGCGGCGGCTCACCGTAACCGTCGAACTCCATTCGAATACGAATATTTAATTAACGTATATTTAAATTTTAAGGGGTTAATGTTAGGGTCATAATCCTCTACTCCGAGTTCAAACGTTACTATACGCGTGTTATACAGTCAAAGCTAATAATCTTAATATTGTTCAGTAAAATACGTATTGTGTTGCGCAATACGGTTATCGTACATTTTTTCGTCTTTTCCGGTTTAACTCATTTGAAAAACCCATCGCGATATGGATATAGTGCGCCACTCCGTAATATTCTTTTGTGACGCGCGTCGCGCCGGGGCACTCTTCATCACAGGTGTCCTAAATTCCTCGATCGCTACACGCGCAGCGTTAGGATTCCGTTTCAGTTAAACGTTCTCGGGACAAGGCGAAGGGTTCTTATGCGCAGGGCAAGATCACGTACGAGGCCGTCGTGCGTGGGCGCGCGCGCGCAATAATTATGCAAAAGCTGCACGTGTGACATAAAAACCCGCGGGCGTTTGGTTACAATACGAGGGATTAGAAGAGTCTGACGGTATCCCGGGTCCGAATATGCTTGTTTTGGTCCTACATAAGGCGCGCAGTGTTCCGGCGATGCGACTTTTTAAATTTCGAGTGAAACGAGGAATCTATTTAATTCTGCGTGTCGTGTGAATATAATATTATGTCGATAGATTACGAATTATTTGAACGAATTTTTTTTTCCTTGTAAAGAAAAGGAGAGTCGGGTGGGGAGGGGGAGATCGGGTTTAAACGGTTCAATGAATATTGTGATACTATATCGTGCCGTAATAAACAATAATTGAATAATCAGCATGTATGTATGCCGTATGGACTTTGTGCTTTCATTAGTAGGCTCTTGAGTCTTGATATATCTTTAAGCTACCTCATTGTACCACCTTTCCCGAACTTAAAACACACAATACGCATGGCTTACACAATATGTCTATTGTATAACATAGTATTTGCCATGTGGGTAATAAAGGTATGATATGTATATCTACTGATTATTTAATTTATACAAACTTTGAATATGTTGAACTGCTTTTAGTGGGTACAGTATACACTATACTCTATTTATAGGACCTAAACTAAATATGTATATCGTGTCTGCAGTTAAAATAATACAATAATTGTTGGTTTTATTTAAAATTTTAAAACGATAGTGTCTTCGAAACATTTTTTTTTGTTTTCGGTATCATTTATTTTTAAATGCGATTTATGTTTAATAAAGCGCCAGAGCACGCGCACGATAACTTAAATAATTTCAATCCGTAGACGTTTTATCGATATTGCGTTTTTGCTGGCCGGGCAATAAATTCATTCTATATAGGACGGCACGGATCTTTAATCCGGCTTTACTGCTCTCCGGGCTCGCCGTGGGAGAAATCCCGTATCCACCGTTTCGACCACGGACCGCGATAATAATTTGTGTGTGGTTTAATGTTTAAATGGGCGGCGGGACAGTAACGATTTTTAAGGGATTCAATCTTGACGGAATGTCCGGGACGATGAAAAACGAGGGATTAAAAAATACTTTGGTGCATTTTTTTTAAAAACTCTAATCGCGCGAAATTCACACCGTCGTTTTTTCTTTTTATATTTCGAAAAATATAGCATGTGAAGTGCGACAATGATTTGACCCGAAGACCACGATTTATTATTATTGCTATAACACTTCAGAACACGCGTCACTCACACGCACACGCTCACACACATACATACACAATATGCCGTTTTCTACTCGACGGAATCGGGAATACAATATAAAACATATATACGTACGTATATGTATGTTAGAGTAGTAATATATATATGAGAGCGTGCAGAAATTTTCAACGGCACAGCCGGAAGGGAAAATGTGCCACGAACAGGAACGGAAGACCGACGAAGTACGTATAGTCGAAACGTTGCAACTTGTAATTAAAGTATTATATGAACCCTAATTCAGACTATAGTTCATGTTTTGTTCGCAATTTATTGTAATTTATTATTGTCGTCGATCTTTGAAATGTGTAGGATTGGTACCATTGGTACCAATAAGTTATAATTCACATAAATCCACTATTTAAGAGTGCCGAGCGTCCAAGCGTAACTCTGTAAGTAAATTAATAATTACATATTACCGAGCGTGACTCAGAAAAATAAACTTCAAACGTCACGTTTTATATTTTATAATATTGAATATTGTATTCACTGTACAGTATACTATACTATAAAATATTTAAAATCAACGGTGTTACACAAGTATTTCCATTCAAAAGTTACAAAAATTATGAACACATCTATGGCTCTACATTCGAATATCTATCAAATAAAGTTCATACATTAAAGAAATACAGTACATCAATATTAGTTTTTCGACCCGTATCGAATAAATACGTCCAATCATGCCTGGGGCTCGAAAAATATTATACCTAGCGGGAAAATTAACTGTCAATAATACGATCAAGTTTTAATAATCGTTTCATAATTATATGAAAATATTAAAGTTATATTATCGATGCGTACGCGTATATTTATTATTTTTGCGAAATTTTCCATTTATAAAGCCAAAACATTCGGGTGTCAAACATACTATGGGAAAAAAATAAAAATAATATTTCAAATTAAAGTATAATTTCACTAAGTACCTAATAATTTAAAAATATTTACATAATATTTCAAAAGCAATGCGTCTATATAGCTAATATCTGCATAAATAATTTAGTATTTCATATGAATAGATATTAAAAGATCATTAATTTAAAAAAATTAATAAATATATATATATACATGTACTCCTACCAATATAAATATGATATAAAATAACTGTGACAGTAATATTATGAACTTTTAATGATATCAAATTATATTCATATAAATTCATTTTTTATGCCAAAAATTATTGATTTTAATATTTGGTCCTACAATCCAACATTTTTATTTTGTTTTGTTTTTTTTAGCTCACTTCTCTTTTTCTTAAATAGGAGTTCAAACTTTCGAGTTTGAAAGTAGCTCATGTTATTGATAAACTTTAATGAATTATTTATTTTATTTTCGGGAAACTTGACTAGTTTGTGGAAAAAATATTTTTCTCATTTTTACGTTATTTAACTTTAAACGGTAGGTTTAATAAAAATTTGTATTGCAAATGACAAACATATTTAATAAATTATTTTGTTCCAACATTTCAAACTATTAGAAAATGTAAACCTATACTGACAATAACAATTTTTTTTTTCAGAACATAATTGTACCTCACCCTGGACAGTGGACAAGTTTATGCAAGAAGTAAATATTGCAACTTCAAGTAGGTAAGTACTTGAAATTATAAACTATATATATATAAATTAATATTAGGTAGTTTATTTATTTAATTATTTGTTCTCTATAAACTAAAAAACTACTGGACCAATTTACGTGTTACGTATTGTTTTTTTGTAAAATAATCGGGGTTGTCTAGAGAAAATGTTACAACTATTGAAATCCTTAGTCCTTTATATTATAAAAATATAAAATTTACAGAATATTTAATGAAAAACATAGTTCAAATTAAATTCTCGTTATTTATTATTTTATCTGTTTATAGATATTATAAAACAATCTATACATTTGATTATTGTATTCTACTGATTTAAGATCTCTTCCGACAGAAACTAATAATCACGCAGTGTTTACCTTAAAGGATTTTCGGAAATATTATTTTAACTAAACTTTTAATTACAGGATTTATTTTTGACATGAAAGTTTCAAAGTCTCTACTATATATTTTTACTGAAATTTAATTAAAACATGTTATGACGGTTCCACGTTTATGTTTATCTTTAATTCGTATAGGTGCCTACTACTTACGTCCTACATCTATTCCATTCACGATTTTTAAAATTGAATATTAATCTTTTGAAGAATTATGAACATGTATAGTAGGCACGCGTATTAAACCTATATAATTAAACTTTAAACAATATAAACATACAAAATAATTATATAATAACATTATGAAAGCTACTTTCAAAAATAAATTCATACACATATCACGGGAAAATAAATGTATCATTCAATCTTTCTCTCTGTTTAAACAAATGTAATACATACAAATTGCGACGAAACAAAAAAATAAATTAATAAAAATGACTTTTATACTGGCAAGTTATGAAGTCTGAAATAACTTGGTAAATTATAAAAGGTAGTATGTTAGATACGGACATCAAAAATAAAAGTATAGACAAAATACAAAATTAGGATTGCCTGCTTTCAATTAGTTATTCTTCTCAATATAAGCTCAGTTAAGCGCAAAAAAAGTTTTGTTTTAAATGTTTAAGCAGTGACTCAAAAGAGAGCTTTTCCTAAAGTTATATGTCTTTTGTTATAATACATATATATTATGTAGGGGCGCAATTATAGTTTTTTTGGCTTTTAGGCCTATAATGTAAAAATCGCTTACCATCATAGACTCGAATGATATTTTATTCTATCTAATTATAAATTTGTATGTGGTGATTTTGAGAAAAATCTTTTCATATAAAAATTGTCATTGAATTCATTTTAAATTATCAAGTCAAAACTAAAAGTTCAAAAATATACAATAATGGTCACCACCAATCACATTAGTTATTTTAACATAATTTTCAATACACGTTTTTAAACATTTCTCGATGAATTCGTAGTCATCGTTTAAAAAAATTTTTTTTACAAAACTAGAGGTTTTTAATTATTATCTTGAACATTTTTAAAGATGAAATATCCCTCAAAATATTCCACTGTAAGCACATGCCTATAGTGCCTATATATAAATACGCCACTGTATATATGTGTATGTTGATCTTTATTTAAATGTACCACCCAATATATATATATACAAACACACATAGGTATATAAACATTTTATTTTCAAAAAAGTTTATATTGAAAACTATTTTAATAACAATAATAACATGAAATACATGTAATACTTTTATAGTTATTCAAAGAAAAATATAATAAGATATAAAACAAAAGTGATTTAAATTATTGTACGAATAAAAATAAAATGGCCAAAAAAAAATGTATTTTTTTAAAATCAAAATAAGTGAAAATAATAGTTGAAAATATTTTGGACCAAGGACAGAAGATGAACGGGGCACTAACGATGGATGGATCTTTAAATTTTAAAATAATATGAAATCACTACATTTAAGTTGTTGAGCAAAGTTTAGTTTATCGTGTTAACAAATTTGAAGAGCTCATAATAAATTAAGTTAGCCAAGTGTTTGAGATTCTTTGATATAGTTTGTATCAGCGTGTAACCAATGACCGTACTGATCGATTAGATTTTGAAATAAAAATATAGGTATACTAAATATACTAAGAGCTTAAAATTGAAATTTATATTTTAGATTAAAATATATATAAAACAAATGGGTTGACAAATGGTTTACTTCTTTACAAGAATAGTTATAGTTAAGTCTTAAAAATACCATAGGTACTTTTCTACGAATTAATATTTTATGTAGTTAATCCTTTATATCCTTTATATATTATATAAAAGAACAGGCCTTTTTTTATGTTCCCGTTTTGTGACGACGCTATTTAACTTTTTTCCAATTTGTTGGCACCGAATTGTTCCAATTACCTTCCCGAGTGTCACCACGTCGCCCGATTTTCAAATGCTTTTAAAGTTGGTTGAAATCGGTAAAAATGATATTATACAAAAATGAATCCCTATTTACCAGGTATCTCCTCATCACGCGTGAACGGCTGCACCGATTTAGCTAATTTTTTTTTTTTTTTTGTTTGTTATTGTCCAGGAGAAGGATCTTACGGGAAAAAAATTAAGAAAATTAAGCCTAAGAGGGTTAAAAAGAGTAAAAATGGAAAAAATCCGGAGCCACTGGAGCTTTGTGGTATTAAATTTGGTCAATCGTTTTATATAGCAGAGGATTTTCCAAAATTCAACCCCTCAGGGGGTTAAAGGGGTTGAAAATGAAGAACGTTATTTCTCCCACGTACCGGGAAAAACCTTTTACGGGCTAGATTTTGTGATACAACGATCAGCGAGCGCGTGGTAATTTGCATTTTATATAAATAGATTTGATTATGTCATCAGAAAACCCGAAAATCTTTACCAAAAGGTATTGATTATGCATTATCATATTATTACATAACTTTTACCGAAATTGCGTGCGTGCGATGAACAATAGAACTTTTTTCATTGGGCGGTCGAATACGATCGCATGCAAATCTATTGTCATTGGTCGATGAGCTCGATAGGCGTATACAATTAAAGCGAAAACCCGACGATGTTTACCAAAAAGTATGGATTTTGCAACGTCATATATTATTACATAACTTTTATCGAAATTGCGTGCGTGCGCGTTCCATTCGTCTTTCAATCGTAGACGCCGTCGCCACATACTTACAATGAGTTAGTTATTTTTTTTAAACTACAAAATTCACTAGAAATATATGGCAAAACAACGTTTGCCGGGTCAGCTAGTGTAATATACAAACTCACAAATTGAAGCAGCAAGTATCTTAAGGTATATACTATTACTATATTATTTATTGAATATCTTTCATTGATACAACGATAATCGTGTGACGCTTTAAACTGTTAATTGATGAACTCGGTGAAATTTAATTATTTATAGTTATTAATAGTTATACTATAATAGCAATAATAGTTATATTGTAGTCCTATAAATTGTATTTATTGTTATAGAGTTTTTGTCATTGCATTATAAGCATTTCTAATTATTTTAAAATAATAGCAAATATCTACAAAACATTATTTAGATTTTTTTATCATATTTTTTTATACTGCAATAAGTTTGATTTAAATTAGAATTTTAATAAAAACCGAAAACTAAAATATAGTACCATAATTGGTTTTATATTGAAGGCGTTGAAAATGGAAATTTAACTTATAACATCATAACTTTTTGCTTTCTGATTCCATTGGTTAGAACGATCTTTTTTACTCTCCCCGGAGTCTAATATATTAAAATGTTAAGGCCTAAAGTAATATAAAAGTTTGGATTTTTCTAAAACAAACATAGTTTTAGAATCTTTTTTGAGTAAAAAAAAATACGATTAAGTACTATATAAGATAATGTATTATATAAACACTTAGTGTTTATAAAAAATTATTTTTTATTTCAGACGTATAATAATAGCATTGCTAATAATATTATACAATTTTAATACCATAAAAGTATAGAGTATTATTGAGATATTTTAGAAATATATATTTAGGTCATACATTTTTTAATATAAATTATAATTTAAAGCAGAATGTTATGAATTAAATTTTGTGAATTTCGAGACTTTCTAGTCTTCATATTTTAAAGGGCACATAAACATCAACTACGTAATGAAAACTTTACTATGTACTGACTCTTTACCATACAATTTTGTAATTATTGCTGCAATGGAATATGCTCAGTCTTCTACCGTTAATTGGGGTCGTTTGTGAATACATCTTTGCATAGATAAGTAGACACTAGACGCCATAGGTATACCTACAATATACATAGTATAACTGTCTCATTGTTTATCGAATGCCAAAATGGTTTGATGGTGGCCAACTAGAAACGTTCATTAAAGCACTCAACGCTCACAATATAATCATACTTGAATAATGATCACTCATTATTTTAGGATAAAGGCCAACTAGTCGAACAAGGTTTCATTAGATTTGATAAAATGTAGATCGTAATCATTTTTACTGTCGTTTCAAAAATTAATTTTGAAAAAACTAAATTATTTATCGTGTTAATAAACAAGTTTATTAAAAACTTAACGATTTATGGGGATAAATATAACTTGTGAATATGAAGTGAATTATAAATATAGACAACAACAACTTTATTAACTTATTTATTTTTTTGTTTTTTACATAAATACTTAAATATTATGTTGGAGAAATCTAATTGAAATCGTTTTATCTCATAAATTAATGATTTATGTATACTTTTTATTATTACAATACATTTATTAACTATATACGTATGTAGGTACGTGCATTATTAGTACATTAGTAGGTACATAAAAATGTGGTACAAAAAGTAAATTGGACGAATATTTTTTTTTCAAATGATATAATAACACAACATCTTTGAAAGATAGAAAAGAACCTTCTACATTGGCTTTGTCCTTAATGTAATTGAATAAACGAGTTTAGTTTAATTTAGACCTAGTTTGTACGCAATTCCTCTTCGAGCGACTGATTACGGGTTGGTTGAAATTTATTTTGTTACGAGATTTGAGATAAAGTTAAAATTTGTTTTTCTAAATGTCTTTATTTGTTATGGAAGAAAGGTATTTTAAAATAAAAATTTCCAAATTATTTTTGACATACTACGGCTTTTATATCAGACATCATAATGTTGTTATTATTATTATTTATAATGCGTTTAAATAGTTCGAATTTTAGTAAACTTAGTCAATTCTTAAACTAGTTAAACTTGAATATCGTCGAACCAAATTTGCCTTATAAAAGTAACATGCAATATTAAAATTGTATATTATTTTTCAATGAGTTATTTAACATCATCAACATTTTCTATAATTGTGCGTAGAAGTTTTGAGTCGAATGTTTGATGATTAATTTTAAATAGGGCCGCTCGCATGTGGGTCGTTTGTTAATCTCGAGTATTCAGTATTTACTCATTAGATTGTAATACAACTAATATTTACAAGTGATTAATAATGTTGGTTGTAGGTATTCGTTTCTAATTTTAGAGCCACTGAATGTGAATTATAATATGTTAACCAACATTCATTGGATTTCGGAGTTTTGGGATGCTTGTAGAGGATCTGTGTCAATAAATAGAAGTGCCGTATCATCTGTGAATATATTAAAATAAGGTATCGTCGAGACGTTGATAAGTGGTAATAATCAATAATAATTACACAAAAAAGCATTGAAAGGAAAATATTTTATTTTATGAAGCACTGAAAACCGAAAGACGTCATTAATTTTGGTTTAATGAATATACGATAATTCGAGTAGAATTTCGAAAGTAATTTATAATATAAAATCGTTTAGGTGATTTTATAATTAATCGAATTATAAATGTAGCCAAATTGAATCTATTTTTTGGGTATTTTTTGTAGTATTTTACAATTTTTATTATATTAGCTAAACATTTTTTCAAATGATTTGCCTAAAACGAAAAGACTATTAGCTTTTAATACTTAACACTCAGACCCATACATTGTCGTTGCCCGTTGGCCCTACTTCGGTTGGTTTTATAAAATTTCTTTTTCTCCCCTACTTTTATATAATGTAGTAGCACTACATATTTTAACGTTTGGAAAAAAAAAAACGGTGCAGTACCTAAATAATTTCCAAGAACACAAAATATTCAACAAACTTTTGTAAGTTTCAAATTTTTAAACTTATTTCAAATGTAAGTAATACCTAATGAATTTATACACTCGCCAAAAATGTACTATGAATCGATCAATCTGAAATTCTTAAACTCCCCTATTAAACTATACATTTTTTTTTATTTTATTCTGAATGAGCCCATTGAAAAGTTGTAACCTTGAGTTTTCAATAGTTTTAATCCTGGTCTGATTATAGATACCTTTTTATAGGTCTTAACACCTCTTGAGTAAAACATATGTAAACACGTTACAACCTTGATCGAATGAAGATTAAATAAAAAAAAAAACTATTTTTAATACCTTATATCGCGTTACACTTCGTTTTATAGTAATTGCACCCTATGATAAACGTTATTAAAAAATAAAATGCTTTACGTTGCATTTTGTAATAATTTTAACAAATAATGAATTTTGATGGTTGCAAACTTTTTTATTCTTTTATATATTTTATTAAATAGTAAATTTGCTAGTTAGTAACACAAAAAAAAAATATAATAAAACCCTTTTTGATCCATAAATATTCCGGGAATGAAAACTTTTTCCAAGTAAAACGATATTTTTCGTGTCCTTTTTTTCTTTATATTCTTTTATTTTATGTACTTACATTTAATGCAATTTATTAAATATATCAAAAAAATTGATTAAAGAAACTTAAGAATTTGTTGGGTCCAAATTATTTTTTTTAATAATACCCCACAACCTTGACTTTTAAGTTGTTGGTTATAATATTAATACATTTATTAGGATACAACAAAAACCTAAATTTTTAAATAAAAAAACGATTAGATAAAAACTTTGTTGTTCAAACTGTATAGTATGATAAATCTTTTCAAACTTGTAAGATTAATTTACATATTATATATCTAACATATCCGTTTCTCTAAACACTATATAGTAATATTGAACTTTTATACTTTTGTTTATTTATTATAAATCTACCTGAAGTAATGTAAATTTCTAATAAACTATAGGTTTCGACAGAACAATATGTTTAACTTTGAGTTTCTTACGTTCTTTGATTGTTTAAAAACATTTCGATTATTTGCTAAACGAATTAAAGAGTATACCCAGTATTCAGTTGATCGTTGGGATCGTTGATGTAAGACTCACGTTAAAACGCATAATATAAACATAATTTAAATCGTATTTTTCTTATTATATATTGAATCCTGTATTATTTATACAGACGATGAAGAGAACTACGACAATATCGAATTTTCAATGGTAATTGTAAAATGAAATTCAATTTCAATTATCATCGGAACAAGTATTGTTAATACACTTCTGAGTAATACAATAATAAATAACAATACGTTCATAAGTACAAAGCCCACAGTGAATAATTGAAAAATACCGGTATTTAAATTTTAAACGCCCCCTCCTCCGCCTTAGAATTTAATGGAACAATATTCCGCCTCTTTTATTGAACATTTAAACTAAATACTAGTTTTGAGTGTTTTAATTAGTTTTATCGTTTTATACGTTTTGTTTTTTTTTATTCTGCATTATTGAAAAAAAAACTTTCCTTATTGTAATTAAAGCGGCGGTGACGGAACTATGATGAAGTACCATAACAGATTTGAAGAAAAGTTTTCATTTACTGGAGGTCGTGCAATCATTGATGTATACACACAGAACACACACACACACATTTGTTAACCAGGTGAGAAGACTTTGATGTTTAAGAAAACCATTTCGAGAACGTACAACCGGCAGTTTGACGCGTTAATGACGGCCCCGCAAAGTAACGGCGGATGAGCGGACTAATCATTATCATAGCATTTAAATTGCTCGTTGTCATCATCACCATAGTGCCGTTAATTATAATCAAAGTGAGCCCGTATTACCCGGGATGCTGTGTTCATTTTGTTGATCATGACTCATAAGCAACGGAAATTCAAACGGACCAAGTCATCCGAAACAACATATAACGCATGAAGTACAACGTGTATAATTGCAAAAGCAAGCAATAATATAATGGTTGTAATATAGGTAAAGGTAGTATTCAATAGTATCTGATAGTACTTCTTTGGGTTTTCATTTTCCAATATTCTATACATTTGAATTTTAATATTTAGAATTTTGGCATATTGTGCACACTCTTTATTAGCACAAATATCTATGTAAGTACAACAATGTATTACATCATGTATAAACAGTAAGAATATTTTAAATGCACTCGAATTGACTAAACAAAATAAGTTTCCGACCAAAAACACACACATATATACGTATATATATATTGGTACATTATTTTTAACATTAAAATTTCGCTTTAAAATAATACTTCTCGTCCGGCTAACTCACGATGAAAAAGGTTTACTTTTTGTAATCAAACATCAAAATCTAAACGCCCAAAGTATAAAGGTGGTTTCTTAGTTACCAAGAATGTTATTGTTAGCCTCTCATGAACATTGCCGACTAATAGGTACCTACGTAAAAATGTATTACATACACGTGACACGTCGTGTATTAATTATTATTTAAGAATATACGTTCAAAAATGAGAAAAATTAACCATGAATATAAAAGTCTATTATGTATGAAATCCTATAGATATTTTCATACATAATACCTACTAGAATTGTATTTGATCTCAGTTATATTTAAAAAATTAAATAAAAACTATATATTCCTCGAATATAACACCAAACAACTTTGACGTATTTTAAACAATATTTATTTTACATAACATTGCAAATTATTTATGAATTCGATTTTTAATTAATAATTTTTAATGATATCAGGTTTATGTCGAACGATTATTGAAGGCTCAGCAAAATAATGAAGATGGATCAACCAGGCGAGTCAATTTCTAAGAAAAATGACTTTTTCACGGCATTTTATCGAGAAAACAAGTCTCCCGCGATTTGGTATGAAAATTAAATTCCTCGTATTTTTTTCCCATCCAGCTATTTACAGACTTATTTAGTTTGTTCGTTTCTTTTTCTCGTTTTATCGCATATCTTCCAATACATAACTAGCAACAAACTTTTCGAAAATTTAATTCAGTAATACATTTTATAATCAGAAAATTAACGTTTTTATTGGAATAATTAAAAACAAACGGAGAAATACTATCATGTATATGGTTTATTAAAAACTAATTTTCAATATTACAAAAAATTTAAAGAATAAAGACAAAATTATATACTTGTTAATATATCAACTCTGTACTACGTTGATTTAAACGGCGCATTTTATAGGCATTTTCACTACATATGTGTGTTGAACACGAAATGGCATTCTGTTGTTTTGCGTGTTCACTTACCAAGTTTGACGTTCCTGAATTTTGTCGCGATTTAATATAATATTATTATTACTATAACGTTTCTAGCATTTTTAGTGTGTACACTATATTAAATTAATATATCGGCTTATTCATTTATAATACTTTTCAATACTCGATGCATATTTAAAATAGAATAGAATATTTTAATATTACCATGAAAATGGGGGGTTGAACCCGTATATTTAGGAATAAATAAATCAATATAATTTACCCATGTGTGATTTTCAAATGATTTATTTCTAGTACATTTTTATAGTAATTCAAAAGTGTTGTACGTCGTGATTCGGATACCGAACGAAAACATCTATTGAAAATCAATTTGTTTCGTCATAAATATAATATTGTCAACATTATTATTTTGTGACGATCGGAGTAAAAAGGTTATCGTAACCATTCGGTAACAAATGTTTCTGGTAACAGCGGGTATTGAACGAGACACTATCAATCAGACTAGATTATCGACGGTGTCAACGAACAATCGAACATTGTGTTTGGTCGAGCAGCAGACCGAGCAACTATAAATTGTTGTCGTTTAGTTTGGCGCAATCATAATATCGTTATCAACAGTTGTTGTCGTAGTAAACTTTTACCGACCACCACCGATACGAGCGAGTCGAACAAGCGACGCGTGCACAGTCTGATAGCGATAATAATTAGCAATGCGTACGATTTGTTTCTTCGGAAACGCACAACGCGACGACACGATCGAGTGCACTGGAGGCGAAAGAACGCCATGTGAGAACGATCGCGACGACGTGATAGGCCGAGTATTATAATATTATTATTATCGACGCGGCGGTCGTGTCGAACCACGTGTCGCGCGCTACATAAAACGTACACGGACTCACCTGAAAATTGTGTGGACCGCCGGGCAATCAGAGGACGCACGAGTCGATCGTATCATACGAAATCCGGCATCGTTTCGCGTGACTTGGACGTGTGGGGCCGTCTGAAACGGTCGGAAACGACGGTGGTTTTCGAAAACTCGTGTTCGTCGTCTAGATCGGACGGCGGATGCGCCGACGCGTCCGGAGAGCCGTAGCGGAAAAAAAAAATATCAAAACATAAACCACCCGACCGAGGTATTTGTCAATGTTAAAAATTATTATCGTTATTGTTCAAACGAGTGGTACGTGTGTGTGTGTGTGTGTGTGTGTGTGTGTGTGCTTGGTGCGGCGAGAATGAGTGCGAGTGTCCGGTCACTTGCCTGTTGGCATGTTGACTAATATAATGATCACATCGTCGTCGTCGTCGTCGTCGTGGTAGTCGTATGTTGTCCTGACAGCCATCCCGCCGCCGTCCGTCCCGTCGCCATGGGAACGCAGCAACCCGGCGCGGCGGGCAGCCACACGGCGGTCCATGCGCTTTAACACATCCGTGACGTATGCGGATAATAACAATGATAATAGTAATTGTAAATATCATACGCGCGAGCGCGTGAGAGCGTGTGTCTGTGTGAAATAGAGAGAGAGAGAGAGAGATAAATATATAATACACGAGGTTGTTTAATGGATCCGAGAGATGATAGACAGCTATAGTGCTATATGCACTTTGCTCGTATATAAAGGCATAATATAAAGCCTTCAGAGGGCAGTCTTCAGTGCGCGTGTATAGCGCGAGATAATATGCGTAATAGAATATTATTTGTACAACAGTAATAGTGTGTATAAATGATGAATAGACCGCGACCAAGACGACGACGACGACGACGACGACGAAGACCGGAACGACCGGAACGACGTGTATAATAATAATATATATTATTATTACTGTTCGCGGCGAAACATCGTTTATCAATATATATATTCAGATAGACCAGGTATTATACGCCTTCTTCCGTACTGCAAACAAGCGCGTGTATATAATATTATTATAGCGGTACGATATTATATTATTATACTCGAAACGTTTTAACGAAAATACATATTACCTACGCAGTACGCACGCGTTTATAGCTGGTAAATGTATACAACATACATAATATTATGTTACACGCCGGACGCGCGCGTGTCTGTGAGAACATGAACGGAACGTAAAAAATATACAAAAATTTATATATCGTGTATTTTCGATCAACACCAATGTTATACGGAGCCGCCGAGGACGTCAACGACCGGTGCGATTTCGGTTCTCGCGGTTTGTTTAATTCACCCGTCGTCGCGTATATGCGTGTGCATCGCTACATAACAAGCGTGGCGTGCATACATATACCGTATTACGCGCGTTCCCGTTTTACCCGGTCCTTTGGTTCGCATCCTGAAGGCCTCATTTTATTGATTTTATTTTCTACTACTTACCGCCTTAACCGCTTCAACAAAAACAAGGTATTTCCCATGCACGTGTGCGTGTGTATTTTTATCATATATATTTTACACGGACCTGCCTATATAATAATGTCTTACACAGCTTACATATACAATACACCGAATACTCGAGTTGTACGAGCTCTCGACATTATATGTGTCACAAATACAATATACACTTTTGTCCTGTTACCTACCCCTACCCCTACCCCTCCCCCCCCCCATGCGTCCCGCGCACAGCCACACACATATTTATATAAACGTCTGTTGTGTATTATTATATTATTATGTAACCTCGCGATTGCTATTTATAACCGAACACACCATCACTATAACAATTACCTATATATGTGTGTATTTTTCTGACAATAGTTACTGTTACTGGAATTCGTGACGCAATCGTTTATAAATAAATTCAGTTACGCTTCTATGTTTTCGATTCCACGTAAATTAAATAACAATAATTCACGAAATATCAACGCGTTGATCAAATATTTGTACGCAAATATTCGTTTCAGAAAGAATTTACCGTTAAAATTATATATATATATTTATATAAGTACCTTTACCTTTATCGACCTCGTCTCAAAATTTCATTTCTCTCTAATATTTAAGTTAAACACACAAAATTGGTTCTGCTGAACGTAAATTTTCTTTAGAAGACAACACATGCTGGTGTGAGCGATGTGGCGTCCTCTTAATAATACGTAAATACTTCATAGAATGTAGATCCTATCAGGTAGTAGATATACTAAATAATAATACTAAAATTACCTACTAATAATTAACAGTAAGCCCTGCTTTGTTGCATTTATAACAGCTTGAATATGATTTTCTTTGAGGGGCCATATTTTTGAATAATAATTTTACTAACATTTTTTTTTCCTTTAATTCAACTTAATTATTTTGATTTTAAACCCGAATAAAACGATTTGAAATCGAAAGAATAATAATCGTGAAGTTCACTTTGTCGACTGTAAAGATGAATGAAACTTATGTTCAGAATTCAAATAACAAACTAAATCAATCCGGTCGTCATTGTCACACTATCTACAACTACCTGGCGGGACAATACTGACAATGGTATCCAAGGACCGTGTTCAAAGTACAAATAAAGAAACGAAATAAATCCTATTTTTATTGTCACAGTGTCAACCATCTGGCAAGACTACGGCGAAGTGAAATCGATTCAAACGAAAACAATTGACATTCTCTATCCGATCTTTATCTATCCAGTTAGGTTAGAATCACTGCCGGACCTCGTAGTCCGATATGTTTTGCCGTAGTTGTTTTTTTGTTTCATGAAACTTACCCAATTAATTTCATTTCTTCGAAGAACTTTAAACATCTAAATTAAACTGTTACTATTAATCCATTTATATAATGGATGTAATAATTGTATCGTTGCAAACGTCATTTCAAAGTTGGAAGTCCAGTGATGTTAAATCTACGCACTAGTTGTAACATTATATTTTCTGCATAAAATTGAACTCTCAGAAAAAATATCTACAAACAATAATTGTCTATTTTCGATGATATTTGTTTATTTTTGAATTTACACAAAAAAATCAAAAAGTCATCTTGTCCTATTGAGTTAGTTTTATAAATATCGGGGAAGAAATGTCCATCAATTTGAAGTAATCTAAAAAATATGCGAAACAACATCATGTTGAAATTGAAAGAAATTACAAGAACACTTCTTTTTTTTTTCCGAAAAATTGTAAGCAGATTATTAGATCGATAGAAGACGAAATGAAAGTTAAAATGTCTCATAAGTATATAGACATACATGTCAACTGTCTAATTTATAAACCCAGGTAGGTAGGATCCATAGTTTTTATTTTTAACTTTAAATTCTAAGAAAAAGGTAAAGTTTTTTCAGATTTTTCATGTAGTACTTCTTTATAAAGTTTACTCTAGTCACAAGTGCTGTTATATAATAGATTATAGGTAAGTAGAAACAGAAAATCTCCAGTGTGGTCTTCATGTATATCCTATTTAAAAGTATCTCATGTACGTATCCTCAATTTAAAAACTTTAATTTCTTCTATGGTATGTATAAAATATAAGTGTTACTAATAGAAACAAATACCTTCATAATAATTATATCAATTTATTATATATTGATAAAATGTACCCTTCCTATATTAAATTTATTCAAATCATAGGTATATTTATAAATAAAATATGTATTATATATTATCACTTTCTATCTGAATGAAGTAACTATAAATTTATACCCAAGTACCTATGGAAATAAATGGGTAGAGAGTAATTATAGGATAGTTAAGGATAATAGTAATACCTACTTTTAAGATTGAACAGGATAAACATTTAAAACAATTATTTTCATGTTTTGATACAGGTGGCTGAACAAGAATTTAGTGTCGGTTTAAATAAATTATTAATTAATATTTATGACCATACTTAAGTAACATGAATCCAGGCATGTCATACCGATGGTTTACTGAGTCTCCGGCTGATGAACATCACAAGGTACAAAGTTTCGGACGTTCTGCGTTCTTGTAATAACTAAATATACTTGAGAATACATTTTTTTACTTTAATAATGAGTTAATTTTAAAATATATTTTCAAGAAACTTCTTAGATATTTCAAAGTGAGACACTTTTCAAAATAAATATTTATCGATTGAAATAAGATTAGTTAATATTAAATCTTGTTTTTACCTTTTTTTTTAAATATATATAAAGAAATGTAGAAGAAATTGGTTGGATGTTCATTAATGTGCTTTTCATAATTTTAAAAATAAAATTATGTAACTGTCCTTCATATAACTATATTTAACATTTATAATTATCAGTGTTAAATAATTTAAAACCAATCATCTTAATATTATCATTTATTTGTTTGCAGATATATATTGCATGAGAATAACATATACAATACAAATATAGTAATAGGCATTACATTTCTGTCTGATTTAGTACAGATTCTAAAGCATTATTAACTTTTTTAATTACAATATTTATAGCTTCTAAAAATATTAAACTTGGCTCCATTGCTCCAATTGATTCAATTGTAACTGAAATAAATGATAAAAACATTAGTTAATTAATGGTTCACAATTAAATAACAATCAAGTACAATATAATGAATTAATAATAGATTTATGAAATCTAAATAGAAATATACAATATAAAAATCATTTAAAAATTTATTCTCAATAACTTGTAATCTAATGCCATAATATAGATAATAGATTCTGAATGAAGTAAGGTATGTATTGATTTCAAAATATATTATTTTAATTTTTTTTTTTTTTGTATGTGTCTCATAAGTTTGAAAAATTGGTTTGATATTCAACTTTTTATATGGATTTTTTAGATTTGTTATTTATTTAGTATTTTCTATTAAAATAATGAAAAACAAACTCTATTCCGGATTGTAAACTTACATATAAAATGGTCTTGAACTTTGGAAAGTAAAATTTTATCATCAAATTCTTTATATCTAAAAACATTTCTTGAACTATTATCGTTCCGACAATCTTCTACAAACGCAACAAGAACTCCTGGAAAATATCAATAAAATAATTTAAATGAAAATTTTAATTTGAAACTAAATGTTAATGAATATTAAATAAAATACCTTTAACAGATTTCAATCCAATAACACCTTTAGGAAAACATGTTTGTAATAATAATGCATCATTTCCTTTTATATCCTCGAGTATTTTAATGTTTGGCATCATTCTGTACCAAGCTGTACCTAAATTTATAAGGAATAACATTTATTAAATAAGTATAATGGAAAAATAAGATAAGAAAAGTGTAAAAAAATATACAATGTGTATAAATGATGATCATTTTAAATTAAATTAAAACACTCAATTGCATATAATTAATTTTAATCTAATTATATGATTTATGATGCAAAACAACTACAAGTAAAAAAAAAATTGTAAAAATAATAAGTACTTACAAACACTTTGAAATTTAGCATGGTCTTTTGGAATCCCTTTGACTGCAAACATTTTTAATTCAATTTCTTGTCCTGGTCTCAACTTTGCAATAAGAATATCATCATTGATTATTCCAACATCTTTTTCAGTGAAAATATCTTTTTGATTACCCAGTGGCAACCATTTAATATGCTTTGAGTATACTATGAATTAAAAGTTTTTATTTATTAAACATTCAAAGTAACAATTAATTAATACAAAATTATTTTTACCAGGAAAACTTATATACTGTTTATGTGCTAATGCATCTAAATCTTTTTTTGTGCATTTAATCTTCATTTCATAAACTAAACTATCATGTTCATTGGGTTCAGAATTTTCTGAAAAAAAAAATAATAATAATAATATAACAATGAAATAATAAATTTTTGACGATATGGTATGCAGAGTACTTAATTGTTTGGAATGAAGTATACCATTAGTAATGGTATACAACAACAAAATTTTAAATTCTAAATAACTTTATAAAATCGAATAAAATGATTATAATAATACTACTGTACTTTCACATACACCTTTGTCGCAAAGGAATCTGAGAGACATCATAGGTATTATTCACAACTACCGCCTACCTGACCGACAATGAGAGTCTACATCTCAAAAAAAAAAGAACAACTTTTATAAAAAGATCTTTGAATGTGCTGCCGTCGGTCCCGGTCTAAGTCGACAACCCTCGGATCTCACGGAAAACATCACAACAAGTCCAAACCCAACAAATAACAAGCCAAGTCTACATAGAACACAAACATTATAGGACATCTCTCTAAGGTAAAAGATTACATTATTTCAATTCTTTTAAAAAAATAACAATTTGTACCAATCTGCCGCGGTCTAAAATGCCTGTATATTTGGTTGCTGTATTTAACCCCGCATGAGCTATTTATGTATATTTAATCTATGATATTACCCACTGGGTCCTTGGTTTTCTAATATCTAAGTACAAATTAAATTTGTGTTTTTAATGGTATTCAGTCAATACCACCGCATACAGGGCCATAGCTTATTATAAAATTATATTAATTATATGAAATTGTATTTAATGTAAAACAAATACCATCTTCTTTCATTTTGAACTGTCTAGGGTCTGCTTTCAATGGAATTAAACCCAATCTATGTGCAAGTATTTCATCAAGTACGTAAGAAGTGTTCTGATATATATGTACCTTTTCAATTGCCATACTAGGTACCTAAAAGTTAAAAATATATAATATAAGCAGGTATACAATTTTACTACATTGAGTTATTTAAATTCAAAAACAACAAAATACAATTTTAAGAAACCAATATTCCTATAAACGAATAGTTATATATAAATATATTAGTTTCAGGAACATAGGTTAACAAAATGTATATGTACAAACATTGCATACAAATTCAAAAGCTCTAATACTTACATAAATTATTAAAAAGAAAACAAATCTGTATAAGAACTAACCTCGGATATAATGACTCTTCTCAAGCTATTAGCTAAAGCTACATCTACGCCGATGAGATCAAATTCCATGTCGGTTTCAGTACGATTAATTATGTTTATCTTGAAATTCTATAACATCAATATTGTTTTGTTAATTCATGAAAAATCCAAATACCGTTACAAAAGATTAATAATAAGATCATAACTCACTTTAACGAATTCTTCATAATTATAAGGTTTAATGTCATTGCCCAAGGTCTGAAAAATGTATAAACATCGATTGAACGAATAAGTACACACAACAAGTAGAAACAATACAAAATAAAGCGTAAAAAATGTTCAATAAAAATATTATTTACCCTCTCGATGGAATACTTATTCATTACTATTGGATTATTCATTTTCGATATTTTATGTAAAAATAATTATGAATTAATAAGTTGGCAATTTAATAGTAACACAATTATACACGTTCAGGATGTTTTGCTATTCCAGAGTAAACATTAGAAATATTAAAATATCGACTATTATAAAATACTTAAGACCGTGTTTATCGTATTTTATACTATTGAAGCATAATAATATGATATTACGACCATGTGCCGTTCAAACGTTGTTATCACTCTAATCACGTGATGTATGTAAGTTGGCTCGCGGTTATTACCATAGATGATAAAATTTTCATTACTCGTGGTTAATACTAGACATTTGGTATCAGGGCGGGTATTGAATACATTACGTCATATAACTTTGCTATGAACTATATACGAATCAAGCCGGTGTATTGATAATAATATTGATACACGTCTTTGACAAGATAATATGACTGGATTGGTAATGAGAATCTTATCATTATGATTTTTCGATCAAGTAGTAAGTGCTCAATCGAAGAGGTGGTCACTGGACAGAAGTACATTTTGTGACTAAATTATACAACACTTCGTGTATTAGGAATTCACCAAGCAGTGACTACCGCAAGTACTACTATTTAACACTTATTGGCTACTGTAAGTTGTGTCTCAAATTGTTTTAATGATGTTAAAAAATTTATTGTATAAAATATGTTTTGAAATTAATATGTTGTTTGTAAATTAAAATTCATAACTCTGGATTCCTTTTAATAGGTGTAATCCTGTTTCTTCTATCAAATAATTATGTCGAAAGTGTCTTTTTCAACGTTGGCATATTGTAAAATTGTCGCTCACGCTGCCAAATATCCTCATTGTGAGGTCAATGGCCTATTGATTGCTGAGTCTACTACTAAAGCTGATAAGTTGGTTATAGTTGACACAGTTCCATTATTCCATCAATGTCTCCATGTTTCACCAATGTCTGAAATTGCTTTAATGCAAATTGATCAATCAGCTAGTACATGTAACATGTACATTGCTGGTTATTATTTAGCCAATGAGACATTGGACGATTTAAGGTAAACACATAATTATTTGTCTTTCCATTATGTTTTAATGTAATTTATTTTATTAACTTTTAATTAGGATCTTTACATTTTTTGTGTATTTTTTATTGCCAGAAATATCTAATTATATCTTATATATAAATAAAATCATCTATATTCATATTTAATTTCTCATTTTTCCACCTTAAGTAACTTCAAGTTAATAATATTATAGTATTATGATTAATTGAAAAGAAATTTTACTAATAATCTTTAATTAATTGATATTTATTGTTATTTTTGCAATATATTTTCTATGTTATGATAAATTACATAATTTCGGAAAAAAATGATATTCGCTGGTTATTAATGTCATTGACCAAATAATAGGTAATCATCGTTATAAACCAAATATCCACGTTAATCTCTAATTTTGGCGTCGAATAACGTTTTTTTTTTAATTCAAATTTTTAAATGATAGTTTTTTTCTTTCAATATTGCATAGATCCCAAGTTTAATAATTTTAATTAAAACATGATGTAGGTATATTTCTGGCATTGAGCATATAATTTTAAATTAACTTTGATTGTCTCATTGGGGAATATTGCAATATTTATTTCTAAGTTCAGATATCAGACGATTTCTACCTCCATGGCCTAATACAATACAACATTTTTTTCATCAACTGGTCTTATTAAATGTTCTTTTCCATTTATTATTAAAATATTGTACTTATGTACTATAAGATTATCCTTCATAGACTTATTTTTACCAACAGTTTTTAATCACATTTTTGATTTTTTGACTTTTTCAATTACATCATCATAATCCTCAGTTGACAAAAAAGCATTACCTTCTCGTTTATTCCTAATAATATTTTTCATTTTTTCATTAAAAGTTGTACAAACATTATTTATTTCGAAAGATGTTGTTAGACTACGCACTCAAGTACACACGGTGACAGTGCATTTACTGAACTAAAAAATCACGATTATTCCCACATTTGTGGGCAAATAATGGTAATGACTGGCGAATATCATTATTTTCTGTTGTAGCATCATTTACTGTAACATATTTTTATATTTTTTTTATTTAAGAATGGTGATGTCTTATTCATCTCTTAAGGAAATTATATTATAATGATTATTGCCTGTTAAAAGTAAAATCACCTTATATAACTATTGTCTATTTTATACTATATGTTTTTAAATATCTAACTGTCCATTTATTGTTGTAGTTATGATAAACCAGCTCACAAGATTATGGATAAGATTGCCGAACATGAGCCAGACGTCTGCATGGTTGTGGTTAGTTATGTTTTTTCCATATAATTGCAATATATTTTTCTAATGACTAATAATTTAATCCTTTTTTAAGATCAATAATCGATTAATGGAGTTAAATCAAAAAGAAAGTGCTTTAATAGTACATACACAAGATGATGGCAAGTGGAAGCGTTTAAACAACTCAAAGTATGAATCTTAAAATTAATGACTAATGATAAAATTATTAATATACTTTAATTATTTTATATTCATTTTTCAGTATACAAGTAGAAAATGTAACATTGGCAGCAGCATCCGCTGTATTACAACAACAGTTGTATAATAACTTGATAGATTTTGACAATCATTTAGACAATTTGTCTTTAGATTGGCTTAATACAGAATTTTCTAATTGGGTGGAAAAATTATCTGGAAGCGATATAGGACGAAGATTAATGATAAACAAATCAGTTTCTTGACAATTGGATGGAGATGATGGAATGAAACAAATTAAATTTTGATACTTTAATTAATGGAAAAAGAGTTTAAATTTAATAACCAGTATTTAATATTTATGGTAATTTTGTTTTCATATTATTATTTATTTTTTAAAATAGAAATTATGTAAACCTTATCGTTATAAAATCTTCTAATTATAGAAAATATTTAGTGATACCTTTGATTAAATACTTAATCAATGGTGATACCATTTCAAATTAAAAATAGTCATTTAATGAATAATGTAAGTAAATCATTGTACAATTTTTAGGATATGTTTTTACTTTTTGTTTCCCTAAAAATTATGTTATTATGATTAAGTTTCATTTTTTCTTGCACTTATGGGTTTATTTTATAAAACAGTTTTTTGAATACAACTTCTTCTATGATTAATTGTATTGTATTATCTATTTAATCAATGTAGTAAATATAATTTACTGCACATAATATTCATATTTTATCGACACATAATAATTTATGTTGTTTTAATCACAGTATTAAAAAGTATTCCAATTACTTAATTTATTTCTCCTTATAAATTAAAGGTTAATTCAATCTATTTATCTAATTAACAATGAAAAGTTATGATCTTTAATAATTTTATTTTATTTCAAATCTACTATAAATTTAATTCTCTAGCTACTCACATTTTTAAATGCATATTCAGTTATGCGTTTAGAATGCAATTTCATGGGAGGTGGTTTTTCAGATGTTAATATCATACAATCCACAAGATTAAATGTGAGTATTGTACTTATGTCTGCTGATTTTTGTTGTTTAGTTTTTTTGATATTAATGATGTACATTTTATAATAATTAATAATACCAATGTATTTTGTTACACCAAATATTGGTGTAAAATATATAATTTAATATTCAGGGAGTTCAGGAATCCTGTGGCGTTGGTTGGTCCTGTGCAGTGGGCTGCTGCGCTAGTTAAAAATACAACTGAAAACTCTCTTTGAAAAAGCTGAAGAAGTTGAAAATTTCTTCAAACAAAATGGTTGTATAGGTGCTGAAAGAACAATACAGCAAACTTGTGAAAATATTTATTAAAATATTATTAAGTTAAATGCTGCTTGGTTAAACAACGCCCATGCCACGGGGTCAGCACGAATTCGTCTGAATGACGCTGTGGTATCAGCTTCCCCTCGTCTGTCTCTGATTCTCCTAGTGTCTCTATCCTTGTGAGAAACCCTAAAAATTTATGATATTCATAAATTAATAATTTTGTCCAGTGGCTTAGATAGAATTTTTTCTGGGGGGGGGGGGAGTTCAAGAGTCAATTCATAATCACAGGTTAATTTAAATAAGTTTTATTAATTTTAATTTGTATATAATATATTGTTATGTATATTTAATATTTCAAAATCAACTCGACGTTTACTATAATAGTTAATTCATCCAAAACTTCCTCTTAAAAAATTATCGGTATTTGATACACTTTTTAAATGAAAATTTAGTTTAGAATGTTTATTAAATGTTTTTATAGCATGTTTCCAATTATCAAATTTATTTAGAACCAAAGCACCAAGTTTCTGACTATTTATTCCACCTTCAGATTTGGAAAAAGCAACACAAAGTTTACAATATTGTAATACATTATACATTATTATTATCTATAACTACAACATTCAAGTTCTCATTGAGTTTCTAATTATTTTGCAACGTTTTTATTTTAAAATTATTATTTAACATCTTTTTTTCTATATTACGTTAAAAAAATAATAATAACATTATCTAAGTTATAAAGAACATAAATGATATTTAGTTATGTAAATAATAGTTTTATACATGGATAATAAAACAGAATAATGGATAATTAATAAATAAAAATAATACAGTAACCATATTTTTACAATAATATTCTTACCTTTATAATAAATTTGTCCATTGTTAAACTATATAGAATTAAAGACAACTATCATGAACTTGTGACACAATAATACACCTCGAACAAGCAACAATACAAATTCACAAGTATTAATCGCCCTACCTGAATATTCTTGGCCCGTCCAACGTACTAATTATTTGAAATATAATTTATCAGTGTTAAATCTACAAAAGAAAACGTTTTTACATCGTATACAGTGTTTTCCCAAAGGTTTCAACCGACCGAAAATCGAAATCGGTTAGGTATTGCGATCAAACTTAAACTAACTTAAACGTTGTATTTTGTAGATTTAACGCTCATAAATTATTTCTTATAATTAATACGTTGCACTAATCTCGAATATGTTATTCAACTCCGAAAAAATTCAAATGAAAAATCCGAAAGTTTATTTGAAAAAACTGCAAAAAAAAATGTTTCCCGTCGACGGGATCGAACCCCCGACCCGTGAAGATAACAATCCGCGATCTAACATTTCGCAGGCCAGACGACAAATCAGTTAGGTTTCGTTAGGTTTAATTAAACCTAACACAGATTTGTCATTTTATCGTCGCGGATTGTAATCTTCGCGCCGGCTGGACGACAAATATGTTAGGTTAAGTTGGGTTTCGTTAGGTTTCGTTAGGTTAAATTAAACCTAACACAGATTTGTCATTTTTTCGGCGCGGATTGTAATCTTCGCGCCGGCTGGACGACAAATATGTTAGGTTTCGTTAGGTTAAATTTAACCTAACAGATTTGTCATTCTGCCGGCGAAATGTTAGACCGCGGATTGTAATCTTCGCGTCTGGGGGCAGAGGTTCGATCCCGTCGACGGGAAACATTTTTTTTTGCAATTTTTTCAAATAAATTTTGTATGTAGTTTTTTTTTTTTCTCACTTGATACACATAATTTTATTACGAGATCACTTCTGGTCGAATAGGTTTTTTATCGCTTTGACAGACTCGCGAAAACTTTTTTTTTAAAAATTAAATCAAAGTAAATTAAATATTTACTTCTTATTTAAGTATTGTGTCCGTGCCACAGATGTCCATCAAATTTGATATTTTCCTACTTTTGTCACAAATTTTTAAATTGTATTAACAACTTATAATGGATAATTTAAATGGTGTACTTATGTGGGCTATAGAACAATGCTGTGATATAATATTTTATATTAAAAGGGCCGATATTTTAAGTATATTTAATCTATGGCACTACCGATTTCGTGTGAGCGTTTGTTAGCGCGGAACGATGACGTCACGCTCAAATTCAGTGACGTCACGGTAGGAGTGTGAGCACTCACATGTGCCAAGTGGAACGTCAGCGCTTAAAAGCGGACAAGCGGACAAGTGAGTTCCACACTGATATCTTAGTTTGTGGTTCCCGCCATGCTAGGATTGAATCACTATTTGTAATCATTATTTAAGATAATAATATTTAAGCTCGTGTTTGCCACCATGATCATTAATCATAAAAACAACTAAAGAATCAAGTCTTTGATTGATTCGAGTTCCTATGTTTAGTTGTAATTGTAAATTATTTGGATTTAATACACTTCATTTCAGTTATAACAAGATTGCAACTTTTCGTTGTGTCCTTTGTCGATAGTTCTGCTCTGATTTAAATTTCAAGATGTTGAGCAAAAAAATGATGATGGACCATCCTGAAAACTTCAAAATCCTTGTTGCAACAGATATACATTTAGGATTTGAAGAAAAAAATTTGGTTAGAGGTAAAAAAATGAGTTTTATTCCAACTTTTTATTTATACTTTTAAATTTTAACTTGTTTCCTAAAGTGTGTATGTGTGTGTGTGTGTATGTTGTGCACATATATCATGTATTGATCGTAATTTAATTTTTTTTAATTTTTAAATTATGTAATAATATTACCATGTATATTTATATATATGTTTTAGCTGATGATACATTCAATTCATTTGAAGAAGTGTTACAGTTGGCAGTCAAACATAATGTTGATTTTATCTTGTTGGCTGGTGATTTATTTCATGTCAACCAGCCTTCAGTTACATCTTTAGAACGATGTATTTCACTATTACGCACTTATTGTTTGGGTGACAAGTAAATATTAAAAAAAACTTAAATCATCATCCAATGTTATTTAAAATGGAATATTATAATAAAGAATGCAAAAATGGTTACGACTGGTTTCTAATAATTTTCATCTTAAGGTATAAAGAACGTGTGAGGATGAATTTTATTCGAAACTGGTCGTAACAATTTTTGCACTCTTTATTATTAATACTCTATTATCATACTAAAAAACATGAAAATGATAATAATTTAAAATCAAATGAATCATTTTCTGTATTTAGCATAAAAAAGAACTAACCAATTATACAACCATTACTTGCTTATGAACTTATTTTCTAATGTTATTTATTTATTTTTATATAAAATATAGACCTATAAATATGGAATTTGTAAGTGACCAAGCTGAAATATTTAAACATTGTAATCATCCTATTGTCAATTTTGAAGATCAAAATTTAAATGTTTCTATTCCAGTCTTTTCAATTCATGGAAATCATGATGATCCTTGTGGTAAAATATTTAATTTTAATCATTCTTAAACAGTATGATATTAAAAATAATTTTTTTTTCAAGGATATAGGGAGACATCTTGTATGGACCTTTTAAGTTCAATGGGTTTAATTAATTATTTTGGCAAACAAACTAATCTTCAAGAGCTTAAAATCGCTCCTATACTCTTACGAAAAGGATCAAATAAAATTGCTCTTTATGGTTTGAGTCATATTCGTGATGAAAGATTAGAACGGCTTTTTAAAGATAGAAAAGTACGAATGTATCGTCCACAAGAAGATGTAGATAAATGGTTTAGTATATTTGTATGCCATCAAAATCGTGTAAAGCGACCGGGTACTAAACATTTATCGGAGAATGTTATTCCTGACTACATTAAACTTACAATTTGGGGACACGAACACCAAAGTTTGATCGATCCTGTTGAAATTCGATCCGGTTATATTAGTCAACCAGGTAAAACACTAATGCAATAGAATAGATAGTCCTAAGTTTTGAAGTACATACACATTTTTATGATATAGTATTTATTTTATTTTATTATTAGGTAGTACAGTAGCAACATCTATGTGTGAAGGAGAATCTGGTACTAAATATGTTGGACTACTAACAATCAAAGACTTGAAGTTTAACATGGAACCACTAGAATTGAAAACTGTTAGGCAAATGCATTTTGAAACAATAAAATTGTCAGAATGTGATGAAGATGTCAGTAATTCAAAAAAAACTCAGGAGTTTATAAGACAAAAAATTGAAGAAATATTATCAGACCTAAGTCTAAAACGTAGTGGTATGTTTCTATTTACATTTTCATAATCAACATGAATATTTTAATTTAAGAAGATACTGGAACTAAGTTTTTATTTCCAAATTAAAATATTTATCAATTTTATAGCTATAGTTAAACCCGCTTATTACAAACCCATGATAATGTGACAATTTTTCTTAGATTGGAATTTAATTTGGTTTGCCATAAATTATACTGTAGATCTTCTACTTAAACTAAACCTATCTATGAATAAAAATATTTATTCAATCCCATTTTATTTCATCTTTAATTGTTTATATGATTTAATTTTTTATGTAAAGACTTATCTATTAGTATTTCAAGAATTTAAATATTTTTATTCATCATACAATATTATCATTTACCAACTTGATGGTTGTTCAACCCACTTTGATGTTTTTTTTTCAGCTTTTATACCGATAAGTGGAAATTTCATTTAATGCATTTAAATTTTAAATAATAAAAGATGATTAATTTTTTATGCATTTTAAACTTTTATGATTATTTAACTATTTGATTTCATAAATAAATAATAAAGAAAATTATAAATTATAAATTTTTAGACAACAAAAGTTATTAACTTTTATTAAAATGATTTAATAATAAGAAAAAACAATTATAATATTAATTAATTATCTTTAGGACATCCTAAACAACCAAAATTACCATTAATACGATTAAGAATTGAGTATACTAATGAAACTCAACATTTTAACGGTATTCAGTTTGGCCAAGAATTCCAAGATCGTGTTGCAAACTCAAACAATATGATATTATTAAGGATGGAAAAGAAAAATATTGAAAAGAAGCCCAGGTGTATTGATGATGATGCTCTTGAAGATATTGTAGACAGCAATGAAGTATTAATCATGTAATTTTATACATATTTGAATGAATTTAATTAATTACTTTGAATTTAGATGGAGAAAATTGAACATATTGTTGATCAATACTTTAGAAATGCTACTGACGTAGACAAACAATTGGAATTATTATCTGTGAATGGTATGGCTGAAGCAGTTGACTGGGTTGTAAATAAATCTAATCCAAATGCCATTAATACTGTTGTCCAGTGAGTATTAATAATACTCATAGAATTCAATTATAGTAAATGTATATTATAGATAAATTTTATAATTGAATTTGCATTAAACTATAGAGGATATATTGTATATTATGTAATTAGGATTATATTTTTTATTGTAAAATATGAATGTTGTAGGTTTATTTTATTTCATCTGATTAGAACTGTTGGCATTTAAAGTACATCAGACAAATATGATTACTAATAAGAAATAAGAAATAGATAATATTTTAAGGCATTAATAGTATCTTGTCATTTAAAATTTAATTCTGAATAAAGCCTAAAATATAGAACATAGCTTTGGGTCATTGATTTTAAATTAATTTTCGTAGAGTTTAAAAAAATTAATTTACCCAAATTAACACATTGAAATTAGAAATTCAATAAAACAAAACATGAGATGTGTTGATAATCATTGAATGTAGAATAAAAATGTTTATTCTAAAATCAGTGTTATTATCAATGCAGAGTTGAATAATTCTTTTTAACATTTATTTTAATTTAAATCTCATTCAAATGATTCATTTGAGGTAGGTACTATTAAACAAGATAAGATATTAAAAATTAGATTTTAGGTACACCTAGGTATTGCCTAGAATCATTTTTTGAAGACATAAATGGTTTCTAAATTTATACTTATAAGTTATAATATTACTAACACAAACATAAAATTCCTGTGTCTCACAAACTTTTTCTGGTTATCAATTTATTTTGTAGAAAAATACTAAATGTTCAACAATTGTTTTTTGTTATTAATATATATTATGTTTATTTATTTTTCAATTAATTGATAAGGCTACATGAAACTTTTGAAATAATATTGTTATTATATTTTTGAATAAAATAGATTATTTGAATTTTAACATAAAATAAAATCAATTTCAGACATCAAATGAAAAAAGTAAAGGATTATGTGAAAAAACAAGATGATATGAACGAAGATAATATTTTAGAATACATAAATAATTATCATATAGATCAAATCAAAAGATCTAAGAATGAAGCCAATGATGTATAATTTTAACATTTTAATAAAAGAAACAATGTAATGAAATATAATTTTATGTTTAATATAGGTTCGTGAAATTTTGAATTCTCAGGAAAAAATTGATCCTTCTTCTAAATCATCTGGAATTCAAAATGATTCTGACGATGAATCAAAAATGTCTGTGTCAGATGATGAACTAGATAATGATGACTCGTCTGCAAACAAAAATACTTCTGTCAGTCGGGGAAGAAGAGGTCGTGGTAGAGCACCAAGGAGTTCTGCTAGAGCTAGAGGAAGAGGAATAAAGGGTCAAACAAAACTTAATTTTTAAAAAAATTATTTAATTTCCTATTTTATTATTTTATATTAATTATCCTATTATACATGTAAATAGTTATTACAATTTAATTACATTTTATACTAAATAATTCTCTTAAATATAATGTAACTATTATAATGATTAATGATAATGCTCATTAATGATATTTTATCATTATTTATTATTATACTACAAAAATGTCATTTATCAATTTTTTTTTCCATCATTTAATTAAACAAGAAAATCAAACAATTTTCTTTATGTAAGTCTGATATTTCATGTTTTTTTTAATACTTAGATATATCCAAAGTTCACAGTGTTATTTTCTATTTATTTAGTATAATTATTTTTTTACATATATATATATTTATTTTTTTTACATAACTGATTTATACAGTTTTTGAAACATTGTGAAATTTCAAAATATCAGTTACATAAACCAAAATGGAATTATAGAAATCTCTACTGAAATAAACACCAACTGACTTGAGGTAAATACTAGTATTTAATTATATGAGAAATAACAAATGATGATAATTAAATAAAATGCCCCATCATATTAAAAATGAAGAGAAACTTTCAAATGAATGAACAAATTAGAAACTCCTTATCAACCCAGATATATATAATAAACCGTAATCCAAGACTTTGATGCGTAAATTATAAAAAAATTTTAATAAACTCAATTTTTTTTTCAAAATTTGAATCTTAAAAGTTTACTGGATAAAATTGTGTGAAATTCAGAAAATAATAAATGCAATAACTGACTTTGATTATTGATTAGGTATGCAATAGACAGTTACCTATATAAAAAACGAAAAACAATCATAGTCATACTTGGGGGTGAAATGAAATCGAATCAAGGGAAAACCGTTAGTTACCTCTAGTAAGTATATTTTAACCGTTTATTTCCTGTTCGAATCTTTGTCCGCAACGTTTTGTTAATTTGTTCACAGTTACATGTGAGAGTTGTAGTTTTTTTATGATATCTAACCAGCTGATTTTGTTTGCTTTAGAAACGTTGAACATCAAAATTAAATTGTTAGCTGTTAGGATGGATGCCGCAATTGTACAAACGCTATGTCGATGTTGGAATTTAACCATAGTAAGTGATAGAAACGAATTATTTTTTAAAGCCGATAAACCTATTCCTATTTGAATCATGATTTTATTATGTTTAAAGTGTGCAATTATTCCAGCTTAAAGTCACTGGGAATAAACTTTCTTTCCATTGATAATTTTTGTTTTAGCACAACTATTTTGATGTGTAACTTTTTTCTAAAATAAGTTGCATCACCCAAAAAATAGAGTTATAGAACTAGCACTCTACTCATTCATAGATTAAATATACTACTAACCTAACCTAACTTAAGTATACTTAATCTATGACTCATTGAATATAAAACACAGCCTTTAGAAGTCTAATATGATTAAATTAAGTATTAAATAATCAACGTGAAACATGCATCATGCATGTATTCGATTTTGTTGTCTAATTAATAATGATCTTGACACTTCACGAGGTATAACTATTATTGATATAACTAATGAATTTTAAATGAAAATGTCATTTCATTGTAGGAGCTCTAGAACAATGCTTTATACAAGCATATAATTTGTTTCATACATTACAAAATTAAAAAGAAATTAGAACTTAATTTTGCATATTTTGAATTTTCGTTTAGTTTTCAAGGGCATATACGTACTATATTTTTTCATTTTATTAATGTATTAAAATCTGCGCCTATAGATAAGTTTATTAAGTTTATAACTAATACAATTATATTATTCTCCTAGATCTTAAATAAAATTTAACTACAATAAAATTCATATAATTGTCTTTTCGTCTTTTCAATAATATTAATTTTTTTCTTAATTTTAGATTTATTGTTTAAACTTTATTAAATTTTCATAGGGGGACATTTACTTCTTTCCAGTGCTCCCAGTTTAAGTCTGTGACTGTACCTAGTTACCTAGGCTATTTTTACCTTTTACTTTTCGTTTACATTATTATCGAAACAAATACATAGTTCACAAAAGTGTAGACGTTTGGCATTGTAGCACTTGTATCCATGTAGGTAGTTAGTTATTATAATTTAACCTAAGTAGTTTATTTATTATAATATATATATATATATATAAAATTATAAATTATTAAGTATATAATACAGTCTATTAAATTTGTGGTTTATTTTAAATTATGATTAAACTGATTTTTATTTATTCTAGGGTACAGGGGGGGGGGAGATAGATACCCCATGAACTTTTTCGATATTTATACAAACAAATTTTTAATTTTTTCTGGTAACAAAAATAATAAACTTGGAATATTTCCACAGAATATGATGTCTTTATTATACACACTTATTATACAATTATCAAAAACAAAAAAATAGATTTAATAATTGAATGACAATAATAAAGTATTAATTAAAAAAATTAATTATGGTGTGTCATTATTAATATCTATTAATTAGGTAACATTTTAAGGTTTTTTTTTTTAATTAATAAATTGATATTATAATCATAAATTATAATTTGAATGAACAAAGTACATGATAAATAATTTACCATATCCCCCCATGACAAATTCATTTGACCGCCACTGCTAGGGCATGATAGTAAAATGATGTATCATGAGTATATTTACTTGAAAAAGTATAATTTTGGTTGTCTATTTAAGCGTGGTCTGTTCATATATGAAATTTAATAACATTTGAACAATCACATGTGTGCATCGCATATGTATTGGAAAAACTAGATCATGTTTAACTTGGGTAATATGTTTTTTTTTTAATAATTCACCGATTTCACCGTATTCGAAACACAGTTTAAGAACCTAAAGTAATATCAAGGAATATTTTAAACTCGTTATTCGTTAATCTATTCTGTGTTTATGCTGATAATGTACTATGTAGCCTCTATGTTATTTGCCATTCGAGCTTGTGGAATGAAAATATCAAGTACTTTGACTTACTTAAAAATTCTTTAGAAATATCGGGAGAATTATCTCGATTAGCCGTCTTAAATTGCAACAATGCGCATAGTTTCGTCATTCGCATTTTCATATCCAAATGCTTGTGTTATACCGATTTATTATTAAATAGTATAGATTTAGAATTGTATGTCTGTTGTATTCAAAAACAACGATTACCTAATTCATTAAATCACATGGAATAATATTGTATTCTCAATATTCTCATTATAGTTTTCTATTATTATTCCATGACCTATATAGTATATAGTGAACATATCTGGCGTGCATATATTTTGAATTTCAGAACATTTTTTTAATTATCAGATTTGGCGCCACTGTCTACATGCAAACCGCCGTCTCCCTCCACAAGCAGTACCAACCTAACGTCGCGTGCAATCACGCTTTATATGACATATATATTGTTCAACCATAGACGTGACCGACCGTTCACCAGTACGGCAACACACTGTACGAAAAAAAAAAAAAAAAATTGTATACTGTACGAACTAAACAAATTATAATACTGTACACAACGCGCATCTGTGTTTACGCGAACGTCACCGTCGCCGTCCGGCCCTCCGCCGCCATTCGCAGACAACTGTAAATCGAAATATGGCCAACGGTTTGTACGCGGCGGCCGTCTCGAATTTCGCGCGTTGAATTCCGCGGAAACTTCTTGTATTTTTTCCTCGTCGTTCACACGCGTTTGAAATGCCATCGAGGATCGCGACGGTCGTCTGGTTTTGAGACGCGGACCATACACGTCTCATCGGTGCGCGCCGCACAACGCGTGAAGCGTGTTGTCCGTTACCGGATCGGTCACAGGTAAACGCGGTTTTTACATTTCTCTAGCCGGTCGTTCGCTTTTCCGTCCCAACGTTTTTACCGCTTCTGTATTCGTCGTCGGCCACGTTCGTTCGGTCCGCCGTCGTTTTCGGCGTTTCGGGCCAAAATATCATTAATGGAAACGAGAATTCAAAATTTTCTTTTTTTGAGGTTATGATCGTTGGACGTCTTATTTATTCGTCTAATATTTTCACACCGGCAACGGGTTGCTAATATATACATTTAGACACATATATTATTATAACATAGCGCTCGTGAGTTTTTCTAATTTTTATTAACAATATATTATACTGATTTTTGCGCATAGAAAATCTCGTATTGTATTTTCATATTCGATTTATGTTATCGCCCGTGGCCCATTGATCGCACACTTAGGTTTTTTTTTTTTATCCAAACGCGGTATGCAATTTTTCTATATACTCATACTTTGTGTATGATTCGTTCTCCCGTAAGACCTTTACACTATAGACTATTCCGTGTAATATAACTATGTAACTATGTTATATGTAATATAACTTATACATTTTATTATTTTTTATCTTAATTTTAGTAGTAACTACCTACTCTTAGTAATCTTAGTAATTAGATTGTTATTACAATGAGCTCTAATGTAAGACTACTATAATGAATACGTTTTTGTTCTTTTAGTTTATCTGATTGGAAGACATCATGTATTTGTATAATATGACATTACAACGTGGTAGCGGCATTACGCACGCTATCCATGGAAATTTTAGTGGCGGAAAAGTACAAGAGATACTGGTATCTCGTGGTAAATCTTTAGAACTCATGAGGCCTGATACAAATACGGGCAAAGTCCACACGCTATTGACTGTTGAAGTGTTCGGAATTGTTCGTGCTTTAATGAGTTTTAGACAATCTGGAGGCACTAAAGGTAAAATAAATCTATTCCACATGTCCTCATTAGTTATTTATTTAGTGGTATTATAAATACTTATGTTTTACTGCAGTATTTAAAAAAGTTGTTAAAATGATATAAATGAGTTTTGTTTAATTGCAAACTATTTTATAATTGTTATTAATTTTGATTAATTTTATAATTTTAGATTATATAGTAGTTGGCTCTGATTCTGGAAGAATTGTTATATTGGAGTATTTACCTTCAAAAAATGTCTTGGATAAAGTGCATCAAGAAACTTTTGGCAAGAGTGGATGTAGACGAATTGTTCCTGGGCAGTATTTGGCTATTGATCCAAAAGGAAGAGCAATAATGATAGGTAATGTTCAGAAAACAAAAAGTAGTTTCATGTTTGTTATTAATTATTTTAATATTGTTTGTAGGTGCGGTTGAAAAGCAAAAATTAGTATACATTCCCAATAGAGATGCTGAAGCACGACTAACTATTTCCTCTCCTTTGGAAGCTAATAAGAGCAATACACTAGTGTACCATATGGTTGGAATTGATGTTGCATTTGACAATCCAATTTTTGCTTGTCTTGAAATCGACTATGAGGTACTTAAAATATTATAAAATTAATATAAATTCTAACTTTGAAGTACTTATAACATGAAAAATTATAATTTTCATTTATTTTTTTCTGTAACATCGTTTTTAAGACATTGAAGAATTATAGTTCTTTTGGTTTTAAAGTTTTTAAAATTTTAATTTATGGCAATAAGAAATCAATTTATCTTGAGATATTTAAAATTGTCTTTATAGTTTATTTATCAAAATATTTTTAGGAAGTTGATGCTGATCCAACTGGTGAAGCTGTTCAAACTACGAGACAGACACTTACATTTTATGAAGTTGATTTTGGATTAAATCATGTTGTGCGTAAATATAGTGAACCTTTGGAAGAACATGCTAACTCTCTTATTACTGTTCCTGGTGATAAGGATGGCCCTGGAGGAGTACTAATATGTTCAGAAAATTATATAACTTATAAAAATCAGGGAGAACAGCCTGATATACGATGTCCAATCCCTCGTAGACGAGTGAGTAGATTATTTTATTAGTTTTTTCCCAAACATTTAAAAAAGCACTATAGGTATCTCTTGTGTGCGAGTATTTTTCCCACACCGGTCGTAATTTAGTGCTATAACAATAAATGATAAATATTTTATTGAATTAAATTGTTTTTAAATTTGATCTATTGTTAAAACCATTTAACAATATATTTGAGTATCTATTTATACTATTTATCTATTTATACATTGTGATTAATTTGTTGTAAACTAGAAATTAAAGATGATAATTAATTTTCAAATATCATAGTTTAAAATTGTTTGTAATTAAAAACTCATTTTAATTTTAATGCACTATAGGTATCTCTAGTGTGCGAGTATTTTTCCCACACCGGTCGTAATTTAGTGCTATAATAATAGATGCTACTTTTTAATTGGCATTTTATTTTATATAATTCCTTATATGTACTATCTAATAATATGTATACATGATATCTTAAATATATACTAATTTAAAACAGTGTAGATATTTGTAGATCCATATTATGATTATGTGATTTAAAGTTAGTTATTTTATTGAACACTGAATATACATTTTTTCTTTCTTTTTTTTAATTAATATATTTGGTATATATAAATTGTTTTGTATTTTTAGAATGATTTAGATGATCCAGAACGTGGAATGATCCTTGTTTGTAGTGCCACCCACAAGACTAAATCAATGTTTTTCTTCTTGGTTCAAACTGAACAAGGAGATGTTTTCAAAGTTACTTTAGAAACAAATGAAGAATTTGTAACAGAAATTAGATTGAAATATTTTGATACTGTCCCAGTAGCTTCTGCAATGTGTGTTCTCAAAACTGGATTTTTGTTTGTAGCATCAGAATTTGGCAATCAGTAAGTTTGTAAGGTTCTACTAAATTATAATATTAAAAAGTATTTAATAATTTTATTTTTGCAGTTATTTGTACCAAATAGCAAATTTGGGTGATGATGATGATGAACCTGAATTTAGTTCAGCAATGCCTCTTGAAGAAGGAGATACATTTTTCTTTGCTCCTAGACAATTAAGAAATTTAGTATTAGTTGATGAAATGGATTCATTATCACCTATAATGGCTTGCCAAGTTGCTGATTTAGGTAACATTATCTATTTAAGCCATTTAGCTCTAGTTTTCTTTTACATCAGAGATATGAGTTGAATTTTCTATTCTTAATGCCTAAGTCATTTTTTTTTCTTTCTTAAATAATTTGCATTATGAGTGCCAATTTTCTTTGCTGCTTGTCACCCCAACCCAAAGTACACATAATAGTTGAATTAAAAATTATGTCTGTGTTAATCTGCGGAGCTGATTCACTTTTTAAACTTGATATACAATGATTCACCAACCACCTTACCATTTTTGATCATTTTGGTTAAAAATTCAATATTGGTTGGGAGAAAAATTCGTTTAACTATCCTACATCTAATTGTCAATTCAATTAGTTGTGTGGAAACACTCGAAACATTAATTAGTACTTTGAAATGAATTATAATAATAAAATAGGTATTTTCTATAGTAATTGTAGTAAATTTAAATTTTTGAAAATGATGTTAAAAATACACTATTTAGGCTGAATTTAAAATGATGCCTGTGTTAACCTGCGGAGCTGATTTAATTTTAAAATTTATACATTACAATTATTTACCAATCATCTTACCATTTTTTATCATTTTGGTTAAAAATTCAATATTGGTTGGGAGAAAAAAATCGTTTAACTATCCTACATCTAATTGTGAATTAAATTACTTGTGTGGAAACACTCGAAACATTAATTAGTACTTTGAAATGAATTATAATAATAAAATAGGTATTTTCTATAGTAATTGTAGTAAATTTAAAATTTTTGAAAATGATGTTAAAAATACACTATTTAGGCTGAATTTAAAATGATGCCTGTGTTAACCTGCGGAGCTGATTTAATTTTAAAATTTATACATTACAATTATTTACCAATCATCTTACCATTTTTTATCATTTTGGTTAAAAATTCAATATTGGTTGGGAGAAAAAATCGTTTAACTATCCTACATCTAATTGTGAATTAAATTACTTGTGTGGAAACACTCGAAACATTAATTAGTACTTTGAAATGAATTATAATAAAATAGGTATTTTCTATAGTAATTGTAGTAAATTTAAATTTATGAAAATGATGTTAAAAATACACTATTTAGGCTGAATTTAAAATGATGCCTGTGTTAACCTGCGGAGCTGATTTAATTTTAAAATTTATACATTACAATTATTTACCAATCATCTTACCATTTTTTATCATTTTGGTTAAAAATTCAATATTGGTTGGGAGAAAAAATCGTTTAACTATCCTACATCTAATTGTGAATTAAATTACTTGTGTGGAAACACTCGATACATTAATTAGTACTTTTAAATGAATTATAATAAAATAGGTATTTTCTATAGTAATTGTAATAAATTTAAATTTTTGAAAATGATGTTAAAAATACACTATTTAGGCTGAATTTAAAATGATGCCTGTGTTAACCTGCGGAGCTGATTTAATTTTAAAATTTATACATTACAATTATTTACCAATCATCTTACCATTTTTTATCATTTTGGTTAAAAATTCAATATTGGTTGGGAGAAAAAATCGTTTAACTATCCTACATCTAACTGTCAATTAAATTAGTTGTGTGGAAACATTAATAAGTACTATTAAATGAATTATAATATAATAGGTATTTTCTATAGTAATTGTAGTAAATTTAAATTTTTGAAAATGATGTTAAAAATACACTATTTAGGCTGAATTTAAAATGATGCCTGTGTTAACCTGCGGAGCTGATTTAATTTTAAAATTTATACATTACAATTATTTACCAATCATCTTACCATTTTTTATCATTTTGGTTAAAAATTCAATATTGGTTGGGAGAAAAAAATCGTTTAAATATCCTACGTCTAACTGTCAATTAAATTAGTTGTGTGGAAACACTCGATACATTTAATAATAAAAATTGAAATAAACTTGTAATTTGCTTTGTTTAAAAAGATAATTATTTACTAGTTATTATATTAAACTGATTCAGATTGAGTTAACTATCTTAAGCTTAACTGGTATATTTTGAAAGTATTTTCGACTCATATTTTAGTATGTATACGGTTCTTTTTTTACTATTTGGTTTTATCTTGTTTATAAAAATTCATTAGTGTGCTGTTTATTTGACTGAATAAAAGTTTTATAAAAACTGACATATACAATTGACTTAAAAGACTCATTGGTCATTTCATTCTTTTAATTAAAAAAATCTTTATAAAATCAATCATCTATGTTATCCTTGAGTTTATATACAACATCTTGATTACCATTTTAAGCCACTATCTAAATATTTTTAGTCAGTAGAGCTATATAAGTTTTTAACATTATCAAGCGAAGTTCTTTGTTCTCTTGAACTGATTTCTAGCACTTAATTTTTCTTAATTTTACATTATATTGGAATAAAGTGATGCATATCTGCCACCCTTACTTGGCACTTTATTGGTTTCACATTTAGTTGTTGCAAATTTGTTATCTTTCCTTACAATTTCTCTAAACACATGAAATTGTTAATATTATAATGTTATAATGCTGGTAAAATACACATTGGTAAAACCTTTTCTTACTGTTAATCTTAATTATTATAATATTCAAAATTCTAAGCTTAATGAAATATATTTGTATTGGTGTAGTGAAGATTGCTTAAAAAATCAAACTCATAAATAATTTACTGATTTAAACCAATCATCTTACCACTTTTAATCATTTTTCTTTTGTAAAAGCTCAATACTGGTTGGAAAAATAAAACTGTTACGATATTTCTACCAGTTGTATTTTTATTTTTATTGAACTGGTATTGGGGAAATGCTCGATACATTTAATATTTTGTTCATATAATATTTGTTACACTGTTTAAAAAATTATTCAAATTACCCTTCTATTACAATATATTAAAAGAAAAACTGAATAATTTATAATGTTTGTTTACATTATAACTAATTTAATTTAGAAATAATAGAATTAATTTATAGTCTTACTATAATAGTGATTGATTAAACTAATAGTTGCTACTTCATTTAGTTAGTGGAGTTGAAAACTTTTCATCTCAATTTTAATTTATCCCTGTTTAATGTCTAGTATTATTTAAATTCTTATTAATTATGTAAAATTTGTTTATTTTTATTTTAGCTGCTGAAGATACTCCACAATTATACATGGCTTGTGGTCGAGGTTCAAGATCTACATTAAGAGTTTTAAGGCATGGCCTTGAAGTTTCAGAAATGGCTGTATCTGAATTACCTGGGAGCCCAAATGCAGTATGGACAGTAAAAAGAAGAGCGGATGGTAAGATAATATCAAATATAATTTTTGACCAAAATTAGTTTTCCATTAGATACATATTTTATTGAATTTAGATAATAAGTTTTCATTTTTATTTTATAACATACAAATGTTTACATAATTTGTTTGATTCTTCTATCGAATAAGTATTAGGTAGGTACTTGGGCTATTTATAAGTTATCTTAAGACCTCCCAAAATGTCCACTCTTATTTTATTAGAATATTCTTATGATATCTTAAAAATCCAATCGTATATTAATGCGCTGGTGAATAGATTATAAAATCTATCAAACATCAGTTCGTTTATTTTTCAGGTATTGAATCACCGTAGTGGCTCTGAATCAAATAGGTAAGTTAGAGTTGGACGGGAGTGATCGAAGAAATCCATTTATAAAATAAGAACATTCTTCCTCCGCCGAAATAATTAAAGCAAATGAGTTTATTAATTTATATTGTAAGATAAATTTTAAAGTGACAAGAAAATACTGGTGTATAATATTTTCATTGTTTCAGCATCTTGATGTAAATGGGATGAGTCCTAAAATGGGACATTCCAACACTAAACAATCAACTTGTTGTCTACTATTGATTCACAACGTTAAAATATAGTTTAATCTTGATTTATTGTATTGAAATACAACATCAAGTCGCCAAAAGTTTAAACTGTTGATTTTAAAATAATTTATGATACCAATAATTTTTCATTTATTATGTCTTCTGTAAAATTTCTGAAAAATCAACTAATTCAATTTTTTCATTATTAGCCAATTTCTTATTTCATTTCTGATGTAAAAAAGATTTATTTGTCATTCAATTTGAATTGAAATTTTCCTATATGATCTAAAAACGAAAAATAAATTATTTTTCCGTCTTAAATTTAGACAAAATTTGATAATATATTTTGTTTTCATTCTTTCAGAAAATTATGATGCCTATATCATTGTGTCTTTCTCAAATGCCACTCTAGTGTTGTCTATTGGTGAAACTGTGGAAGAAGTTTCAGATTCGGGTTTCTTAGGAACCACGCCAACGCTATCTTGTTCTCCATTAGGTGATGATGCTGTAGTACAAATATATCCTAATGGTGTACGTCATATTCGTTCTGACAAACGGATGCATGATTGGAAAGCTCCTGAAAAAAAGAAAATCGTTAAGTGTGCAGCTAATCAACGACAAGTTGTGATTGCTCTTGGTGGTGGCGAACTTGTATACTTTGAAATGGATCCGGTAATTATATTTATATTTTTAATAATAATAATTAATATTAAATACTAAATATGATTAGCAATTATTTTATATTCTTATTATTTTCTTGTACAATTTTCTTGGTTATTAATTAAACTACAGTGTTTTACAATTTAAAATTGACTTATTCACGGCCTCGGCATAATACATCACTAGCCTTATTTTAAAACCAAATGCATCAATCGATATGTAGACATGCATTGAGAAAAACCATTTTATCGTTATATTTTCATAATACAACCAGCATCAATTAATTCCGATTAAAAACAATAGACCCTATGTCAATTATGCTTGTAAATAGATTTACTCATAGAAAACCCAATTTCAACTATAGTTGATACATGGCTATGAACATGTTACAATTATTTTGATTCTTAATGTTAGTTTTTATAGTATTTTAAAATTGTATAAGATAAATTATTTATACATTTTTAAAGTATAATATTTTTTGTTCACTATTCAGTGAATTATATTAATCTCATTTTTATATTTTTACTGGCATTATTTCTAATTTGAAATATTTTATATTAATGAAATATTTCAAACCAATTATTCTAATTGATGCCAAAAAAAAACTTAACAAATATGTCGCCTTCTAAAAGCCGATACATGCTCATTGAAGTGAACCATATTTGTACATTTAGCTAAAATTATTTGATTTAAAAACATGTGATGCACATTTTACTATTTAAATTATTTATATTAAGTTTTGAATAATTACAAATTAAATAGATGCTAAATTATATTGCAAACATGTCGCCTTCTAAAAGTTGATACATGCTCATTGAAGTGAACCATGTTTGTACATTTAGTTAAAATTATTTGATTTAAAAACATGTGATGCACATTTTACTATTTAAATTATTTATATTAAGTTGAATAATTACAAATTAAATAGATGCTAAATTATATTGCAAACATGTCGCCTTCTAAAAGCCGATACATGCTCATTGAAGTGAACCATGTTTACACATTATTTTATTTTAAGTTATATTAAACTATTTTGTCGTAAATCAGTAGTTATTACTTGGTTATTCTTTTTTAGACTGGACATTTAAATGAACATAAAGATCGTAAAGAAATGAATTCTGATGTACTTTGTATGGCATTAGCAAATGCACCTTCTGGAGAACAAATGTCACGATTTTTAGCTGTTGGTTTAGCAGATGAAACTGTTCGTATCATTTCTTTAGATACTACAGTAAGTTTTTGTTAATTACTATTTTTTAAATAAAAATAAGTAAAACAAAACAGGCATGTATTGATTTATACTATTTTAAAGGATTGTTTAGTGCAACTGAAAATGCAAGCTATACCAGCTATGCCTGAATCATTGTGTATTGTAGAAATGGGTGCTAGTGATGGAGGTTCTTCAGATGAACCAGGAATGAATTCTTTATCAATGTTATACTTGAACATTGGTTTACAAAACGGTGTATTACTTCGTACTGTCTTGGATGGTGTTACCGGAGAAATGGCTGATACACGAGCACGTTATTTAGGAGGAAAACCAGTTAAACTGTTTAAAATTAGAACCCGAGGAAATGAAGCAGTAAGTGTGTCGTGTGTCTGAAATAACTCCTTAAGTTAAGTAATCACATGTATTTTATTTTATAGGTACTTGCTATGTCTAGTAGATCATGGTTAAGTTATTATTACCAAAATCGTTTCCATCTTACTCCTTTATCTTACGAAAGTTTAGAATATGCTTCTGGTTTCTCTTCGGAGCAATGTCCTGAGGGAATAGTCGCAATATCTGGAAATACCTTGCGCATTTTGGCTTTGGAAAAATTAGGTGCTGTTTTCAACCAAGTTTCATTTCCAGTTGAATATACTCCTAGAAAGTTTGTTATTCATCCTGATTCTGCTCATTTAATTGTGGTGGAGACTGAACATAACGCTTACACTGAGCAAACCAAAAAACAAAGGCGAATACAAATGGCAGAAGAAATGCAAGAAGCTGCTGGAGAAGAAGAACAAGAATTGGCCAAAGAAATGGCTGAAGCATTTTTGAATGAAGATTTACCAGAAAATATTTTTGGAGCTCCTAAAGCTGGTCCTGGAATGTGGGCATCATTAGTCAGATTGTTCAATCCAGTTCTAGGTATAACAGAGGCTGTTTATAGGTTCCCGCAGAATGAAGCAGTTATGAGGTTTGTATTTTTATTCAAAACATGTTTATTTTTCTTTATTTGTAATAATTAAATTTATTTTAAATGATGATTTTTTTGTAAAATATTTGTTTAGTGTTGCTCTAGTACGTTTTTCAAGTTACCCAGATTCACAGTTTGTACTTTTTGGAGTTGCCAATGAACTTCATTTAAATCCTAGACATGTCACATGTGGATATATTTATACATATAAGTAAGTCAAACTGAAAATATGTTTTCAATCATACTTATATGTCCAGATCATTTTCAATAAAATTATTGTTATTCATTAATTATTGTTTTCAGAGTTAATCCAACATGCACATCGTTAGAACTAGTACACAAGACGACAGTTGATAATGTACCAACTGCTATATGTGGTTTTCAAGGACGTGTAATTATTGGTATTGGTAGAATATTACGTCTTTATGATATTGGTAAAAAGAAACTCTTAAGGAAATGTGAAAATAAAGTAAATAGCATTAATATTTATTAAATCAATATAATTTTATTGAAACAAAGTGTTATATTTTGTTGAACATTTTCATATTATTATTATTATTGTTATTACAGCAAATACCGTTACTAATAGTTGGAATTAGAGTCATGGGCTGCAGAATTTATGTCAGCGATGTTCAAGAAAGTGTTTATATGGTACGATATAAACGAAATGAAAATCAATTGATTATATTTGCGGATGATACACAGCCTAGATATATTACAGCTATGGAAATACTTGATTATAATACTGTTGCTACAGCTGACAAATGTGGAAATATTTCAGTGGTGCGTTATTTTTGGTTTAAATTTTAAATATTTACTTGTATAATTTAATCATATTAATACATTTCTTGATTCAATCAAAACCTAATCTGAAAGCAAAATCAAAAAGTCAAATAATTTATATTATAAAATATTTATATCACAAATTTTTCAGGTACGGTTAGCTTCATCAATATCTGATGAAGTTGATGATGATCCAACTGGTAATAAAAGCCTTTGGGATCGTGGTTTACTCAATGGAGCCTCGCAGAAAGCAGATTTTATTGTGAACTTTCATGTTGGAGAAATTTGTACTTCAATACAAGTTAGTATATTGTTATATACATAAAAAAAATGTACTATCCTACCGCAAATAAAAAATTATAAGGATGCATTGTTGAATTTAATGACTTTGTCAATCGTAGTAACTAATAAAATTTACTTTTCATAAGACTAACACATCAAGTAATATTATGAATAGAATTAAAAAGTTACCTGATTAGAAAATATTTAATATTATTAAAATTTGTATCATAAACTTAAAAGTTGAAAATAATACCTTCATCATTCATTTTTTTTATAATTGGTATCATTTATTTTAAAATGTTTTGGTGTCTGATACTGAATATTAATAAAATGTTTAATTTATAAATATTTAAAAAAATTAAGAATAAAAAACAATAATTTTGTTGCTATATAAATTTAAATTTATATTTTTCACGTACATATTATTTTTGTATTTAAAAATTATTGTTAAAAAAAACTTCTTGAGATAGAAGTAATTAATTATTAAATATATTCTTTCTAAAAAAATAATAATATGAACGAGACCTTTAAATAGTAACTAATATTTGAAGCTTTGAAAAATTCTTGTTGACTTTGATGGGTCATTAGTAATGACTCATTACTAATATGTATTTAAACCAGTTTTGTTATGAAAAGTAAATTTCTGATTTGATTTCTATTTATTTTTATTATCTTAGTAATTTTTTAAAGTTCTTAAAGGTAGTTATTTAAGTTATTATTTAGCTTAACTATTAAAAGTTTTAAAAGTTAATTTTATATTTTAGAAAGCAACGTTGATACCTGGTGGTTCTGAGTCGCTAGTTTATGCCACTGTGACTGGTACTATAGGAGTTCTCGTGCCATTTACAGCACATGAAGAACAAGACTTTTTCCAACATCTTGAAATGCACATGCGCTCTGAAAACCCTCCTCTTTGTGGACGAGATCACTTATCATATCGATCTTACTATTTCCCCGTTAAGGTAAATTAATTCTGAAAATGATGTACATAACAATTAACTTTGATGACTAATATTTCTCCTTATTCTTTAGAATGTTTGTGATGGAGACCTATGTGAACAATATAATTCTATTGATATTGCTAAACAGAAAAGCATTGCCGCAGATCTTGACAAAACACCAGCTGAAGTATCTAAACGACTTGAGGATATTAGGACAAGATATGCCTTTTAAATAATTATTTTAGTTTTTGTATTATATTTATTTAAAACAATTTTGTATGTGATTAATTATATTTTTATTTAATAAGTTAAACAGTTTAAATTAATTAAATGTCTACATTTGTTTAAATAAGTTCCTGGTATAAACAAACTCATGTTGAATACTTTTTATGTTGATACATATAACCATGAAATTATTTTAGGATAATGTATTACTGAATTCACCGAATAGTTTAGTAAATAATTTCTTAAACTGAATTGTTCTTTTCATTATCCTTTTTATTTTTTAATTTGTTTTTATGAGGGAATGTATAATATTATAGAATTAATCTAAGTATCATTATAGCGTGATTCCATATAATATTTCCACGAGCAGCATTATGTTTGAACAAAAATGTGTAAAATTTCTTTTCGGACGGAACATCTTATTGGAATCCTGTTTACTATCAAGTAAGTATTCTGTTGGACGATTATTATATGTATATATCTTTTTCCAAGCAAATTTATAGTCATTCAATTCGACCATTCTATCATCGATGAAATAAAAATTCACAATGAAAATAAAGTCCCACGAGATGGAGTAAGCTCGTTATTTGTAGACGTGGAAAGTGTGGAAGAATGGTCGTCGTAATAAAATTGGCGGAATATAACAAATAGTGTTTGTGTGTGAATAGCGGCGAGAAAAACAAAACGTTTGTTGGTAACTCGATGATAATCGTTTGTGTCGGACACGGCATGTCTGTAAAATGATATTGACAATTCAAAAGGAGGTATGGAAGAGAAGAAATGGTGAAAAGGGCACGATGCATTAATGTACAGCAGTTTTCAATTAATTTTTAATGGAGAATCATCGATTGGGGGGGGGGGGGTGGTGGTTCGACGGCGAGGAAACTGGAGAGAAAGAACGCGCGGGACGACGGACACCACCCGAGAAGTTTGTTGTCGTTCGAACAGCATGTGGTGGCTTTTAGTTCGGTGGAGGGGAGGGGAGGGGGCGCCCACGCGAGTCCGGAATCGACCGACCCCGTCGGCAGTCTGTTCGCGAATGGCTCCGTCGGCGCGCGCGTTGCCACGGTGACCGCTCGGCCGCCCCGAGATAAGAGCGCAGCAAGTGCGGCCGGCCGCGCTTTGTTTCCGCGCCGCGGCTGACCCTTGCGTTTTCAACGATATATCTTACAACGTGTACACACGGTGCCCGGGATCTACGAATTATATCAACCTGGGATGGGGGGGGGGCAGCGTTACATAATATTTCCCATTCACCTGATATGCGTCGGAATTCAGATAATTATTATTGATTATTTCAAGGTATACCCCCGCAGAGCGATATGTAAATAATAAACCCGCGACGCGCGCGTATGATTTTTAATTATTTTAACATACACGTTTTTTAATATATTATTATATTATTTTAGATTCGTAGAAAAATCTCATTCGTACCTGACCGAATTTTCTATATTATTATATAAGAGCGAAAAAAATTCGTTTCAAACCGATTCGCTGCGATTGACGAGTTTGCTTTGAACTGCGAAAAAAAACAGAAGATCAGATGAATGTTCTCTCTGAAAACGCGACCACCACACTTTACGCAGGTAGTTTTCATTGTTTGTTGTTTTTTTTTTTTTTGTTCTTACTCGTAATCAACGTTCTTTTTTACCGACGTTATTTTACGAGTTTCGAGAGTTTATATAGTTTTTATATCGGTATCGGATCGAAGAATTTGTTTTTATTTTCGATTAAAAATCACACCGTGTTCGATATCTACAGATAATAATAGTCTGTATTTTCATGCGACAAGATTATTCGTTCCCATATCGAAAAAAGAGACGAGTTTCGAGTCGAAACGTTTCGGGCCCAAAATTTCCCGGTATACAGAGTAATATCATGTGCTCGTGTATGACGACTTGTTACTCGGAGTATTTTCTTCCACGGATTTATCGATATTGCAACGTGCGCGCGCGCGCGCGCGCGGTAGGTAATCCAATCCGATATTATATTGTCATGCTGATCTGCCCTAACGCGGATTTACACGCGCCGAGGGTTTTGCGACGTAACAATAGCCGGTCAAAGGTACAGCCCCCACGCGTTTAAAAAGCTCGCGCGCGGAGTTTTAATAAGCGACGTGTAAAAACGGATTGATCGCCATAAAACGACCGGTGGCGGTTATAATACGGAAGAGGCGATATGTGTGGGCCCTTCTGGGCCCCGGCTTCTATCATATTCGATTCGTATTTGTTTTTTACGTAAAGGAAATCATCGGGTTCCCGTAATATTATAATATATATTGTTTTATGAGAACGTTTTTTCGTTTGCGGTCTAGAGCTTTGCAAGTCGGAAATCGAGAGACAGCAGATTACGCACGTTTTGTGCTTTTTTTTTTTTTTCTCGTTGCGTTTTCTACTTTTTCCCTCGAATTTAAGTCACGTGTGAGGCGAACGGACAAAAAAAAAATGTGGGAGAACGGTTGTAAATGGTCTCACTGTATTCATTTATGTATATAATCGAGTTGTAAAAATTATTTTACGATTTGCTAAACGAAAAAAAAAAAGACTCGCGATTTTATTATAATATTATATTAAAATATACCTATCTACTTTTACATAAATATTTATAGCTTTATGTATGTAATAATTAAAATATCGTGAATTTGTCAACTCGCGGTCCCCCCCCCCCCGCCACACGAACCTGTTCAGTGGGGCCCGTTCTTTTTTCGGAAAAACAAACTGATAATAATCGGGTTTCCCCAAGACTTCATCGAGTGTTGGATAACACTTACCATTTTATCGGTTACCGTATTAACGCGTCGGCGGCCACTGCAACATACCCATACATTGCTTTCCGACGAATTTCAACACGCTCTCCGAATTTTCCGAACTTTAGACCTGATATTACGGTCTACATTCAATTCGAGTTAATTTTAAATGTCGCGCTCGCTCGATCACATTACCGGTAAGTGAAAACAATTTATGTTTCGTTCGACATACTTATTATTTATCATTTGTTTTACAGTTTTATTTCCATTTCAACACTATACAAGACTCTAGCTAGACGTGTAGATGTAGACGTGTTTCGTTGAGGTAAGAATTTCAAAAAAAAAATCATTTCATTATTAGTAATTGGACAGCGAATATTATATTTAGTATTTATGTTCCTAAGTTGACCACATTTTCATACAATGTGTATAGGTATTTTACTTTATATACTCGTAGATGGAAAATTACATAACATGTTAAATAATGCAATTCTGTCGGGGGGTTATTGTTGGTAATTTGTTCCGACTTGTTAGTAATTAGATTCAATTTGTTCAGTTCGTTTTTGACCAGACGTACTGAACTTATATAATTAATTATTAAGTAAAATTCGCATGGTATAATATTATTAGTTAGGTTGTTAGGTATTGTAATATTATTTAATTAATTATATCAATTATAAAAATGGATTTTCTATTGTAAAAATGTAATTTATAACTATCTTAACTAAGGCAGTCGGGCTTATATTATCTTATAGGCATATATTAAATTATATATCTTTTACACGCTTAAATTTTTACTTTAAAATCGTAAATGTATACACATTACTACGCAACGAACCAAGCCTTATTTAAATTTCATTTATATAAATAATAAAATAAAAGCAATATAAATTAAAGTTGAAATTGAGACAATAGACAATCGCCTTCAAAAAGAGGCATTATTTATTTGGATTCCATATTATTATAAAGGTAGTTAAAGTACTTATAGTGTTATTAAACACCCAAAGTACCTACGTTATATATTTATTATTATAACTGATAGCCTATAGGTAGATTAGTTGTATAAAACTTACCTACATTAATAAAAAATATTTCTTTTTTACGTTTGATTAAGTATTGGGAATTATATGTATTTTAATGAAATATTCAAATTATGAAATCATTTTCGTTTGTTAATTAAATTGGCAATTACTATAACATTATTAGCGAATACGTTATAAATTGGTTTGTTTTTCAATAAATCCCCACATGACGAGGTGGCCGAGTGGTTAAGGCGTTGGACTGCTAATCCAATGTGCTCTGCACGCGTGGGTTCGAATCCCATCTTCGTCGAAGTGTGTGTTTACTTTTATTGTTATTCTAACCGGTTTCTCTAGAGTGAAATATATTTTAATACATTTTGTAACTTTGTTACAGTATGCATTTTCATTATGTTCCTAAATTTTTTCACACTTTTTAGCCATAATCGATTCAGGATCATTTTTATTTCAAATATTTCCGGAGAAGAATTTTGAGCTGAAAGTTGGTTTACCTACCTATATTATTATTTTATTTTAAAAATGATTGTATTAAATATTGTCTATAGTGATTAATGGTGCATATTTTGCTCGATTGATGTATAGGTATATTTATTTTATATGAAACAAGGACAAGTTTATTATCAAATAATTATGCAGCTATTAAAAGAGTACCTACAGACTTTTATAATTATTGTGAGGTGGGTTCAACAACTTTTTAACTATATAAAATGTGATTATTGTAATGTAACTGAAAATGTATCACATAATACATACGATACAATGGCCAATGACATATACAAGAGGGTTTTTTTTTAAGATTTATGACAACCCCCCCCCCCTTTCTTGGGTTGTGTTATATCATATTACTATATTTATTATAGGTAGGTATATTCAATTTATTTCTCATCGTCACTAATCGAAATAATTAGAATTTATTTTTATTTAGTAGTTTTTATTAAAAAATATAAGAGAGTATGTAAATTATAGCTAAATCGTAAATGTAAAAAGGGTGAATAACTTTCCTTAGGATATTTAGATCACAAAAGGCTAGAATCAAGGACATCAGGGAATTGAAGGACAAATATTTCTGTAACAGTTTAACTCGTTACAGACAATGAACTATAGAACATGTTATATAATGTTCAACTGTAAAGAAAGATGAGATTTAAGTGGTTTGAAGAAGATTTGTTTCAGTAAGTATTTAGATTTAGGATTGAAAAAAACAAACGGAGAAGTAATCTGAAATTCAAACTGAAATTTGTAAAATTTGAATAAATATTGAACACAAAGGGAAAAAGATTATTAACTTTAGGAACAGAACAAGAATGAAGATTATTGGTTGAGTAATATTACTATTGAAGGATCGGGGAAACTGTTGTAACTAAAATATAAATAAAAAAATTGATAATTCAACAAAGAAATTACAAATAATTAATACTAATAAAATTACACATTTTTATTCAAATAAATCGAACAATATTTTGAAGTAAATTATTTTATTTAATTTTTGGAGTGATAAATTACAATAAATCAATTAAAAAAAACTAAATAATAATAATATAAATAATAAAATGATATAAATGTTGAATTATATATTCAATGATTTTGATGATAATAGATATTATTCTAAGCGAAATATGTCAAATTATATTTTTGTGTTCATCGAATGATCAAAGATGTAAGAATGCAGACAATAAAGTCAATAAGGTGGCAGTTAGTTTGACAGAAACGCAACGGTTGAACTAGCATTTAGGTAACATTCGAGAAGATTGCATGAGACAACCACAAGGGCCACAAAATTAAAATAGAAGATTATGTATGCAAAAGCGCAACTTTGATCGTGACACAGACAGAAAAGGGAGCCCTTAGCTTCTATATAAACTGTTAAGTGTTAGGTTGAATTCTAACTAAACTCATTGTAGTTAAAAGATTCATACATATAGAAACATTGAAAATAGTAATGATCGTTTAAACTAAATGTTTTCATTAGGTTATCTACACTATGAAATTTAAGAGGTTTCATAATATATTATTAATAATCACTTAACTATAACCAAAAAAAGTGAGATACAACATACAAGACTCGGATAAAATACAGTTTTTTTTTTAATTCAAATTTTGATTTAGTTTGTTTAAGAACGTTGAACATCTCAGTTAAATGATCATTGTGATTGTGGACGTCACAGACTCTCAGTTATATTGTTGCAAATGGCGTTTCGACATTACAAGTGCAGTGATAGAAATGAATTAATTCAAAAAACAGGTAAACCTATTTCTATTTCATTGTTTTATTATGTTAAAGTTGCTAAATTACTGCAGCGTAAAGTCATCACTAAAAACAGAAGTTATTCGCATCGACATAATTTATGTTTTGTATTTTCTTTTAACTCCATTATTTAGAGCTGTAATCTTTATTAAAATAAATCGCCTCACCCAAAAATTACAGTTAGACCAGCCAATGAATATGATATGCTAAAATAGTCTTATCTCATTGAATTGTAAATTAAATAATCCATTTTTTTTTTCATTTTACTACAAAATAATCAATATATAACATGCATGTAGTTGATTTATGTATAATTTATTGTTTTGCTCTCTCGCCCCCTTCTTAGTTTACGCATATGGCCTACGTCATATTTATTCGATTTTATGGTTATTTATTTTTAATAATATGCATGCTTTGCGGAATGCATATTAAAAATAAAACCATCGAAACGTAGGTATATTTATGAAATACTTCATAGCATTTCAAGAATCGTCGGAATGTTCTGAAGCGTATGGCATTAATGCCAATATCGTTTTATGTGCATTCTCATCGTCCATTTACAGACATTCGAATTTATTCGCCTCTTTTACAATTTTCTCTATATCTTCTAACAATCACTATGCATTATCCAGAACTCCTTTGTCATAATAGAATAAAATAGATATTTTATATAATATTATGTAAATAAAAAAATAAAATATAATTTACGTTTTTCGAATAACTAAGTTTGTGCGCATTTTTTTCCCAATAAAAACTAAACTATGTAATTTTATTCTTCCTTTTTTTTTAACATTATAATCATTGTACCATAATAATTGAATTTAAATTATTTATACTTTTAACTAAGTATTATCTACCTTAATTCGAAAGTTTTAAAGTTAATTCAACATTTTTTTTTTACAAAACTTCAATAAGGTAAACACTGACAAGTAATATGTAAGTGTATCGTAATAATGATGAATACATATAAACTGTAGTTTTTTAAACGCTTGTAACAACTTATAATCACTGATAAATATCGATTTTTGATACAATAATTGCTTTAGAAAAATTTTAATTCTACAAAAATACAAATTACATGACTACCGACTTTCCATAGGTACATTCATTATGTTTTCCAGTTAGTACATAATGTAGTGTACATAATGATAAGAACATGTATAGATTTTATTTCTTATGCGTGTCGTGGTGGTTTCCGTTGTAGATTACAAGCACCCTAGTTTTCACATACGATAGGCGCGATAATTGTGTTATACACTATTATTTCAAACGACCAGAAAGCACTTATGTAATTTTATTGATGCAAATTAACTCTTATAGTGTATTGTTAATCGTGTATTCGTTTTTTGTTGAAATTGCGCTGTAAAGCGTACGAGAAAGATTAATAATTTACACTTTACATATTTATTAAGGTACTATGAGTTATTTACATAAATATGTACGTATGTGGGATGCAATTAATTATGGAAAATTCTACAATTTCAGTGATAAATATTGTATGCACTTTAAACACAGGAACAACTAGTAAATCATAACATAGTGGTTAAGTTTAATCGGTATGTAGGGAGTTTAAGTTAAACTGTTAGCATTACGAGTTTACTATTTTAATATTTTGTAATTTGTAATTAATAATTACCACTGTTGAAAACTTTGAAAACAATTTTCAAACTAGGTTTGTAATAAAACTAATAATGTCTCATGTATACCTATATAGGTATAAGATTTATATTTTATACTAAATATAAAATAAATCATATTTTCTATTAAAAAATAAATCTAGTAATTTTGGTTAAGGCGCATCTAAAAACTTGGATAAAAATATAATACTATGGTATAGATTAAGGACAGCATGTTAGAGAACACGGCTATAAAGAAAGATGTTTATTACTAACTATCTTCACTTACATCGATTTTTAGTGTTGTACAAATAAATACATATTATTTCTCGACTCGAGAAACTAAAAATTACAGTCTGAAATCCCCTTGATAAGTATAGGATTTTTCGTTTGTTTTACAATGTAATTGTGCAAATTTGGTACTTCATTTGCAATGCACATTTATAATAATAAAATAATGTAAAAAACTTTAATACAAATAAACTTTTCCATGACTTGACTACTTAATTTTGTAAATGTGTAGTTCTAAAAATATTATTCTCGATAATACTTAGTATTTATGGTTTTTATTTAAATTTATCGTATAAAAACCGTTGTGTATTATACATATAATTTATCATTGGATATTTCTAAGACAAGGGTTTTTACATTTTTCTTAAGTTATTTTTTTTTTAACATTTTATATCTACATTTATTCATTGTATTATTATAAATTTATGAACGATAATATTATTGATTTAAAATTTTTTTTTTTTTTAATCTATGATAATGTATGTAGTAGGTGATTAAATTCTGAAAGAAAAAAAAACTAAAAACTAAATCGTTAAAGATGGCTAAATTTTGGAGTATATGTCAGTTTAGCATTAAATTTGATCTATTGTTATCTTAATTTTTACCAAGCGATCGGATTTACCTATTTAAAATGAACAATATTTCTTATACTCAATAATTAGTATGAAATCAGATAACCTTAATTGTATTATTTGTATTTCAATAAACTAACACATAATTACTTTTAAGATGCATAAAATAACAATAAAACTACAATATAGATCTGAAGAATGTCAGGTATATTTTCTTCTCTAACCGTTAAAGTTTTTTTTCAATAAAATTAGGCTGTTTACGCCAAATTTTTTGCTTGACTATTCTTAAATTATTTTGCTTTATATAACTATGCAACTAATCATAAAACATGACAATTAAGTTTAGTTAATTTATCAACTGATAGGTAGTTCATTTTTCATGTTATTATTTCTCTTGGTTATGAGCTAAAATATAGGAACTTTATGATTTGATTAATTTATACTTTAGTAAGTTATAATTTGTCGTTAAACTTAAAAATGTAAATCGTAATATTGTTTGAATTATTCACAATTTTAGTTTTTTCTTCTTCTAACTTTTGAATTATTTACAACACTAGTAAATGAAAATCTGACCTACGTCTGTTGTTACAAGGAAGTCTATTTCAGAATTTCTTATCTTATTTATTTGAGTTGGATCTTTTATAAACTGATTATTCGTTCATTTTTAATGTGATGTTCTAGATTCAAGTATTCCAACTCAAGGGCGCCATGCCACAAACTTCCATTTGTGCAGTAGACATGTTTATTATGCTATACAATCAACTACGTCACAATATAAAGCACAAAAAAAGTGTTTACTAGTATTTAAATTTACTTACCATCAACGAAAATCGTGTTTACAATGTTTCTTAATATCATTTAATAGTCTTTGTTCTTTATTTTCGATATGGCTTTATTTAGGTCAAGTTATATCGATTGTACACACAGAATAAATTACAAAAAACAATATATTTTTTTGAAAACTCGAAACATAATACATAATTTGATTAAATTAAAAAAACATTTTCAATAGTTTTTTTGGTGACATTAGCAATATCCAATGTCGCTGGAAAATAAAATCTATTTATTAAATATAACTATGTAATGCAAATTTTCCATGGCACATCCAAGTATCAAGTCCATACGTATCACATTTAATTGCATCGTACAATATAGATATTATAGTAATATAATATGCACATAATAGATATGTTTTAGGAAAACTCATAAGTGTAAAAAACGACATTCAAAAAGCACTTAGGTACTTGGGCTTATAAATATAAATATTATGGCTCGTATTTACCACGCGTGTAAACAACACTTCGATCTACTTTACTGTATTTACTATACAACGTACTTACCTAGTGAATATAATATTATAATGTTAACAAGACGGTGGTAAAAATGAATTATATATTCTTAGATTATTTATTTTTTAATAATAATGTATAAACTGCGAATTTAATATTTTCCATGCACACTCGTAAAACTATGGTTTGGAAAACGTGGTTGAGATATTCCTTTTTTTGGGAGAAGAGTTAATTCACACACTGGGATGGACGGAGGTAGCAAATACCAGTAGAGTATATAATTTATTATATGTTATATACTTATTATTTATTAACAATTGATGATCTATTTAACTAATTGTATTGGTACTTTACATATTTGATCGATACATTTACCTGCTCTTCAATTAATTATTTGAGTATTTGTTTAAAATTAAATTTGGATTTGTGGAGTCAAGCACCGAGAATTTTGGGGTATCCTGGCCCGTCAATCCATGGGTCAGACATGAAAAATTTAGTACCCACACTGTTTGCAACTACTTGGCAAGACTAGTACTTAGAGGTCATGTTCAAAGTTCAAATAAACAAATAATTAAATTAATTCGATTCTTGCGTTATTACACCGTCTACTAGTCGTTGCTACATAGGAATGAGGAAAATCGGTTACTTTTTTTTTGTTAATTTTTTAATTCTTGTTTGAAGTGTCTTACGAATTATTTTGTTAATCTGTTCGCTGTTACATGCATTCATTGTGTTTTCTTTTCTTTTTTACAGCTTTACCGATAGATTTTGTTTGTTCCAAAGAACGTTGTGATGAATGTCATAATTTTATTGTATTATTGCAAATGTTATTTTGACGTTGGAAGTCCAAAGATAAAAACGAATTACTTCTCAGAGCAGGTAAACCTATTCCTATTTCATATTTTTATCAGTTAGAATAACATAATTATTACAACGTAAAGTCATCACTGGAAACAGTGGAAACACACATTTATCACATGGACAAAACATTTCTTTTTTAACTTTCTTTTTAACTCCATTATTTGGTGGAGTAAATTTTACTAAAGTAAATCACCTCCTCCAAAAAAATACCGATAAAACCACCACTGAATTTAATATGTCGTAATAGTCTGATTTAATTGTAAAAAATGAGATAATCAAGATTTTTTTTTTATTACAAAATAATAACTTAAAACATGCATAAAGTCGATTTTTTGTATAATCAATCGTTTTGAGTTCTAAGACAATGCTTTTCAAGTCCAAATCACGTTTCATATTTCTTGGAATTAAAGTAGATTAAAATTGTATTTTTTAAGTTTTTGTTTTGTTTTCATGGCTATGTGGGCATATTTTTCTTTTTTTAATCAAGTTTCTGCCGTATCATCGGCGTATCAGTATATAATATTTTGTTGGACTGCGGTCAGATTACAACGCTTATGTCAAGTATTAATCCGTCAGCACGTATGTACCTTGGTATATGCACTGGTAATCAGCAAATGTTTATTACCCGGTTATAGGACGACACTGCGGTCGACTTCCACGACCGTGCCTAAAACCGTGAACGTCGCATACAATATATATTCCGTTGTGTGATATATTGACCGTTTTATCATGGCGAACGACGACACACGGCATCACACGCGGTTTTTCATCGTTGTCATCGTATTACAGTAATGTCATCATGTTTTTCGAGTTTCCTATCTCGAGTTATTTTGTTTAAAAAAATCTCCAATATTGTATATTATTGTTTGCCAGTCGATTCCGCACCGGTGCGGACGATATACGTGATGAAAATAAAAACCGTACGGCTGGCGGGCGCGCGCCAATAAGACGTGTACGCGGAGAGGAGCTCCTCAAACGACGAATTCGATCGAAGGGAGAAGAAACGCACGACGCAAATCTCGTGAGTACCTATCTATCTGTATTCTATTTGTCGCGTACCCAAACCTTCCGCCGCCGCCCGGGATGCTATTAACGCGTGACGCGCTATAGGCCCGCGTCGTGCCTATTAATTTCTTAGAAATCGCTCGCGTTTACGACCCATAACCTGATAACCTGACATTTCGGGACTGTCTCGCCGCCCCCTCCCCCCCGCAATGGCTTTGAATCGCGTACTCATAATTATTATTATTGTATAAACATTCGTTGACGTATATATCGGGTGTAGCCGGTCGAACGGATCACCCGGTACCGGTATAAGCATATACATCTGTGCGTGCGTGCGCGCGCCGCGTGTGTGTGGGCGCGCTCGCGCGTGCGAATTTAATGTTATATATTGTGTTGGTTTCGCCGTCGTGCGACGCGCGCAATTCCCATTCATTCACCCAACGCCGTGTAATCGGCACGCCGATAGCTCCCCCGCGTGCGCGAAAGACGATCCGTCGCCGCTGCCGTTGTTGTCATTGTTATTATTATCATCGTCATCTGCACTATCACGTTGAACGGACCGTAAAACTGCTGGGCCCGCCTTCTGATCGTCGTCGTCGTCGGTGAGTACCTATATATATATATATACACGTACACGTCTTCTTTTTATATTATTTTTATAAAGTAATCGTTGCCTGTCGTATTGTTCTCGCGCTCGGTTTTTTTTTATTTTTCAAAAAATAAACCTCTTGTTAACACAATGTTTTAAGCGCTGCGGCGCGGTAAAGTAATTTTATCGAAATAAAACGCTCTTTCGCGGTGAACCGATTGTCGCGACTAGGTTACCACTGACTTGGTTCGTGATTTTATTACCTTATAAATAGACGCACCATGTAACTCTATAATATTATTTTGTAATTTTCCATTACCAGTACAAATTAAACGATGATAATAAAGCCGTGATAACGAAACGCGGGGTTAACGCACTTACAATAAATATTGTCATGATAATAATAAAAATAATAACAATGATGCCCTAACAATGTTTTAACGTATCGCGGTCGTATTTTATGGCATTCGAGTAAATAGACAATTATTATGGAATAACATTACGCTGATTTACGTTTGTTATTCGACTCGGTGTTACTAATACCTATACATGGGGGTACATGACGTATTATTATTAAGTAGGTATGGACCAACAGGTTTTTCGACCGTCCTTTTTTTTCTTTTTTTGTATAATGTTATTATAATTGGCTTTTAATACTGGTATATAATATATGTTATAAATCTAGTAAAAAACAATTAATAATTACGTTTAAAAAATATTTTTTAGCTACAAGCAACGTTACAAAAAACATAATTCGAAGGTCTCTTTTATGTTTTTTTAATTTTCATCTCGATAAATTTATTATCTGATGTTTAATAATATAATTTCCCGTGTTTTAGTTTCAATTCAAATTATTTCTATCCTTCCGCTAAAATAATTCTTGCATGAAATATGTTTTCTGAACATTTCTTATCAAATTGTCTTAACCGTACTAATACAAATGTATAAGATAATGTGTTACAATTAATTTAGGTATAAATGGTACCTATCATTAACTATAACTTGGGTGTTGACAAGAACCCTCTACAAAAACACAATATTCTATGTTACAAATTGGTGTCAGAATCACACTTGTGGATTAAACGTGTATTCACGTCGTGAATGATGGTACTTACTTTTTAATATTTTATCTTAAAAATTTAATTTGAATATATAAGCAATTCTTTTCTTGAGAACTGAATATTCAAATTTAGATATTTGTATTTAGATTCACGTATTTTTGTGAATTTTTAATGTAATATTTTTTATTAAGTTTCATTTTTGAAGATCGATAATGATGCGGTACATTAAAAAATCTAAATAAATCGGGCCAAATGTTTACAATTTAATACTTATATAAGGTATATAATCAATTGATTTCACATATAGAATGAATACAAGAATACCTCGACGAATTTTTAATATTCTTTTAATAGTTTAAAACATTTCGTTTAAAAAAAAAGATTAGAACTTTTCTTACTTGTTATGATAATTAAATTTAATAAACTTAATGTATTCGTCAAAAAATATCTCCAATGAATTTAAGCATAAACATTTTAAAAGATTATATTTTTAAAAATGTCTGATTTGAAATTTATTATTTTTAAATAACAACAATCGTCGTATTTCCAATCTCCATGGTTAAATATTTACTTTGTTTTCGAATAAACAATTACCTCATAAGGACATGATCATTTTTAATTTTCGTTGCATTGTGTATCATTTTATGTGTTGGGTTGAATAATGGCTACAAACTACAAATATTAAAGTTTATTTTTTAACTTGATATATTAGTTTTATTTATTCCATATTAGATAGGCACCCATATCACTTATTTGTGTTTAACCAGATGCTCAAAATCTAAATATCATAATTTATATCATAACATTTGAAATAAGATTAGTTTAGTTTGAATTCAGAATATAATCAATTTTTTTATTTCATGTAAATTATTTACTCAGTATTATACATTTTTAACGAAGGGAGAAATTGATTTTATAATAAGCTTTTTTCTTTGTAAACGTTTTCCGGGTAATAAACTATCTAAGATTTCTTGTGATAGAGAATTTTTAATAACAGAGTATTTTTAATTTGTTAATAGTATCTTGTTAAACAAAAAAATACTTTAAATATTATTCTTAATATTTTATTATTGACATTTTACTTCAGAAGTGTTTCATATACTCAAACGTATGTAAGTAGATTAGGTATCTAGTTAAAGTTAAAATTAGAAAATACTTTAAAATATTTAGAAATATCTTTTAAATTTACGAACGTAATATATTAGAATTACTAAAATTCCTTTGAAGATTTTTATTTTGAAATTATGGCTAATTTATTAAAACTTTAGTGCTTCTTAGAAAAACAAACAGTGTATTGGTTCATGTTTGTTTTATTTTACAATTTTTTTCCTTTAAATAATGTTTTAGTGTAAAAAATAAGTTTGAACTAAAAGTTTCACGTAACAACTTTTTAAATATAAATTTAGACACAGATTGTACTTTTAATAAGTTATATTCAAACGTTTATTGATATCGAAAAAAAGCTGAAAATATTTTGCTCACTATTTTAATTATTATTTACTCAAATTGATTAATGTTGATTAATTGTTTGAAATATTCGTTAATCATTTCATTTCATGAATTAATAAATTATAAGTATTATAATAAATATGAATTATAAATGTTGGGAAATACTTATCAAAAAATCAATTTTCCTTTCTTTTAACAGAAAAAATGAATTATAACATCATACTTTGTCATGTTTACTTCAGTTTGAATCGATTCATATATATATATATATATATATATATAAGAAAACTAGCAGCGTTCACAAACAAATATTGTTATGTTGTACAGTTGTGTTTGATTTTCACTTCCCATAGTAGTAAATCTACAAATGGAACACATATATTGAGAGTTGGTTCATATTTTCTTATCAAAACGTAGTTTTGACTTAAACATTCGCGTTAAGTGTTTTCAAATAAATGTGTATAAATGCGTGGGTAGCTTTTAAAAATACTACGATATAAGATAAAACTATTGGAAATTCAGAAATTTAATACTATAACTGAATGTGAAATTTTATAATTAGGTAATCATCATTGGCTTACGAATCCAAGGGATTAAATTATGGACATAATATAACAACTCATGTAAAATTAATGAAAATTACAGAAAATAGGTATCACAAAAAAATCATTACATCTGCTGAACTTAATATCGTCACATTATCTGGTAGTAGTACTTTTAAGATTCATGACTATTTACTAAGAATACACTGTCTCATATTAGGTTAGAGTACAATAAACATGACATTTGAATTATTATTTTTGTAAATTTAAAATAAAATAATAAAATATACACAACATAAAAGTTGTGTTTTTAAAAAAAAAAACGCTGCCTTTAATTATCTCATTTTGTAAACATTACATCGTTCTATCAATGGCTCTTATACCTTCATGAACAAATAAAATAGCTTTTATTATTTTTAATTTTTTTTTTTTTAATGTTACCTACATTTAGAACAATATCATTACTATGGGGTTAAGTGCTTCTTCTATAAGACTATCAAGAGCTATTGAATGTGATAACGATGACGCAATCAATGTTCTCATCATTAAAAAGGGATGCAAATAATTTAAAAGTGAATTACAATTTTATTTTAATTTTGCGCCAATTTTTTTTTAATTAGAAAAATTTAATAAAAATCAAGAAGTAATATATAATATATTTCAGCATTTAAATTACTGTTTGTTTATTTATGAATTCGAAGTAAACGAAGTGTATTTAGGAATGCGAATATTAAAACTCAGTTAAAACATATAATATTTTTGTATTTTTAAAAATTAGATAAAATTACTCTCACGAAGAACATTATACTCAATGAGGTAAAAATTGCATTTATAATTTATCATTTATTATTGGTGATACTATTTAGTTGTAACGACTAAATATTTTATAAGTTACTTAAAAAATCATAATTTTAAATTTCATAATACACCTATTTAATATCATTTTCTATTTGAATTATAGTTATGTTTTTTAAAATTGTATAGGTAAGAGTTTATTTATATAGACGTGTAGTGTAGGTAGAAATTTTGAACACACTAATTGATGTACCCACTTACAACCTGAAGTCGAATAAAAGCTAAATGGAAATCAAAAGTATTTTTACAAAGCAGGTTTATAAAATTTAATTTGTGTATTATTTTCATTCTTGAAGTCTTAGATTATTTTATAATAAATTTCATTTTAGATTCTGCGTGAAACGAGAAATGTCTATGTGTCTTTGTTTGTATGCGATATGAATTCGAAAAAATGGTCTGATTTTCAACTTCAGTATTTGTTTCAGGTAGTAAATCGTATCTAGTTGGTACTTTTCATAAATAATTATTATTTTTATAAACATTTGTATAATCAAATTTTGTTGAAATTTGATAAAATACGAAAATCAGCAAACTTTTTGTAGATGACCCATTCCGCCTTTTTTACTCAGAATGGTTTTTTTTTCGAGAGCAATGGTACATTGGTCTCAAATTTAAAAGGCCAATTCACTAATATCTATCGTCCACTGTATCTCATCCGTGTCTTGAATCTCACCCTTTTTATTGTTGTAACAACACATTTTTCTTAAACACATAAAAACATATCTTTATTTATGTTGGTTATCTTCGATATTTAACGAAAACTCGAGTCCCAGGATAAAATGTTTTATTCAAACTGATGAAGGAAGTCCATATATTACTTTCGCACTTTCTTTTACTAACCTAACCTTGTTTTACAGGGTGATTACTTTAACGTGAGAAACCTTGTAAATAAACTACAAGTGTCTTTCGTTAAGTGAATCACTCTGTACATACTCAGTTTACGAGGTGATGATTTTTTAACGTTAAATAATTATTTTTTCAGAAAATAATATTCCCTGAAAAAATATTTCATAACATTGAAACCGGGCTTTTGGAAATTATTACTTTAAGGTTAAACCGTACCATTTTTCGATTTTCTAAGGTATTTTTCCAATAATAACAAATAAAACTCAGAGTGAATATTTCATTTCACTTTAGATATAGATTATTTGTGGATTGAATTGTTTAAAAATAATACAAAATCGATCCTTATCTATTTCATCTCAATTTTTCATTTAATTGTTTTTATGTTTGGAACATGGTAATTATTATTTTCACAAATAATTTCATTAAATACAATTTTTCTGTGATTAAATTTTAAGTTAGTAAATCTTCACCTTACGTTTCTTATTGAGACATTCAATATATATTAATTTACTTTTACATACACTTTTGCTCAAAATCATTTATCAAATACAAACATTTATATTGCTTTCGAATTTATATGAATAATGACTAAAATATAAAATATATGACTAACAAAATCACGTTTAACCGTCGTTTTAAAATTAAAAATTCGATTTAGCATTTAAAATAATTAGTATTGTTTCACAAAAAATATTAATACTACATATTATATTAATAATAAATAAATAATTATTTTTAAAATGTTAAAATAAAAGTGAGTTTGTTTTATAGTGTAAAATGTAACACCCAGTATTGCAGTAAAATGAATTCATGATGGATTCTAAAACTATATTATTAAACTAACGCTATAAACTGTAGAGTGTGTCGTTCATAATTTAAAATGTTATATATGTACATATTCATATGTAATGATAATGGAGGTCTGGAGGATATCCTTTACCATTATTCTTTCCATTTATTTTCAACTCTTGAAAATGATTAATTATTGAAAACTTGGACGCTTTTTAGCATTATGAATCGTGGACGGTTGTTTCTATTATCATACGAGTATATAGTTCGATCGTTTAATATTTTATATATTAAATGTTTACAGTTATTTGATGTTTATGAAGTGTTGTTAATTTGTAAAATGTAATTAATAATAAATTAGGAAAACGAATATTGATTTTACTTATATATTTCTTTACAAAAAAAAAATTAATAGTTTAAATCAGTTTTTAAGTTTTGACCTAATCATTATTATTCAATCAATAATATTTTTTAATTGAAAAGTAATTAATAAAATAAAATATTTAAATTGTGGTAGTAAAAGTTTAACTAACTGTGTTACATTATACTCGTATGTATTACTATTTATTATTATTTAAATTATAGTATGAGAATTATACAGTTTTGATTAAAAAAAACTTCTCTCTACCCTTTCACTCTCTGAAGATATCACTGCACTAATAAAATATAAAATATAAAACATAACCCAAATAGAAAATTGTTTATATAATATGAAATAACTATTTATGTATATTATACATATTATTTAAATTCGTTTGCATTAATTCAAAGTATAGTAATTTAAAGTATTAGTAAATTAAATTAAGTTTTATTTTCAAATATTAATTTAAAACTTCTATTATTGATTTCATCAATGTAAGTAAAGTAATGTAAGACATGTAAACGCGTACTGGAAAAAACTTAATATTGTTTTCAAGTTTTTTTGTTCTCTTTTATATTGAAAAAAAAAATTAGAAACCAAAAAAGTTACCTGTTAGTAAAGAAGGTAATATTTGTGTCCGATTTCCGATCTTGTGATTTCTTTGAAACTTTTAGTGCTTTACTACACAAAAAGTATTCATAAAAAGTGGAGTTAGAATAAAGAATATATATACATATATATAATAATCCTCGCTTTGATAAGAATCTTATAAGTATAAAAATTGAGTATTTATGGGCAGTAAATAAACTAAAAATAAAAAACAAAGTTCACCTAAACTAACGTAAAGTATAATGATTGATGAAGAAATATTAAAATGAAATTATTAATTAATTTGTATTGTTATTAAAAAGTTTGAAATAAACTTATTCGTCTCAAACTTTTTAATAAGATAAATAAAATAAAACAAATAGGAATAAAAGTTTCTAATAGATTAATCATCTATAAACAAGTTTAATACTGGTATTTTATTATTATTATTATCCTCATGTATTCACGTCTAACGTACGTCGGTTATTCATTATGAATACCATACACAAATTTTTAGTGACTTAAAATATTATTTCAGCTTCTAACTTAAAAAAATGGCTGTTTTTAGTGTTGGAATTATGGGTTGATAAATAAATAATAACTGCATCGTTTAAGCCTTAGAAAGTAAATTCATTTCAAATTTATATGATTTTCTTTATCAAGGGAATAGTGCGTATTACAAAATGAAACATATAACAAGCCTCGAATAATTTTGATGACAATGAATAATAGGTTGCCTTTTTTTGTTAACAGTTCCAGGACACTGACAAACACGAATGCGGGTGGATCCCACGCTGCAGATGGAACAGCGGTGGAAGAAATATCAACCGCGAAAACAGCGGGCCAACCAACCAACGAAACCTATGCAGGCTATTTTGATAACAAGTGCGTATATTTACAATTTTTATTTAAAATACACGCTCATAAACAAAGTATTATAATATTGTAGTTTAGTGACCGCTAAATTAGTCCATGTAATACGGGACAATATAATTATAATTATTCATTATACAACTTTTAGTGATTAATGAATAGCTATAATTTCAAGGCTGCTTTAAAGTTAATAATTTATTAGACACTGTGTTCTTAAAAAATTATAGGCTTTTTCTTTTTGGTAGAAATTCTAATTTTTCTTTTTTAATGTAAAATACTCCAATAACAGTGTTGTATATGAATAGCATTTTAATTTACACGTGATTCAGAAAGAATAATAGTTAGCTTCGTTGAACACATAATTTATTATTGATTACGGTTCGGTAGACATTCAATTGTATTACACAACACTTATAAATGACGTATTTTTTTCATTTCATTTCAAATGCATAGTTGTGTCAGAAGGCTAAAATAAACTGGCGTAGAACGGGGTGTGTAATAGTTTTCATTTATAGGTACAGACAGATTCGTAATTTTACTGATAAACGAAATTCACTGGAAAATGTTCGAACTAAAAAAAAAATTCAAAACCAATCAATACAAATAATACGAACATAGTAGGTAAAAAATGTTATGTAAAGTTGGTGCATATCAGTAACCAGATACAATGACGTTTGTACACATGAAATCGACAAGTTTATCGGCATTTATTTACATATGGAATATATTTATTATTTATATAGTACCTAAATACGAGTAATATAGTCGTTCAGGTATTTGATTTATTCGTGATCGTTAATTTTTATGTGAACGAACTTTCGTTATTATAAGTTTAAAACTAACTTGCAAATATAATGCGTTCTATAACGATTTCCTTTTTGTCGGATGTCAAATACACGTGTGCGAGAATTAAATCGAACTTTCTGTACCTATACACCTACTCGATTCTGATGAATATTGTTTCTTAACTCTGTGCATTATTTCGTATTATAATTAATTATTATACGCTTTTGAAAATATTACGAAATAATTACATATTCTGAATGTGAAAGGAAGCAATAAGTACATTATTCATACAAACGTTAATAGCGATCAACGTGTGCCAAAACTATGCGATTATTCCGTTCACAGACAGGAGAATAATTATTATGGGCAATGGGAATAAATCTTTAGAACCTCTTTTTACATTTGTCATGTCATCAATGTATATATTTTTAATTTTAAACATTTAAACGTGCTGTCCGCTGTTCAATAACGTTTTCCAAATTTTCAACTTGTTTTCGAAAGCCATAATTAAGTAAATATGAACACTAATATAATCATCACACATATTAAAGTGCGTTTAGGCATGAGTAAAGGTTTCTGCGGGCGAAGTACAAGCATATTAATCCTTCGTGTAACAGCTAGTCCCAGTAGACGCCCGTACGTTGCGCTAGCTTGGCCCATTTTGAGTTTTGAATTATGTTGCACCGATATTTAGCACGTAATCAACATGAATATTCGCGTGACCTTTTACTTACAGAACTCGCACAACACGAGTTTTACAGCAATATTGAAAAATCAATGGGTCAGATCAGCGCAACGCTGCGTATGCGATCGAAACAATACAACGATTCATAATTATTATCAAGCTTTTCTCGTATTTAACACGTATGTTGGTGCGTATGAACTTGCATGATCATCTACAGAATTCGTCCGACCATTTTGAGAGAGTAGTAAAAATCTTTTGCTTTTTACTTTTCTTTTGTGAATATCGAAATTATTCCTATTCCGATGGTGTGTTTAGATTTATCAATTGGTAAAAATTGTTTAATTTTTTCTATCAAAAAGTGAATTTGACAATAATAATATTATTATACTATGGCGTTGTCAAAACCTACGGGGGCGAATAATACTCTGCTCGGAATATCACAGATTAACGTAGATCCTACCCCAGTGGGACTTGTGGGAAAACAAAGAATTTCAATTTTTAACACGCGCTTTTATCTTCAACGAAAAAGTCAGCGTGAGTCATTGCAAGTATTTCGTTTATTTTTAAAAGTAATAATTCGACTGACGTCCGAAAACACATTTTGAGATCGGCGTTCGAGTAGCGTTTCTTCTTTCGGAAGTATAATCGAATGTTGTAAAAAGTAACGTTGTAATGTTTTGTGAATACTGTGTATAAAAAAAAAAATAAAATTCTTCATCAACAGTGGCCCGCCGGTGTTGACCGTTTACATGACATCCGATAACGATGGCGAATCCGTGTCGTCGTCGGGCAGCGGCTGTCCGAGTCCGGTGCCGTCCAATGCCGGACGCACGGCCTGCGCCGCGGCCGCCGCCAGCACCAGCAAGGGCATACTGGTGCACAACAACAAGAAGTCGACCAACATGAACCGCGTGAGCTTCGTCGCGAGCTCGTCGACAGTCTCGTCCGCCGCGTCCGCGTCCACCGCGTCCTCGTCGTCGTCGTTGTCGGCGGCTGCGGCGGCGGCGGCGGCCAAGGGGTCCGGGAAAAAGCAGCACCACCGTCAACTGCACCAGCGACGACCGGACGACGACGATCAGATACCGTACTACGCTCGAACCGGCAGACGGCTCACGGGCTTCGGCGTCAAGAGTCACCTGCACGAATTCTACGACGATCCCGAGCGACGCGATTCGTTTCAGGTTCGTACATCGCGGGTTTTATTGTGGGGCGACGCAGTGATCGCCCACCCCCCTCCCCTCGGACATTTTCTATTATTATTTGAACTACAACCGTTAGTTTACCAACCGCTATAGTAGTTACTAACTATAACTTCAAACTAAATTTATTAAACGATACTACTGAATGTGGTGTTCTGATGTTTTTTTAATTATTTCGTCAATACAAATTACATAGAATTTCAATAACATTACGTTCGAAACAAATTTTCACCCCTCCCCCGAAATTTGTTTTCAGTCACGGCCTTGTCCAGTGCCTATGATACCGATTCACTCCCTCAAACGAGCTTCTGATATCGCGCGTGCGCGCGCGCGGTGTTTTATTTTTAAAACTATTAAAATGTACTCTCTCTGATTTACAAATTAGACACGAATTAACGGTTACCCCGGAGTAAATTGAAATGACGTCACTATCTCGCTAAATTGTATTATTCTTACTCAACCGCGAGTACATTGGACACCATTTGTGTTTCAACATAATTACCTAGTGTGGTTTTTAAAATATATATACATGCCTAGATAATTGATTAAGTTTTCATAAAATGCATAGGTAATTAAAACCCCAATATTGCACTTATGGTTTTATTTATTACCATTTTAACTAGTGGTGTATTTTAATTTTTTTTTGAATTTATAGCATTTTGAACTGTGTAAACTACGACTCGTTTTGTAGCCAATAATTTGTACTTAGTTCGCTTAACTTCCTTAGTATCACAGATTGAAATTATCATGATAAATTGTAATTGTTACTATCTCGTATTGCTGCGATTTGTTCAATTACATTTTTAACGTAAGTAAAACTAAAATGCTGTACAATTTTTATTTAAAGTAAAGTTTAAAAGAAGTAAAATTGTTATTAACCTTTTTATTTCACAATCGAATTGTTTTATAAACTGAATTATTTTTACACTAAAGCTAAGTGCCAATGTTGAATATTTCTGTATTTTAATTAATATATTCATTTTGACCATTTTTATGGGCATTTAGCAAACAATGACTGTAATAAATTTACATAAAACAGTAATCACCATTCACTGGCTAATGTTCCACAAGTTTAATCTAAATACGGTAGATATAATTAGGAATTAAAATACTGAATGTTGAAATACTGAGGTTTTTTTTAATTTAAGGCTATTTGGATTTATATTTTAAATAAAATACTATAGACTATAAGGATTTAACAATAGAAATATCCATCAATATTAATCCATTTTATATAAATAAATTGTTATGTCATCGAAAATCCCGACGATCTTTATCAAAAGATATTGATTTTGCAATATCATAATATTACATAACTTTTATCGAAATCGCGTGCGTGCGATGAACAATAGAACTTTCTTCATTGGGCGGTCGCATGCAAATCTATTGTCATTGGTCGATAAGCTCGATAGGCGTATACAGTTAAAGCGAAAATCCGACGATGTTTACCAAAAAGTATGGATTTTGCAACGTCATATATTATTACATAACTTTTACCGAAATTGCGTGCGTGCGCGCTCCATTCCTCTTTCAATCATAGACGCCGTCCCCACATACTTAGTACTACAAAATTCACTAGAAATATATGGCAAAACAACGTTTGCCGGGTCAGCTAGTTTATAATAAATACATAATATTTAGTTTGATATTAACGTTAAGTAATAGGTTAAAAAGATATTAAAAATTATTTTACTGAAATGTATTACTGTTTTTAGGAACTTATAGAAAATTAGTAATTATCATTAACTAATTAGTCACATGAAAAATCAAAATAAGATTGAACAATAAACGACAATTTAAAGTAAAAACAATACCACGAATTAGAATATTTATGCAAAAAGAAAATATCCAACGGGCTTAATGAGGACAAAAAGACACATGTTTTTTATTACGATTACCATCAAAAATCACAAAGTTGCATTGTAATTTGTAGTCTGTAAGTACTTATACCTACCAAAAGTTTATTTTCTTTCTTAGTATTTAATGTCATTTTCGCATCGGCTTTTAGAAAAATCTCATCGTCATTTTTCTTAAATATATGTTTTATCAAACTTTCAGTTTGTAAATATGTATTGAAAATCTCATATAGTCGGTGTTTTAATTGATAAGTGAATGGACACAACACACAAATTACATTTTAAACCGATATTTTTTTAATTTTCTAAATAATATTTAAAACAACCTAATTTTATTGTATTTGCGAGTAATAGTGACTATTTAATAGTTATTTTATAAAAATAGCATGTCTTATATAGTACATATTTAAACTCTAAATTGAACCTCTGCTCGATACTTATACCTAAAAAGGTTTTAAGTCTAAGATTTTAATGTGGAAATAATTCAAAATACAAGTATAAAATCGTATTTATTATGGAAGCAATATTTGTTACAGCTATCATACAAAGTAAAATATATATTTAAATGTAGATAAAAATAATTATATAACTAACATAACATAGAACAATTGGACTTCAGTATTAGTATCTTATAGGGTTTTATTACAATGTTTTTGTTTTAATTTTACAATAAATATAATTTACTTTAAAATTTAAATTTATTGAGTCTCGCAAATAAACACGTTAAATGTTGGTTAAAAATCATATTATGTACCTGAAAGATTTAACATAATGTTTGAGTACTGTACAGGGTGTCTAACAAACAACTTTAGTTCCAATTTATATTTTCAAGTTATCCATTTTTTAAACGATTTTTATACTCCAGCACTAAGTATAATAAACACATTTTTGAATGTTTTTTTAACTACAAGAGATTTGAAATCAATGAGTAAAATTGTAAAAAAAAAACTCTGTTTTCCGTACATTTAACCGTTTTTTTCGACATTTTTCGTCATTATTTCGCAGTTATCAGAATATTCAAAAAATAAGCATCCAAATACCGACAAGACCAAATTTATTTACTATAAACTACTCCCGAAGCTGATGGTTAGACTAAGTCTGGTCGAAATTGTATCGATACAAAAAAATAAATAAATACTCATCATGATAAAATCAATAGCCTCCTCGTTTCGCTTAGAATCTAAAAATAATAACGAAACATTAAATATAATAACTGTAACACGGGGCTCTTGTTATTATTATGAAAACAAAATTAAATTCAAAAATAATGAACAAATCATTAATTATTACATCTCATAAATCTCCGTGAAACACCCTGTATAGGGACATAAAAAATGGTTAGTCATATATTCATATATGTAGTATTACGAATCGTGAGCATTGTTTAAGTACGTTACACTCCTACATGTTTGTGATTAATAACATTTATAATTGCACAGGTGTCATTTTATGTCATTAAAAATAAGTTGTCAATTAACATAAACGTGGACTCCATGTTGATATAGACATTCACAGACATTAGTTTATAGGATTATCTGACCAAATATCAAACTAAATCTGTGATATTTTATCATAATAATATACTAATAAACATAACTTATAGTTTGCATTACGAGTTTCTTTGTGATAATATTAATTGATTTAATTTGATTTATATTTTTAATAATTTAATTCAGTTTCGTGCTCGTCAATGTCAATAACCAAAATATCTTTTAAATATACCTAAACAGTCTTCCATAAAATCAAGTAAAATCAAAAGTTTTCCTGATCATATGGACATTAGGAATAAACTAGACATAATGCTCTAAAGCAAAATAGACACTGGAATGTTTTGTTTAAATTTTATTATAGAAAATTTCGGTTCTTAGATAATTTAATAGTTAATAAACAATTATACTTGTAATACAATACTATAATATCTACTAATTCATTAATTTAACATTCTGATCAAATAGATAACATCGTAAACGTTGGTGCATTTATGAAAAATATTACATAAATTAAAATTATTCCATATACATGTATTCTGAATGATTCATATTTTATGATATCGATATTCTTTACGAAAAATTTAAAAATAAATGTTACTTCTGCAATATAACTTCAATTAATGCAATATAATTATGGTTTTGAATAGAATTTACAGATATTTCGTATTTTTTAATCGTATAATATTATATAAAATTGTAATCTGACTTTAAGGAATTAGGTCGCATCGCTCATTGTTAAAATAATATAAAAATGTTTTATGTACAACACATGTTACAGTTTACAGTGTGTTTACCTACTTTTTGTAAAACGAATTATGAGTTAATTTCATATTCGCTTATAAAATCAACATAGTTTTTCAATATTACTATTTACTAGATTTTTTCAACCTATCTAAAACATTATCTAAGTTTCTATATTAGTATTTATATTAGGTATGGACGGAAATCACATAAATATAGATAAGTTTATTTCCATATAAAATAAATTATATTTTAACACTTTACAGTTTTTGCCTTCGAACATTAATTTTTTTTTATCATAGTATTTTTTTTTACAAAACAACAACAGTGACAATAATATTAGGAAATACTTCCTTTGTATAATATTCGAGTCTAACTTCTTAACAATATTTATCAACAAAATATCTTTTAGTTATTTTTTAAACTTTGATAGGTACCCACAATATAATATTAGTAGTTTTTACATATTATAAATTGTCTTTGAAATAAAACTCTTTCGTTTACATTATTTTTAGTGTAATTACGTATTTTATATTTAATTTAAAAGTAAACCGTGTCTGAAATAAGAATTTATTGTCTTGATCAAAAAAATAAATAAAAAATAAGTCGATAGTTCGGTGCGATGAGAATGGAAAATTACACTTAAGCTAAAAAATATATCTATAGATACACACAAGTAACGCATTATGTACATGTAACTTTGGCTAGACAGCTGTGATCAATGGTCTACGATGGCGTCGATTCTCTCGTCTTATGGATTTTGGTATTTTATGGTACGCTTTTTTTTTTCCTCCGCACGTGTTCCTAATATATTGGCAGTGTTGTTATTTAATATTATTTTCCAAGAAAACATAGGTGAAAATTGATCGTGAAACATAATAGAAAAAGGAATTGTTAACATACGAAAAAGAACTCCATATTTATTCGGAAAACGGTCGAAATAAAATTCAAGTGATTAAAGCGAAAATCGCTTTTAATTATGAAAACGGATTTTTTTTCTTTACAAAGAGGCTCGGTAATTATGTTTGAATTTTATGACCTAATTTCGTAGTTTGTTTTTTTCAAAATGGTTTATATTTCCCTTTAGTTAATTAAATAATGACTCTTTTGTAGACGTTAGACAAGTTAGTACCTATATGTTTATGATGTGTAAGAAAATAAATAAATAAATAACAAATATATAATCTTACACGAAATTATATCGGTTAATCTTATAGGTGAAGTTTATTTGCTTTAAATTCAAAACTGAATGATTGAATGTGTTATTTATAGAAAAAAATACGTTTCCGTATGCAAACGGGATAGACATGGAATATGAAATTTCCTATCGTTTACTATTCGACGAAAGGCTGTAGGTCTAACCGTAGATTTATCACGTGAATTTTCAGTTCGATAAAATCGAATTATGTTGCTTTTATTCCTGTTGACGTGTAAAAAATTGCTTGGATAAAATAATTTGAAATACATTTTACTGTATGTAAATCTATATTATTAAATATAAATTTTTGACTAATACGTGGATAAAACAGTGAATTGAGTAGTAAACCAATTAAAACTTATTGATTCCGAGTAATTATGTCGTATGTATAGGTGATAGTATAGTTTTGTTTTAAATATTATATAGACCCATTAAGAAAAAATTTTCCAAAATTCAATCCCTAAGGTTAGGTTAAAAGTGATAAAAGGTGTTAAAAATGTAAAAACGTTATTTTTTACACTTAATATTGTTTAATTTAATCATATAAAATTATTATAAATGAAAATGTATTCGTAAGGCTTCACACACTCTCCATCGCAGTCAGAAACGGTATTAACAACCATAATAGGTATGCATTTATAACTGTAATAAAATATTTATTTAAAACAGAATATAATATAAGTGTATTTATAAATATATATATATAATATTTTATAAAAGAAATCCGAAGCATATCGTATACAATATGTATATATTTGACATAAGGTCAAGGGTAACGGGGCGTTTCAATACCTAAAACACCCCCTAGCTACGCCACTGTTTCGACTGTTTAGAGAAACAAACGATTGCTTTTTTTCCCATCGTGGTCGACGATTTAGAATTTAGGCGACCCGGGGTATTTAGAATATGCCGTCGGTCTTTTAAGGAAGGGTCCGATTTTTTTTTTTTTACATTTTTGAAAAAATAAAAATTGTAATATCTAATTATTGTCCTCTGATCTAAATAGTTTAAAACATTCTGACCAATGGCTATATCCGTTTGAGAGGCTAGCGAGTAAAAAAAATACGCGGACAAACGGCGCGGCGGTGTTTAAACAACTAAAACACTCCACTCCGAACGTACTTAGCAGCTCTTCGCAGTCACATCTCGGGATGTCGTCGATGCCTCGTCTCACGAGATTGGCACGTGCGCGCGCCGTCCCTTAGTTCCAGGGGTGAGTTTAAGGGGGAGGGAGAGAGTTAAAGGGGGGGGGAGGGGCTCTCGGGATTAAGATGGCATTTTTTTCTAAAAAAAAGCAATTATGCTAAAGAAAAATTATTATTATAAATTATAATTTAAATGCAGAATCGTCATCGAAGAATTATAAGTACGCTATAAGTAATGAATATTTTAATATTAATTAAACTAATTGCAATACCTAATTGGTTTTTGATTTTACCACGTGACCGAGTACTCTATTTCACACAGTGTATATAAATATGATTTTTTTATGATATTTTTTGTAAACAGCTGCTTTCGGATCAATATATTGACACCGTTTAGTGTAATATACCCGTGCAAAACGTCGTGAAATAAATTCGAGTGACTCGAAAACATAACATTCTTTGGATTAAAATTTCAGATCGATTCGAAAAACAACAACAACAACCATAGTTGAATAATACGTATTATTGAACTTCGATTCGTCCCCCCCCCCCCGCCCCTGTACGTTATAACTCTAAACCGCCAAAATAAACCAAAAAAAAAAAAAAAAAAAACGTCTCGAACGACGCCTAAAATCAAGAGTATATTATAAAAAGTAAGTGTCAGTAAAAGTTTGGGAATTGTATGTGTTGCGCAGGACGACGATTTCAAATATTGCGTGGAACCGGAGTTCCGCTGGCGCACGCACTGCGGCGGCGCGTACGCGGCCCTGGGATTCGCCATCATGACGGCCGGCGCGGTGGCCATGGCCGTCGGCCACCTGATACCGGCCCGGGATCCGCTGGTGGCCGGCGGGCCGGCCGAGCCGCAGGTGATCGACCGATGGGCCGTGGCGTTCAACGAGAACCTGGCCTCGTGCCGTTACGCGGGCTCGATGGTGCTCGCCGTCGGCGTGGTGTTCACCGTCGTGCGGTTTTGGATGTCGGTGATACGGAGCGGCGGCGGCGGCGGCGGCGGCGAACCCGACGACCGGGCGATGACCAAAAAGCTGGCCGGCTACGAGCGGCCGTCCTCCGCCAAGCAGCCGCGGCAAACGGCCGCCGCCGTGGTGCGCATACCCGTCACCGGGCTGGTGGAGAACGTGCAGCCCGACCCGCGGGCCATCAACTTGCAATTCAGCGACAGCAATTGAGGAAAGAAATAGAAGACTATTTAAATATATATTATATAATACATTATGATATACCCACCACCACACACTATATTACTATACTATTATTATTATCATCGCGTCGTTGTCCATATTGATTGTTATTATTATATTATACATTAATATTGTCGTAATCGTTTTGTGTTTCGCACGGTTTCGTTCGATATTTTGTCGTCCAGACGCTCCGGAGGTGTAACGAAGGTAGTTAAAGTCCCGTTTCCCGGACAGACAATTTGATTTTTTTTCTTTTTCTCTTTCACGATCGCCGCCGAGGTTTCCGAAGCGTTGTGTGGGGAGAAAAAAAACAATTAGACTAAATCGACCGTCGTTACCCATCCTCCTTCCGACGACGGCGGGTTAAAATATTTATCGCGAAATCAAAGACCACCGCGAACGTACAATTATTTTAATGTGTATTTAATCTATTAAAGGGCGTCTCTTTTCTCTCTCTCTCTCTCTCTCTCTCTCGATTCTACGCTAACGCGGAAAAACGCTATTAAACGTGTCTCGCCCAACTAATCCGATTCCACCTTGGCTCTCGTGTTTTTCGTTTTTCTAAAACTAATCATAAGGAATAATGATTTTGCGCGAATCCTTTTCATAATACTAAATGTTCATACATAATTTATATGCACAGAATTCCCATTGTGTATCGCGTCAATCGTTTTCCGAATGAAATACATTTCGTACCTCACCATAAATATAATATATTATATTTTGAGCAAAATTATTATTTTGTCGCGATTAGAAATAATATACATATATATATATATATAGGTAAACGAAAGACCTCGAAAACGGCAGTTTTCACGAGACTGATTTAAAGTGGATAAAATAATATGATGACTGTATAATGTGTTACGTTAAGACTTGTTAATGAGTTACCCATTAACGATGCTACACATTGATTCTGAACGTTTTCATTCCGTTGTCGATGGTCTCTATAATATGGATAGATACCACTTGATAATTATTGATAAAATCTTTGTATATTATATACACATACATCATGCTTAATTTAATCTATAGATACTAAGTGCAATGTAATAATAAAATAACACACAAATCGTATGTCTGTACTGGAAATCAAAATAATTTTTCCTTATTTTTTTTTTTTTTTATATTAATGATAATTTGGTCTACCTAAATTATAAAAGAGTGATATAAATGTTTTGACAAATATCAATATTTTAAGACCAAATCAATAGAACATTTTTCAACCGTCTACGCTTTTTTTTTTTTTAAACTGTATAAAATGAATTTACCGAATTAATCGTTCTAAAAATTAAATTAAATAAACACTGTTTTCAACAACAACAAAAAATCCATTAAATATTATCCGAGCTTTCTCTATATTATGTACTTGAGTGTTATGAATTTATGATACACATTATTTTGGTTTCAAAAACTTAAAAAAAATATAAATCATCAGATTTCTTGAGTCACATACATAAAGTTAAATTGTAAGTTGTGTCACTGGTTGTCTGAAAATATTGTGATTGATAGTCGAAACGTGATCAGTGTTTCACTGAAAACTATGACAACACAGTGTTGTGTACCAGCTAAATCACTTGTTGTTAATTTTATTTGTTAAAACTAATCTAAAAAAAAAATGTTAAACATTTTTTTGTTTTTGTTTTGATATGGGGTTTGAATATTTTAATAATTTGATTAAAGGCTGTGGTTTGTAATTTGAAAAAAAATAAAATAAATAATATGTTTACTTGATTTGTATTTTACAACCAATTTGTAAACAAAATGTCAACATTTTCGTTTGAATAAATTATTTGTGATTAATTATTTAGTAAACAACAAAAATTCGAGTTGAAAAATTAAAATCGTTTTAAAAATTATTAAAATCCGCAGTTATCCAAAAGTATAACATTTACTATTGTGTAATCTAATTTTATAAATCTATATAATTTATCATTGTACGTTTTGTATTTCTTTTTCTTTTTACGACCGAAAATTATTCACTCAACAATACTATTTTTTATAAACAATAAATCATAAAAATGTATTATCGTAGATAATAATATATATAAATCGCAAAATATATTCCGATTTTTATATTTATTTTTGTAACACACATACGTCCATACGTAATTGTAATTTTTAATGGCACGCTATGTATATTTGTAAACTGGAAGTTCTTGTGCCTTTTCCCGAATATTTTTATGTTGTATTCGTTTAAATTAAATTTAGTTTACCCAATACTTGTCAACAAAAAAATGACGGTGTCGCGTCCGCTTGGTAAAATCAATCTTTTCACGAATGTCTTAGAGTTGTAAGCATAATAATCAGAATCAAAAAAAAAAAAATAAAATAATACTTTGTATAATTAATCAAAATATTCACATACTTTTTTTCACATGACAACTGGTCATGACTAAAATTAACAATTTAAAATGTTCTCAACTTTTTTATTATAAAGGATCTATCGTAGGTACTGAAAAATCAAATTTCAATATATTTAAGTATTTTAAATTTGTCAATATAAAATTAGTTTGTATTTAAAGTTATGAAAAAAATAAGACACGTTATATAATATTATATGATCAAGTCTATATAAAAAAACTAAAATATTACAAATATTTTGAATATGGTATCTTAATTTAACAAACCCACCGTATATTGTTTTTAGTAATATTGTTTTTAAACGACTCAGTTATTTATCTATTCTGACGCGTTAAGACATTTTAGTTATTTGATATTTTGTCTGGATAAACTTTTTTGTAGTTTCATGAAATCGTTATTTGCACCGATATTTCATTACTTTTATCTACTTAGACGATTAATCGAGTGATACGTTTTTAAATTTTATATTTTAATATCATTTTTATCATAATAATTGAAAAATTCTGGAAAAATTAATTAATTCAGCTAGGAATAAATATTTTAAATTCCACATTCTGAAGTGAAATTTTTTCTGGATATTTTAAATGTAAAAAAATACAATATCTACTTATAATTGATAATTAATCTATGACTGAAAGTGTTAAATGTTCAGATGAGTGGAATATGGGAATTACAAATCACCATGAATATTGAATGGTATCAATCTTACATGTACAGACTATCCGTAAGCACTTTTATTTAAAATATAATTATAAAATTAAAAGAAATGTAATAATTGGCTTCATGTGTAAAGTTAAAATTTGTATTTTCCTAATTTATCGATAACTATAAAACTGTCTTATATTTTTACACTCACATATACAAAAAAAAACAACTGAAATTAGAAATTATGTATTTATTACAGTAATTATGCATAACGTATGGTACAATATTAGTAATTATAATAAAATATTTGTCCATTAGATGAATTGTTGTCCGTACAACGTATTATTTTTAAAATCTTGACTTTCGGTTGGTGAAAATATCGATTTTACCAAAGTGGATCACACATATTATGCACATGTGCAATGTGCATGCATGCAAATCCATAATTGTAACAGACAATATAAATACAATTAAAATTGAAATAATAAACTATTGAAAATAATGAATTTAAATGCACGCACGTTCGATTTTAGTATTTATTAAGCTTTTATTTGTTTTTATATTAAATAAAAAATAAGTTTTCTAATTATCAATACATATCATTTTAATTATGTTTATGTTCTGTCAGTTGAATATTACATTTGCTTAAAGTTATGCACGTTTTATCTGGACACTAAACGTTTCACTGAATTCTAAAGGTTTTTGCTGTGGGTTTTTGTAAATTTTATACACTTATCACGGGTATCGTTGATTCAATAATCTCGTGCGAATAAAATGAGGATAAATTATTTCAAGAAATCTCAATTAGTCGTTAACATAATATATTGATCTAATATACTTAAAATCAAATCTCATTGAATAATGATAAAATAATACATTTAAAAATTGCTTTTTATATTTTACCCGCATGATAAAAAAAAAAAAAATGATTTTTTTTAACTTCAAACTCTCAGGATTTAAAAATATAATATAATGTTAATGTTAAACACCGCGTATGAAATGTATCTGAATGTTGACGAAAAGTGCTATCGATTCTATATAAAGTTAAAATAATATTTTACTAGTTATGCTGTTTAATCAAAACAAACTTATAATATGTTAAAAACTAATAACTCATTGTAATGTTACATTGTTTAAATATCGTATTGCGGCATTATATAAGTACAATAAGCATTTACTGTATTGTATTTTTTTCGCGACAAAAGATGTAATATTTTGTAAATTTGTTTCCGGTTGTTTAAAGTACGTTAAAAATAAAAAATATACATTAAGTCTCATAAATGTAAACATAATTTAATTAGTTGCCCATGTTTAAAATGTCCGGGAAATAAATTTATAAATGTTTATTGTAATTCTCATCAAAGAAATCAAAATATAATTTAAGTACTCACCTAATTAATTGTTCTCGTGCAAAATGAATTAATTTTTCATTTACTCGACAAAATACCTATACATCATTGTTACCTATTATATTTATTCCGTAATAGTAATCTTACCTGTTTTTAACAATAATTTTTAATAAAATATTATCATACATAGCTACCGACAATATAAATAATTCAGGCATATTGCATACCTAATGAATAAATGTATACTTATTTTTAGTAATATTAGTGAAATATATATAATACTTTATATGTGTTTAAGTTAGAAAAACTAATTGATTATGTTATGTTATAAATGTTATCTCATAAATACTAAATAAACTTATAGACAAAATTTAATTTTTAAAATAAAAATAGTTTTATTAAAATAATATTATATTACTGTCGTTGATTATAAAATAGTACCTGTTGATTGTACAATTTATTATTGTTATTATCATAACTTGATACAAATCACACTTTTTTAGATGGTACATTGTTTTGGTATTTTAACGTTTGAGATTTAAATAGTCCTTTGAGTGTTCCTTTGATATTGTTTGTAATGCAACCTTCAGGTCAACTAGAACCTCCACCTATTCGAATTGATATTGTTCTGTATAAAATATACCTACACTTCTAATATTTCCCAGTCCTTTGTCTACTTTTATCCGACCTAGTCCCTTTGTCGGACAAGACATTGTCATTTTTGTTATTTTATTTAACAGTATACAGATATTAACTTTTCTTTATTTAATATTTAAATATTAAATCACTTTTTAGTAATGACTTTGTGGCTCAGGCCAGTAGTCAGGATTTTTCAGGGGGTTATTTAACCTGTTTGTTCTTTTATATACGAGTATATATTTGTTGACTAATTATTTCCTATTATTTCACCTAGATTACGTTCACCGCTTTAAACTTCACTCGACCACGTTGAACAGAACATAAGCTCCGGCGACCGACTATACGAACAACTAGTGAACGATTTATTAATAACTAATGAACTTTCGGCGCGTTTTCGGTAAAGAAAAACTCGCCTGGAAGTTGGAACGCAGGTACGTTCGTTTGGTCTGAATACTCACAGCGGTCGTGGCGGTCGCGTTCGCGTTTCAAAAACACTCAAAAAACGCGCGCGCTCGCGAAACGCTACCGCGTGTGTAACCAACCAACCTATACCTTGGTGAAATAGCTCAAAATATTCTGTGAAACCAGGTAGTGACCACGATTATTATTGATAAACAATGACAAATTTAAACGGTTAAAATAATATAATTATTGTTCATCGCCGAGTAAAATTTTAAATAATCCAAACGATTCGGCCATTTCTGGGGGGGGGGGGGCTGTGGAGCATCTGTAGCCCCTCCCCCGTCTACGGTCTTTTTGTGGCGAATTTCAACCGTCGAATTCGATTTCTGTCGTGCGACTGATTTTTTCGAATTCGATAATTATTAGTTTTACACTTTCGATTTCGTGTTATTATATTACTTTATCGTTTTCTTATTTTTTTTTCCGACATTGATTCTGTTAGTTATTCTTTTATATCGAACGTGATCGCTATTAGCTAAATCTCAACTTCCTATCAGGTGACATTGTACACAGATGTGTCCAACGGACTCAAATGAAGAATAATCACGAGGTTGGATACCAGAAAATACTTTCATTCAGAATGGTAAATATTAATCCACATTGAAAATAAATTTTCACATTCGTTTTATTTTATTTATACGTTTAACAGCTTTCGATAAATTATTTAATTTAACTAATAATATTTTGTTATCATGAGTATTAACTACTAAACATTATTGGTTTTTATTTATTTTGTTTAATATTTTTAAACAACGCAGTATTATATTAATCATGTTATTTATCGATAATTGATTTCATCGTAGACATATTAATGTCGAGAGAACTGCTCAAAGTTTAACATTTAAATCGATCAATTGGTTAGGTTAGGTGCAATAAAACATCATTTACATTATAACTATATAATCCAACATGTATAGGGGGAGGGGCCTTGAAGCTTCCTCGTTATGCCACGGTTAAATTCGAATTATATCACACCCTTTAAATTCCCCTGCTATTACCTTGTCCAAGGAGTGATCAACGGAGGACGAACACCGGTCTCCGTATTCGGTAGACATTTTAAACCTTTAAACTAAAAAGTACTAATGAATAATATAAATTTATCCGAGTTGTCAGTTAATTCTTTTCGTCTTTATTATTGTTGCACTTAATGAAATCATTTTTTCTTATCTTATCTTCCTCGAGTGTTCGTTATTGGAAGTGTTTATTAGGTATTAACAACACTGTACTAAATAAATTATTGTTACAAATTTAAAATCTCTAGATTTATTATTCTTTATTTTTTTCGAATTTGTTTGGTAAATTTTCATAAAAATTAAAAAAGAATTAACAAATTACATTTTAAAATACCGCAGAGTTTAGTTTTTAACAATTTAGATAGAGCTGCTTGCAGCTTTTTAAGTTATCTTTTTATCAAAAATTATAACTTTACACATACATGGATAACTTATTCAAAAAAAAAAACTCCATTATTTTAAAACCATTACATTTTTAATACGCATTAATTTTAGATAACTATAAATAAATACTAGAAGGTTTTACGATTAACCTACATCACTGTCTTTGTCATTATTATTATTAATATTACTGTGGTTTAATTTAAATTTTAACGAAAATCCATCTCAAATTTAACTTATATGAACTTTTTTCCATTAAATAAAAGCAAATTAAAGGAGACGTGTCAAATACACCAGTATTATTATTATTACCGAATCCTAAACATTACTATAAGTATTGACTAGCTAGTTCTAAGTTTAATGGTAATAATGACAGGTGTTATTCAGAGATTTCTTTTCAATAGTCTGATTTGACATAAACATAATATTTTGTCAGATGAAAATAATTTACATTTCATAAATATCGCAGTGTCGATAAATAATTATGTCTTTGTAAAAAAATAAAATAATGTTTAATAATAATTAACGAGTAAATATTATTATAGGTCCATGATGAGAAATATTTTCATTGGCGTGATTTGAATTTTAGATAGAGAATTACATTCTAATAATAGGCAGTTTAATAAAACTAATTTCACTTAAAAGTACTTATTTTATATTGGACAAAGTGAAAAATGTTAGAGTCCCATAAAGGTGTTTTTATATACATGTTAACACTTTCTCGGGTAGTAAAACTTTCATGTGATATCTCATGAGATCGGATATTAGACTCGAGACATTCTTTAAAAGTACTTAGAAAGAGAATATAAATTATTTTATAGTTTAACGTAAAACCATATAAGAATACGTAAAATATATCATCAAACTATTACAAATAAGCACTAGTTTTTGTTTCGTTTAATACAATAAGACGTTTTAACCAAGTTCGAAGAATAATAATTCATTTAAGGAAGGGGTAGATTGGTATCATAATTCATAAGGTAAAGCCTAATAAAGCCGTAACTGAGGACAAATTTCCGGTGGAAGTCCAAACTTGTTTTAATATACTACGTTTATATTATTTTATGTGCAAACCCTTTTTTAACAGTAGTCATAACTGTTCTTGTTTTGAACAAAATATCATTTTGACATGGTAATCATAAGACATCAGAAAATTACATTTAGTACCACTTAATGAATGAAGTTTAATATTTCAGTTATGACTTATGAGATATCATGTGCGGTTTTAGTTTAAGTAACAGCAAAAAATTTCCAAGGGGAAAATTTAAAAATTACTCATTTTACTTTATGTTTTATTCATTCATATTATAAGTCCGAAACTTTGCAGTTTACTAAAATTTAAAATAAAAGGTTTTTGTTTTGCTCAATTTTGGAATCATTTCTATGTCTTTACGTGTATCGGTAGATACAAACATGAAAAATGCGTAGCCATTTTCGTAGAGCTAATTAAATACGAAACGATATTAATTAACTCCAACCACCATAGCATCATCAAAAGATCTTATATTCTATATATTATACTATAGACACGGTCCATCGAGCCTTTGATGAACCTACCGACGTCATTTCACTTAATTTCACCATTGCTTATTTCATAATAATTAGCGCTTAAGAAATTGTATTATGAATACCGTCTTTTATGTTACTTAGGCGAAATTAGTTAATTTTTTTTTTTTTATATGCGCTACCGAAAAACAAAAAATATTAATTAAAATAACAGCAGATTCGAGAGACTTTGTTTTCTCTTCCGTGGGAGAGTAAATAAATGACGACAATAACAGTTTACACAATACACGTGATAATAGTGCAGAAATAGTTTGGACCGGGTGGGATGAGATGGAAGCGACACGGACGAAACAAACGATATTTCAATTTGCATTAAACATTTTACTGATCGTGAATAGAAAGAAAAAAATGGTTCTTGGATAGAGAGAGGGTGTATAAGAGTATGAAAGGAGGGTTGGAAATGTTTTAATGAAAATTATTGCACTCCTTTCACAAGTAAACCAGCGGATTTTAAAAACTTACTCGGATTAAAATGTCGGCGATTCCAAATTAAAAAAAAAAAAAAAAAGGGGCGGAAAAGGAAAAAAGGTGATTGTATTTTCATGATGAACCTTCCACCTCCATCCACTGGAGGAGGAGAATAATCGTATGGCGTGAGTTTTGTAACAATAGAAACACAAACAATCTTTAATTCATTACTTATAAAAGTTACATTGGTGGATGGGCAAAATGAGAACTGAAATTTTATTCCAAATTCACTTGAATATTATTTAAAAACTTAAAGTTTGACAATTTTACAAATCAACGACGTTAATAAATGTTGTTCTATTAACGATTTGCAAATAATATAATATGTCTATAATAATGTATTCTATTAAATAAGACAACGAAAAAAATAAAATTGGTAACTAATCGTTTTAATTTGCACAAAAAAAAAAAAAACCCCCAGTATTAATATAGATATAATGATTTTGCTCTATTCAATAACGATAGTTACCTACTGAACTATAGGTAATGTTTTTACAAATAAACATGGTGCCATGATGAACTGTTGCCTTCATCATTAACATAATAGAACATGCTTTTTAAAAAGACAATATATTTATCAAATGTTTGTATAATTCAACAATTCCGTGCAAAATTATAATGTTAACATATTATAGAATATAATGGGAGAATATCATTCGAACACAATATATCAATTTAACGTATTTATCAACTCATAATGAGTATTTACAATAAAAAGTCAAGAAAAACTAAACATTTTAGCATAAATAGCTGAACAATAATTTAAATAATATAAAATAATTACAAGAAACATACACATCATTACAAATCATAAACATTAAATAAACGTATTATTCGAACAAGAGAAAGGGACCTATTGTTTAGGTCTAATGTTTGTGTCAGATGTAGATTATGTGTATTTTGAATGAAACAAATATAATAATGTGCCCTAAATTGTATTGATGTTTTTTTCAGACATTGTTTAGCAACAGTATTATTTATAGAAATGGCATTTTTATCATTTATACATTTAAATAAAGGATTTTAGGTTAATTTAATATAATTTTGATTTTAATACACATTTGGAAAATAATATCTTAAATTGGTATCAATTAAATATCTCAAAAGTGCCGGAAAAAATTAATTATTGTTTTTTTTTTTTTCAGTCCATAAACATTCGTAGAGGTGACTCACAAAAGCTCAATTTAAGATATGTAAGTAAAATTTTTATATTATCCCATAAAAAACTCCTGAACAAGCCTCGTAAACCTAAATCTGTAAAATCGTCATTTTTTTACTAGGTATTTGGTATTAATTTATAAAACATTTTATACTGGTATGATTATATGGAACATATTCTGATTTTCAATCAATTATTATTTAGTCACACACACGTCCGTACATCAAACTTTTATCTGATATAAATATATATGTATAAGCCACAATAGGCAATTTATTAAACGTTTACTTAAAAGTAATTATTATTCGTAAAAATTAACAGTAAGGATACACATTATTATATATATATATATATATACCTACATATATTAATAGTACTTATGACCTCGTTAATATTAAATAGGTACCGATACTATCGAATATTTTATTATTTGGCGTAGCCATTTACTTAATTATCAATTAGTATTTAAATATTTATGATAAAATAATTAAAACAGTTGGAATTAAATATTTTTACAACTATTGAACTCGTAATTAAGTACCTATAAAATATAATATTACACATAATCAATAGTACATTGGAACCCTATTGTTTTTATATCGATATCATTAGATCTAGTAATACTGCAAAAACGGTTAATACATTAACTTAAATCACGAATTCATAAACTATTGAGAAATAAATTCGAGTATATAACATCAGATATAAAAAGGATGAGATATAAGACTCGGATTAGATTCATACATAGAAATTATATAAAATTCTATAGTCGATGGTAGTGGAATAACTTAGATTTGCCCATGTATATATAAATAAATAAATAAATAAATAAAAATGTATATTCGATTTTTTCTACTTTTTTTATAAAGAACTTTTTCTTCTTTTGAAGTATTCGGAGTGTATTCCTGTATATTTAAATTATTTTGTTCTTAGAAACAGTGGTAAATTTAAATAACAGTTTGTATTATAATTTTTATTTTTATGAGGTTAAATTTAAAAGAATTAACTATAATTTTTAGTGGGCCCCAGTACACAATTTAGGAAGGGATTTGCCGACTAAACGACCGTTAAATCCGCCACTGGTTGTGCCCTTATTCAAACTTTTATATAAATCCGTGTAGTTGATGAGTATAATCTATTTACTTTCTATAAATGAAAATCTATTCATAACACTTTAAGTAGTATTAAATAATTTTTTTCAAAAGGTAAAATCTAAATAGCTTAATATTTTAGCATTAATTAAATAAATATAATATAATATTACATAGTATGTATTTTCATCTAGTTAGATTCTTAATCATTAGCCATTCGATTCAATTTATAGTATTAGGAAATATAAAAGTTGTTTTTTAATTATTAACCAGGTCAGTACCATAGTTGAATAAATGCTTTTCGTGGAGGGAGGGTCTCACTCAATTTATTCATTTCGACCATCTTTTTTTTCATATATTATTATAATATATAATACAATAAATACAGTAAACTCGCATATTATAATAGATGAGTATCGCCGGACATTGGGTACATTTATGATGATAATAAACGGATGGAATATTACATAAATAAATTTTAGTAACGAAATTTTCTTACTCAAAACACCTGTGTTTATAACGAGGAACAGGTTTCTAATCGTCGATTCGATAAAACCGTTCGTTCTGTACCTACACAGTGTTTTAAAGTAAGATTATAAGCGTAAAAAAAAAAAAAAATGTATTATAATAAAAAATACTCGATTTTTGACTTTTTTTCTCGGGCAAACGATAATTATTATTTTAAGACTACCCGTAAACATCTGTTTGCATATTATTATTATTATTATTATTATTGTGTTCCTGTTCATAGCGTGCGTATACGCGGGACGGCTCGGTGGTGGCGTATACGTTGTTATATTATACGTACAATGGCTGGGCGGATCGGTTTTTAGGGTTTTATGATTAAAAACGGCTGCGGTGGCGGTGGCGCGCGCGCGGCCCATTGTTAAAGGGCTTGGCCAGAAGATTATGAAAACATCATGAACCGAATATTCTCATTCACTTCATCGCAGTCAGTCAGTCAAAAGTCTTTGTCTGCAATAACTCCCATTGTTGTTTTCTCCGTGCGGGCTCTGTTCGTTGTTGTTCGTTCGTTTATTATCATTACGATTATTATGATTATGATTATTATGATTATGATTTCACGTTTCTCGCACTCCGCCGCTGCCAACAGTGAAAACTTGATGAAGCCCCCGGACAATTTCCATATCCGTCTCCAATGCCATTTCCCCTTCCTACGGCCGCCCCGCCATCCATATCCATCGTTACCACCGCCCCCTTTAGCATAAGAGTGCGCTTAATCAAAATAACAACAAAAAAAAAAAAAAAAAAGATATGAAACGGATTTCTTACCGCAAACTCCAGAGTGCCAGTCTATTAGCCTAATGGGAAGAGCCTCCTGTAGACAAAAGGCATTTTTGTCTAGCTCCCGTATACAGCACAGTAAAACACTGTTTCATCAGACTGGAAATACGATACGAACAATAACTAAAAAGAAAATGGGGAAAAAAATCATAATAAAAGCATATTCTCCGCTGGGAATTTTGCTAATTTTCGTCGCGGTTTTTTTTCTTTTTTTAGTTAGCCCAAGCATTTCTACTTTTAACTCAGAAGTAGTCCCGTCGTGTAACCGAATACGCATTTATCATACCTTAAAGATAATAATGATATTCCTTTCACAATATTTGTATTGAGACGATAAGCTAAGTAATTCGGATCCGAACAGCACTCCAATAAATACCAACCAATATTGTTTTATTTTTTAAACGCTAACCGTTTTCAAAATAGCTTTGTATTTAGTAGGCAATCAAACAAATTTCAATAGTTCTTTTCACAGCCCATACTGTTCAGGACATTACCTAAATTGAGCTAAAAAATAAATAAATAATGTTCAAATAACACTTATTATACGGGTAGGTATTTAGTTAGTAAGTGTAAGTAATAATAATATGTATTATATACAACCTAAAATAAATTATTTTAGCCATGCTTATTTCATTATGTATGAAAATATGACATAACAGTTAGGAATAAATAATAAGTAGGTACCTCTACTTGGTATAGAATAAAAAATACTTTTATAGAAAAAAAACTCTGACAAGAATATTATCAATTATATTGGCGTGTGACCTAAAGACGAGTTTATCTAACTTTTTTAACTACCCACCGAATTCTGGCGATTTATCAGTAATAAAAATGTTTCTAAAAGTTACGTACTTGTACCTCGAATAAATAAAAGCATATTTTTAATACTGCTTTTTTTTTTTTTATCTGTCTTACACGTTTGGCAAGATCTCGGGGTCTATACGTGCTATGTAATTACAGTTTATTTTCACACAATTACAATAACTAAATTGGCATAGTGACCATAGTGTTTATAGCGGCTAGTCTAAGAATGTTCACAAATATAAATATAACTCGTACAAATTATATAAAAACTTAAAATTCACGCGTGCCACTGAACTTTGATTCCTCTACAATGAAACTTCAATAAACCAAATAAAAACGTTAGATTAACTTACACGATTTTGGTTTGAAGGAATGTCGGTGAAAAATTTGGTTTCGGTATCTGAAACGGTGTAAATTTTCATTTGGGACCAGAAAAATATCTATATAAATATATATATAAACAATTTATAATATACAATATATATATATACGATTCATATACCTATAAGAGTATCGTATATTATGAATATGTGTTTTACAAACAAAAAATGTGTCTTGTATAAATATTTTCAATTGAAAAAAAATAAATTATACTACAATGAAAATATTATTAAGTACATTTAGTATTTTTGAATAAAAACTTTATAAACCTCTAAAGTAATAAATAGTTTATTAAAATGATCAGATAGGCACAGAACTGTTATGTATATTTTTTGCATTTCTAATAGAGAAGTTAATCAGAAAAATAAAAATAATTTTTTTTTAAGGAATAAGAGCTTTCGAACTTTAAAATACGCCGTTTATACAATTACAAACATTATTTTTTACGTCATTTTTTTATTTCACCATCATAACTAATTTTATTAACGTATACACAAAAGAATCTTTTAAAAAGAGATATGGCAGTGTAGAGGTAATGTTATTTATGTTTTAAAGAGCTCTTGTAATATCTATTGAAAAATATCTAATCATGTTAACTCGAATCCTTTTTGTTGATAATTTTACTTTTATGTCGGAACTTGCAAAATCATATTCTTTGTTTATAAATAATTTGTTTACTTTATGTATTTATATGAATATTATTCAAACATAAACGAAACATTGAAAAGTACATCATTAAATTAATAAAATAATAATAATAATAATTTTGACTACGATTAAATTTTAAGTACTAATTTGCACTGAGGTTTTTATTTTGCTATTTTTGTCTTGAGTAGGGTTCACTAACTAAATGTGTTGAAATTGTATTGAAATAAATATCAACATTATTTTCTATTATCTTTAAATCTTCAAAAACCTATATTTTATTTAGTTGTTAACAATAGCAATGTTTCATTTTAACATATAATTTAAATAATTAAAAATTTAAATTTTCAATTCATATTTTAACGTTTAATTCACGACCATGAATATTTTAGGTACCTTTTTAGGACTCTTCATTCATGATCTCTCCCCAAATACAAATTTGGAGAAAAATACAGCTTTTCCATATAACAGTTATAAAATATTATAATATTCAATCATATAACAATTTTTTTGAGTAAAAAACATGAAGAATATAAAGCCTTATTAAAATACTTTATTGGTCTCATACAAATTTATGAATACATAAGTAGGTATCTATCAAATTTTAAAAAAAAGGATCAATTTTCTGTATTAAATTGTTGTAATTTTTCAATTACTCGTATTACATAACAATTTACTTCTATAATTTCTCGAGTTATAATATTTTTTAATAGTTTTGATGGACAACATAAATAATAAATTGTAATCGATTTATTTATATAATAAGCGAGGATGTAATAAAATTAATAAAAATATACTAAAAAATACTATTGCATAAAAGAATATAATATGTATAATTGTTGTGTACCGCATGGGTAATTTATAAGTAAAGTGTTTTCAATAGACCGGTTAAGTAATAACTTAATCTATTAAATAACAGTAATTTAGTTAATAGAAGTACGATACGAATATTATTATATTCAAGGGTGTTGGCAATCGGTAATGATATGTTTTTTAGTAGCAGACATTTGTCAATCGACGATTATCGAATTCGGCACAACAGATGTCCATTGCCTTTTGACAATAGTTGTTTTGTTATGAATATTTTTCCATACAAAGAGCTCTACGTGATATCTAATTCACCCTTAAAAATGTCTGAAAACATTGCGGCCAGCGAGAGTTAGATAATAAAAGCGAATTGATTAAAATCATGGTATATGTAATTATTACTTGTTGAACATTTTGTTCGTAGCCCTTCTATTCGCGTCACCCCTATTTGAATTTTATTAATTTTGGACAACAGAACCCCACAACCCTTCAACCATTATAAACGTTTTCAAAGGACACGCCCTTATTTCATTTGTCTATCTCTTTTTCGCAAAGGATATTGTACATATATTATGTACTAAAAAAAAAACCTAACATAATAAAAACATCGGATACAAATGGATCAATCGATCTACTTGAGTGTATTGCGCAAAATAAAATTGTAAATACGTACAATGTTGTTTTATTCTACATTACAGTTTCATTTGATCAAAATTTTTTTACAATTCTAAGTGAAAATCAAAATGTTTTATTGCTATAACAATGTATATTGTATAAGTATATATATACATATTTTTTATTTTTTTTTTTGAATTTCAAGTTTCATTTTGAGTTAAACAAATTTAAACAAAACATTTCCTACAACTTTTCAAAGACAAAACACAAAAAACATGTGCAATTTATAGCAATTCCGTTCAGTAATCTAATGTTTTTTGAAAGTTCTATTTTAATTTTGAAAACAATAAATTAAAGACTATTTATTTTCAATTTCACATGCAGGTATTTTAGGAAAATAAACACAACTGGTTATGATGTATATGAAAATAAAATAGCGACATTTTCGGTAATTTATTTGCCTATTATGATAAGTTCATTATTTATAAATTATAACTTATAGTTACATTAAATGTAATATTTTGAAAATACCAAAAGATTATTTAATTTTTTTACAAAATGTTCATATTTATATTATGAATACAAGTATGTTATAATAACGAAACTTATGTATTAGATGAAATCTTATTTAGGATTTAATTTTGTGAGGAATCTAAAAAACATTATCCTTTTAGGATAAAGGCGGTGAATTCGAGAGACAAATTATTAACAACTCAACAAATATTTAATAATATTCTATCATCAGCGGTTTACTTTAATACCATAATATAACATAATTATTTAACTATAATGTAATTAATTGCATAATCTATTATTTTAATTTCTATAATTATAAGTTACAATTTTATTGGAAAGTATTTAGAAATTTTGGAAGGGGTCCAAACCCCGTCCTTAATGTGTGCCTATCGCCTAAATTTATATACTGTAAACTCGCATTTATTTACAATATATACTAAGTTAAAATCGAACATTTCAATAATCAGTGGTTACATTTTTTTTTTAACTTTTGTAGTATTGTGTTAGAAATTGAATGTTTGTAATGTAATGAAATATGTTAAAATACGACGATATTTTTTGTTTGCAGATTGATGTTCAACAATTAACAATTAAAAAAGAAATAAATCGAATGAATTAAACGCTTACGGTAAGTAAATTAAAACCTCAATATATTTTAATATTGAAATATAATTATTATAGTGATCCGTGTCTCTCTGAGAATCGTTTTTCGTAAGCGATTATATTTTACCATTTAAGATTGTTCAATTCTCGTATATCGAAAAAGGCCTGTGCTCTACCGGTTTTTAAATTCACATTTTATTTTCCTTAATTTAAAGCGATTAAGATCAACGCATAAATATTTAAATATGTTATCGTCAATCGACTTATAATACATTGTATATCGGTCATCGATTACTAAGCAATCCAAGTATATTATATTGTATTGATTGTTGTTTCGTAATAACTAGACTAGCTTATTGTAAGTTTTCAATATTTTATTCCCATACGTGTGTAAAACTACGCGTGTTAAATTTGTTTTCGCTATACGTTTGTTTGTATAAAATAAAAATACAAATGATATTATACTCGATCGATGACGTTGAGTGATTAAAAACTAAAAAGCAATGTGTTCAACATAAGATTGATTTTTCAAATAAAAACCCTATCGACGCACCTCGTACTTTATGTTTGTTTGTAAAGCGTGTATCATATCAATCGTTGTTAATCATGTTTTTTTTTTTTTATAACATGTGTAATTTCGATATTAATACCAAATACGTATGAATATGCGTATGTACAAAAATATATTTATATCTAAAGTGTAGGCATGTACTTGGCTATTCTCATCTCGTGAAATGCACAATTGACAAACGCTTTGTGATCGAGTGTAATGCGAATTGAAAAGAAAGAAAAAAATTAAATCAATGTTTATCGGTCATGTTTTTTTTTTTTTCTCTCTAACGATATTTGTATTTTATTTTGCGCGTCGTGTACGTATAGCGCGATTATTGTGCGGGGGAAAAACACAGGGCGCGACCGAGAGAAACGCCGTCATTGGTCCAAGACCACGTCCAATGGGGTTATTCTCGTCAAGCCGTATTTTCCGGAGGGATGCTTGTATTGTCAGTTAAATTTCGAAATCATAATCATCTCCGTCGTGGTGCGTTATGGCCGGAGGACCCTACTTATCGCCGTTGCCCGGCGACCTTTTATCGGAGTACATGTTCGGTAGACGTAGACAGGCAAGTTCGCAGCAATTATTGATGGAAAAATACGTCGTTTTATTTTACAAAATTATAAAAACAGATTATTATTTTTTTTTTGTTTCTCATTCAATAGAGAAGAAACCGAACGACGTTTACGCCACAACAGCTACAAGAGCTAGAAAGTCTTTTCCAGAAAACCCACTATCCCGATGTGTTCTTGAGAGAAGAAGTAGCTCTTCGAATTAATCTCTCCGAAGCTCGCGTGCAGGTCAGTATTAAGTAAACAATTTTTTTTTATTATAAATTATCCACCGTTATATTCATTTTATATCGTGCAACTTTAAATTAGTCGTGTCTTAAAAACAATTTTATTTCGGATAAATTAACATCGAAACATTTTTTATTTAAGTCATAAGCTGAGATTGGATTATTCTTAATAACATTGTTAATATTTAGTTTAATAAATTTACATTTTGAGAATTATTTAATAACAGATATATCTTAAAAACATTATGTTTTCGAAATTAAATAGATTTTAAAATCTTATGCAAATAGAAAATGAATATAACTTTGTAATATTATATAATATTAACTACAAAATTAATAAATAATAAAATAAATAAACTAGTGATTAATTTAACATCTTTATTCAATCTATAATTCAACTAATTTATTATGAAATTATTAAAATCCTTAAATAAAACAGTAAATAATTTTATTTATACTATCCTAATCAAACAAAATCTAAGTCCATACAATCGATTAATTTTGTAGGTTATAGGTATGCAAGTATTTGCGACAGAGAATATTTTTGTTATGCCTATTCAATTATACTCGTATTTATTATCAACTATTTTACTCGACATAATGGTAACAATGGATTGATCAATCAATGTAATATTTTAAACATCGCGTTTCGGTATATATTGTGTTGATAATTTTAGTGCATAATACCATAAATGTTTATTGTTCTTGATATGTTTTCGATCGGTGATAAAATGCCCCAAAGGATCATATAGTAAAGGGTATCATTATCAAAATGATATAATATTAAATATGAATAAATATAATTTGTTATTAATTTAGCTATTTGTGATCAGGTGTGGTTTCAGAACCGTAGAGCGAAGTGGCGTAAACACGCCCGACTTCAAATAATTCAAGACGCGTGGAGAATTCGCTGTATGGGCTTAAACACACAATCACTTTTATTGGGTAATTTACATTCTAAAACGTTTACTAATTATTTGATATAATATTAAATTTATTTTTAGGCCGTCAAGTACCTGAAGGAGCTACTCGTTTAACAGATGAAAAAGGATCCCCATCAACGCCTCCTACCCAATCATCTGTCTCGTCGCCAACTCACGTGCCTGGAAGTTACAGAATGCTTCAAAAGTATGGTTAATACGTCAATAATATTAATCTATAAATTGTAAACAATTAATATTTATTTCAGCTTTCAAGTAACAGAAAGACCACCATTAGTCGGACCGCCCACAAATACAGTGACTACTAAATTGTTCTGCCCATATTCTTCTACTGGTGAGTATTCATTTTTTACAAGTACTACATAGAATTCAATTGAGTATAAAAATGAAAAATGATGAGATTAAATAGCAAATTATATTCACTAAAAATATTAATCAAACTTAATTAATAACAACAGTTTTTAGATTACAACATTCTAAAATGTATTATAGTTATAATATGTAGAGGTAATTTTAACAAATAAAGATTATAAAAATGTTGGTCAATTAATTAATTAAATAATAAAATTAGAAATTCAGTAGCCACAATAGAAAACAATGTGTAAATGAATTATTAGAAAATTTAAATAGATACATTTATCATTAAATTTAAATTAATCGTGGAAAAAAACAAAATACTACTATGCAATATTATTGAACATAATTAAAGAGATTATGTGTAATGTGAGTATAAATAAAAAAAATATAATAACTATGTACATCAAATTTATGAGCTATCAAAGATTTATTTTTTACAGTGTGTAGAATTTTGTAAGAAAAGATTTTTCTATGATTCACCTTATCATTACAGCGCATATTCTGTTTGTCTTAAAAATTTAGTTAACAGTTGATTCATTATTTTAAAAATTAAATTATTTTTACGATAATTATAATACTATAATACATTCATAAATTTTATAATAAAATTAAAAATATGATATTTTAGAAATATTTAATATCAATTCATCAAGCATTTGTCTTTTTCAGTAATATCAGGTGACAAACCATTCTATCAATTAGTTAAAAAAATTTTTTTTTACAAGAACGACTTCGGTATAAAATTATTTTACTGATTTAAACACACTAATATTTTTACTATTTATCGCTATTTATAATATTAATACAAATTTCATATTAAGTATAATAACTAATAAGGTTTTCAATAATTTAAGTTTGGTTGAATATTATGAAGAAAATATATTTTTAAAATAAACACTTTGTATCGAATACGTATACAAGATCGTGAATGTGTACCATTTATCATTTACCTATTATTTATCATTATTAATTAGAATATAATACAAGTATACTGTTTAGTTTATCTACTCTTCAGTCTTCTAATACTTACTTATTATGTTATCTATAACTCCCAATTATTTATTTAATTTTTTAATGTTTTACATTATTATGCATTTTATACAATATAATTATTCCAATGATTTTAATGTTGATCTGCAATTAATAATAATAATAATAGATAATTGAATTATATATTTTTACTCGTGCCTAAAATTAATTGTACCTATTTAAATGTTTTCACAACAAATACCTATTATGCATATTAAGTTATATATAATATATTAATATATTTTCAGAAAACGACGTTTCAAATAGACGATTGGCTCATCACCAGGACAATAGATCTGATATGAATGGGAACCTATCTTTAATGGTAGGTTCCGTCGATTTAACATGCTCAAAATCTCGATCGACCAGTCCGGAAGAAGAAAACGACATAAACGTAAACGATTAAATGGATCTCTAATTAATAAGGACGATAAAATGCAATTTTACTTTAAATTTTAATTTAATATACAATTTTAAGGATAAGGACTAGGTGAAAATATTCTGTACATTTAATTAAAACAATTACTAATAAATTATATATAAACTATCCAAAGAAAAAAAAATATTAATTTTAGTACTTAATTTACTCTTAAACTATCATAAATTAATATTTAATTAATTTATATGTAAACATATTATCGTAAGTTGTGTTATTACGAGTACAATGTGTACTAATTAAGTAATGTAAGTAAACTTTAGACAATTTAACATCAAAATTGTTTACTGACCCAAATATTTTATTATACTCTTAAATATTAAAAACTTTTTTATTTATATACTTATTTACTTTTTAAATTTAAAACAACAATATATTCTTTGAAATGTATTTGATTTGTTATTCAGCGACACTTTATGGCAGATTAAGCTATAGAACATTTCTCTCGTTTCCATAAAAATATGAAAAGATCTCGATCTCAATCCTACTAAATAGTGAATCTACTCCTATGGTATTTAAGTAAGTACGATGACTGAATATATATCATACACTATAGTTCAGTGTATGCTGCTGTAAACGATTCAATAATATTATATAAAATAAATAATATATTAGTCATTAATTTTGTATAAATTATGGAGTTTTGCTTGTATTTCTATATATTGATGTAAGTCAGTTTTCAATTTGAAAAATATATAATTATTAACATTCTTGGTGTCACATGAGTTTGTAAATTAAATTTTAAATGTTTATTATTTATCTATATAATATCTAACAATATGAATTAATATATTTGATTAAATGCTTGAGATATCGTAAGAGCTTAAATTACAATAAAAAAAAATTCAAGAAAATTATTTAATAACCTGTTTCATTCTTAAACAAAGCGAACCGACATCATTAAGCTCATTTTTATTCCAAATAATTCATAAATGAAACATAAAAATGGGAATAATGGTGTTTCATTTACCAATGATAATAGAGCACATTATATAATTTTTTATAACTGAAACTTACAATAATTATGAACTGTGAATTCAAATTATTCATATTTAGTAATTTTATTGAATATATAATGACTACAACTTCCAGATTTAACTAATTTAGAAAGTGTTAATTTAGAAATGCGATATGAATTTTGAATCATATCGCTTCTCAATATCGTGTAATCTAGTTGATGCTTTTTATCTCTGTTATAATTAAACCATGCGGTCGATTTAACAAACAAAATATATCTAACGTCATAGTTTAGAGTTAAATTAACTGTATCATGCATATAATACCGTTCAATAAAAATCGTGTCCACAAAATGTAAAACCACGTCCAGAACTATAATGAATTTGTCGAAAACGCGTGTCTCCAACTATACCGGCGATAAAAATTTCAAAATAACTTAAATTCATTTAAATTTATTTACGAGAATTGATTTATAATTTTTAGTATCGGTTTCCATGTCTACTATACAGAGTTTCCAATATTTCCACTACCTATTCACCGAGGTAATAGGATAACTCCTGATCGTATGTACCCACCACTTGTAGTATGCAATCAGATATACCTATATCTACTCAAGTAGGTACTGCACAGCGCATTGATTTAAACATTTTAAACCTTAAATATATTTTATCACTAGTGATCCTTAAATACATTTATCTTTCAGCACAACGCTAATAGTCTGTACGTTCAATTTGTTTTGGTTGGTGAAAAATTATTCAAATGCCTTGGCACAACAAATAATAAAACACATTACAACTATTTTGGTAAATAAATGTACGGTATGTATTTAATATAATGCGTGTATACTTCGGTCAATTTACACAATCGACACAAAGAAATTCGTATTGAAATACATCACAATTATTAAAAATTCAGTTATAATGGTGAAATATGATAATTCAATCGAAATTTAAGTAACTAATTATTGATATCGAATTGTGTTGAATTATGAGTATATACGAATTAAAAAGTTTGTTTGAAATATTTAATAATTTGTTAATAATTTCAAGACTTTGAGATAGGTAAAATCAATAACTTTTATTTAAACTCTGTCAATAGGTGGTTAAAGGCGAATGTTAGTAAGTGGGAAATAGTAGGAAAGATTTACCTTCTAATATATGGTAATAAAACCGGTTTTTATTTGATTGAAAACATATTAAATCATACTCGAAGAACCGCCGAAGAAGAAGCAGTCAACGAAAGTCCGTCATATTACATGTAAGTACAATTTTCTCTGGTGAATTTGAATTTAATACATAAACTGTGAATATTTTTTAATTTTAAATCAAAATCCTTTTTGAAAATCCCAAATATATCTAACGATTATGTATTATAATACAATAATAATATATCGTCTCTGTAGTTTTTACATTTAAAATTTCAAAACAATATGATATCTCTAAATTAAATAGCTAACACTTTAATTATAATTTAATAGTTAAATAAAGTCTATGCATTAATAAATATGTACAATTCATTGATTCTTTGCATTTAAAAAGAAAACAAAATATGGATCGTTGGAGATTTATGAGTAGTATTATACTACTGGTGTTCCAGTTCATAGCCATCAAAGTAGTCACATCCGAAAACAACTCGCCGTTTATCAGGTACTTATTCAATGTGAATTTTGAAGTAATAATGATAGTTATTAAATATTAATAATAATTTAGTAAACAATATACTTTTGGTTAGGTTGAAATTGTGTAAAAGAACTAAAAGACGAGTTTCTCGAAATAAAATTATCAAAAAATGTGAACAATTAGATATTAGACGCGATTTAATATTTTACCAATTTCTTTTTCGGTTTTCTTTACGCTTAAGAAATTGAAAACGATCTCTCTAGAACAGGTATTATAACAAACTTTCAACACACAAATAACCGTGACCAATTATTTCCTGTCTAAAAGAATTGTCTGTATAAAATATTTAATAACAAAACAAGGTACTGCAAATCTACAATATAATACGATCGTTACGACTTAAGTACTCGAGTAAACATTAAAACATATTCAAATATTTTTCAAGTACTCGGATAAGCCGTATTTAAAATATTTTCCCAGAGTATCTATGTTTATAATACTCAAATACTTATTTTCAAAAATAATTTTTCTTATTATTCTATACATTTATTATTACCATTTTACCGAGTTCGTTCGTTTTAATTCAACCACGTTAAAAAATGATAAATGAATATATCTATTAATAAAACATTAAATACCGCATGTTTTCTATAGCTTTTAATATTCATTTCTATCGATGGAAATTTTTGGATTATAATTTTCAGAGACACGTATCATCTATAAATACTAATTTTAAACATCAGAAATCAGTACACTACAACGTCGATCGTATTAATAATGAAATTACAAAAATACTTTATGCGAAAAATAATAAATAATAATAATACAAAGATTTTTCAATAGTAAAAACACTAAACACTTTTGTTAAGTTCGTTGTTGACTGTGAAACCTAGAGAGCTCTACTAACATTCATTACGTCGTCGGTAGAGTTAGTTAACGATTAAGAAACAATAGGTAATGCACCCCACCTGCAAACCACGTCTGAGCACGTCTATTGTTGTACCGTATATTATTGTACCTTCGTTTCGAATACGCGACACGAATATCAATAATGTAGGTACCCACGTGATTAAAAAATATAAAATGATTAAATTAAGAAAAATAAGCCAATACGGACACAGACGTGAACTTAAAAACCATGTGTTGTAACACGAGTAATAAGTATACCAAGGTATAGGTAGATTGTGTGCCATTTAATCGGGCGTGTGTTATGTAATTATTCTATAAATTCGATAAATATCAATTAAATATTGCTATATTATATCAAATGAACTTTTATGTTTTCACTTTTCAACATGCATAACCGTCGGGCGTCGACGTAACAGTCCGAATTTAATAATAAACAATGAAAATGTATTGATTTCAACGTTACATACGTTGATATTTTTAATTGCATATTAGTATGTAAATACTGTGTTCGATGTCCGTATAAATATATCTACAAATATTTTTTATTTTTTTTTCAACAGCAAAATTTATAAATGCGTTAACCACACGTGTATTATAAGCAAATATGAAACCGAGAGAAAGGAAATCAACGCGATCGATGGATCTTTAGAAGTTTGTCGTTTAACCTGTGGCCATTATGGATCACTTTGGCCAAGGCCAACTATAACGACAACTATAAAGTAAAAATAACAAATATTTTATTTATAATATGCGAATGAAGTTAGTTGCGTTTCATTTCTATTTAAATTGTATTACTTTTAAACTATATTAGGGATTCAGTAATCGAATTCGGATTTGACAATGTCACGTTTAATACATCGTCGGTGGCCGATGAACTCGGCAAAGAATACATGACCGAAGTATCTCAAGTTTTCACGGCATCGTTAAAAACACTCTGCGAGTCCCAGTGCACCCCGAGTACCAACGACTTGACCATTGTCATAACTACGGCTACTCCTTTCGCGGGCCTCAAGTGGTCGACGGACGAAAGTTATGATTTAAACGTTTCCAATAACCGTAAGAGTGTGCATTATGTAAATCTCGTAGCTTTGAGGAGAACTTACGCAATCTTTTAAATGTCTACAGTGGATCAAATAACCGCCAGCATAACAGCGCAAACTGTATACGGTGCTAGAAATGGATTGGAAACATTGCGACAGCTGATAGCGACGTACGGGCATAAACCTTCCGGCAAAACAATAGTGATAGCGGGAGAAGTGCAAATAATAGACAAACCAGTATATACACATCGAGGATTTATGCTCGACACCTCGAGGAATTATTTCCCATTACCGTCAATCAAAAGAACAATCGACGCTATGGGCCATTCCAAACTCAATGTATTCCATTGGCACGCGACCGACTCCCATAGCTTTCCTTTAGATTTGCCCAGTGTGCCACAAATGGCGAGGTGAGAGACGTGATTAATAATTCGCTACCATATAATATTGAGTTTAATTAAATATAATATCACGACGATCGTCGTTACGATACAAGACGGAATTCAAATTAGGTAGATATCGACTAGGGATTCTTAATCTTTTTTGGATCGTGGACCGTTTTGAAACATCAAGTTCAATCTCGGACACCCTCCTTCTTTTGGAAACAATTTGTTTTCTTATTGTTATATTATTTTTTATTTAAAAAAGTATTCTCGTATTTGAATAAATTAGGTATAAGTGATGACAAACACGGGCGAAAAATTACAACTGTTATATTAAAATTATTTGGGTAAATCTGTAAAACATTCGAATCCCTTTTTGTAGACTTCCGAGTAGTAACCATCTATAAACCCCCTAGGGATCCACAGACCGCTGGATAAGAACCCTCGACATAGACCACACGTTTAGTGTGATAAATAAATTAAATGCGGTAAAATAATCAACCGAATACTTTATTAAAACAAAGAATGCCGATGAGTAACAACAACAATAAAAATTTACTAACATTTCATAAACAATGATGATTGCTAATAACGTCGGCCATTATGTTTTCCGTGCTTTAAACTATGCAGATAGGTATCTACTTATTAATTAACAAAATGAAATAATTTTGTTATTATTTTTCAAAAACACTGATATAATTGTATTTACTGTAAGGTGCAGGTGATACTGTAATGATTCGAAAATTGAACGCGGTCAAAATTGTATTGATTCTAGGTACGGGGCATACAGCCCGGAGAAAATATATTCATACCAAGATATCAAAGACCTCCTGAGGTACGCGTTGGTCAGAGGAGTTCGAATCGTCATGGAAATCGATTCCCCGGCTCACGCGGGTTATGGGTGGCAATGGGGCAAAGAAGCCGGATATGGAGACATGGTCATTTGTTTGGGTAAACATCCATGGGGGAATTATTGCGTACAGCCGCCGTGCGGACAACTCAACCCGTTGAACATCAACACGTATACGTGGTTGGGGAAATTATACAAGGATTTAGTCAACGTGTTCCCCAAGGGAGAGACGTTCCACATGGGCGGCGACGAGGTAAATTCGTATTAAATCTACTTGCCAATCTGAAATTAAAAATAACGACATCTTAAATTTTAAACTTATGTTTGACGTATTCGTAGGTCGCCGTGAAATGTTGGAACACGACTGACGAGATCGTCGATTGGATGTTGTCGCATAACCGTAGTCTGACCGAAAGTTCATACCTGGATCTGTGGTCCGAGTTCCACACCAAAGCTTTAAGTGTATACGACAACGAAGTGGGCGATTCTAATTCAGATATAATCGTTTGGTCTAGTGGCTTGACCGAACCGCAGATCATTGAAAAACATCTTGACAAAAAACGATATACCATAGAAGTTTGGCAAGGCGATACGTTATCTGTGAATCTAGCCAATTTAGGTTACAAGATAGTCGTGGCTGTGGAAGACATCTATTATTTAGACCATGGACTAAGGCCGCCGACCACTTATCACTCGTGGAAAGTAATCTACAACAACAAATTGCCGACGAGCAATAACTCGGATCATATTTTAGGAGCAGAAGTAATGGCCAACAATCTTTAGACACGTTTCAACAATGATTAATTATTTGTAATACTGATTTTTGCAGACCTGTATGTTTTCCGAATTCGTCGATGACTTCAGTTTGGACACTAAAGTATGGCCAAGAGCTGCTGCTTTAGCTGAACGATTGTGGGCTAATCCGACAACTAATGCGTTGGCTGCCGAGTATAGGTAATAAAATATTAAATAAATAACTAATTGAATTAGATTGTTTATTTTAGTGAAATCGAACGTTGCTAAAAAAAAAACTACAAACTAACTATCATTCAAATTGTAGATTGTTGCAACACCGCGAACGGCTCGTCACACTAGGACTCAGACCAGATAGGATGACTCCAGAATGGTGTAATGATCGCGAAGGAGAATGTATAATCAGTTATTAATCATTCAAATATAAATAGTACCGACTGGTTTTGAAATTTGTAAGTTATGTAATTGTATTTTTTGTTGAACCCGATAATTTTTAAACTTTTGAATATTTTATGTGCTTACCATGATAATTCATTCATAATTTGGCATAAGTACTTGTAATTAAATTTAAAAAAAGTATACTAATTTATCCATTACCTATAGGTACTTCTATATTTTAGTATAATACTTATTATACCCATAATACAAAATTGACGTTTTAATTATTTCACTTTTACTTTCAATTCGAAAGTTGCTTTTAAAAAAATAATTTTATCAATAGTTTTTCGAGTAGGTATACTATAATATGGTACATATAAGTACTTACAACTCTTAATGCCATTCGTGAAATATATCACAAAATTAAAACATTAATAAAAAACTGATTGATTTCTCGGTACGTTGAAAATCGAAAATCAGTTGAATTTATTTTTGAAATTTGTTAAGTATCTACAGTTGTGCAGTCATACATATAATATACGTGTAACTAATCCAGAGCTGAATAAAACCCGAAAAAACTAATAATATTGAAAATTATGAAAGAAAAAAAAACATATTGTAAGTATTATACATATTTTAATATGGTACTTCTTATATTTAAAAACATAATATACCTAGCTAAGTATTGATTTTTATAAGTATACCTATTAGTAGTAACGTATACTGTAAGATCATGAAAACTTATTTTGTTTCTAAGCCAAACAAAACATATCCGATTAAACACTTTTGCAAACTCGGTATTTCTATAATATCTATGTATGTTCGGAGAATATAATATATATTTTCTCCTGTCAAATTTAAAATAAATTTTACATTTTTAATCGCAAAAATATAAACCGGCCTAAAGTCATTCTTATTCGTGTAAATATATTATTATTAATTTTAATTCAGTTTCGACTGATTAAAAAAAAAAAAAAAAAAAAAAACAATAAATCAAAACGACTCCGTCGTATTGAGAGTTCTCTCACATTCCATCTCCCCCTACTAGTATTCGAATACTGACAAAAAAATATGTAAAAATATACTTTTAATCTAATCCGAGATATTCGACCGAAACGCGGTGTTTAATTTGATATAACATCGACGAAATCGTAACTCGAGTGAACTTCGTGTTCTGGCGTTTATAATTATTAATGTTAATATCGAATCGATAGTCCCCTAGCTTACTCCTTCCACAAACGAATACTCGTCTGGAATAAATGCGTACCTATACACAAATAAAACCGGTACGACTTCTTGAACAATCTTACTTGCTAGTTACTGCGGAGCCGACGACGAGAAGAAGTCTACAGAATCGAGCATCCGCAAGAAAATACGTGACATTTTTAGTAAGCATATTGAACCAAATAATTTTTTTTTTTTTCTAAATCAATTCGCATGTATTTTTATATTATTTAAAAGTCGGTTCGTCTCGAGTCGCTTTCGCGCATATATAATTTTTAACGAGATCCGAATCGTTTTCAAAGTATTAATCGTATCGGTTTGTTATTAGTTTATTACTCATTACTCATTAGTAATAATTACTATAATCAGCATTGATATTGATAAACGTAGGTACTACACGTGTACGAGTTCATATTGTGCCGAGTACACAATGAAGCTATTAAAACGCATATTATTTAATGTATTTGAATTTCGGTATTTCAGTAAATAAACAATAATTTAGTAAATCGAGTGACAAATATCAAGAGAAGTAGTGGAAAATGTTTAAAAAAATTTAAGGATTACGATTATTTAATTCGAAACGTTTACCGCGACGAGCATCTATTGACTATTATTTATAGGTACAATAGAATATATTTATCCACGCGTGGTTTGAGATGAATTAACTTTTTTAAATATTTTAATAGTTTACTAAAATTAGAGACATCTTAAAATGTATTTTAAATACAATAATCAAACCAAAGGAAATATAATGTCAAAATGTTTTGAGTTAAATTGAATTATATAAAGTTTGATTCAAAAAATATCCACCTTTAAAAATAAATAAATACTTGCAACGTCGGATAAAATACAATAATTTTGATAATTTTAATAATATAATCAAACAATATCTTTTAAACTAACCAGTTATCGCCATCAAAAATATAGTAGTTTATTATTATTATTTTTTTTTTTTATAGTAGTAATAATTTCGAACCGATTGTAATATTATTAAAAAATTATAATCAATAGACATGTCGAACGATAAAAATCTGTTCTAAAAATATCATAGTAAAGTAATAAAATAATAATGTATAAAACTTAATGTACCTATTATGTGTAACGTGAGAGTAACATTCTAAGTTGTAAAATTTAATTAAATACGAGGAAAAATAGGTCCAAATTTATACGTCATCGTCGTAGATAGCTTTTCTATAATTGGCGATGTAAGTATTATTGTAGAAAGTGAACAGGTTACGTTGTCACTCGAATAACATGAAAGAGCTGTGAAAACACATTATAGACCTAATAAATTCTAGGATTGCATCGTTTTTACAAATCGGCGTATAAATTCCAACAATTTCGATGTATTTTTTCGTTATATATTTACTCGAAATAATTACAATAACCAATTTTCACATAAACTGTCGGATATTTGGAATAAAGGCAATATAAATAACAAACGATAAATCGTATTCTGAACGACTCTTGCGCTAAGGTGTACCAAACACCCTATAAACTCGCGCGTTAGAGGTCAGTTTCGGGTTCATTCGTTAACGACTCCGTTAATAATTTATAACACGTTAATACCGACGTCAATATGCATAAAGATAATATATTTTCGATTTTTTTTTTATTTCTCTCTCTGTATCGGTATACTATTCACGCAACACGCGCACTTGTAAACCGGACTCTCGACTAAAACGTTTGCACTACCTGTTTTCGTTTTTAATACAATTCGAGTATTATAATTTATAATATTTGAGTCGAATGTTGATGACCCTGCTTTGATGACGATTCTTTTTTACCTGAAAATGTGTTCCGTTAGTGTGTGTGTGTGTGTGTGTGTGAATTTAATAACTTGCATTTTTACTTATTTCGTTTTACTCGTATTTCAAAGGGCGTTTTTCAAAATTTACTTATAGTTTTGTGAAATTTAGATTAAAGAAGAATAAATTCTACACCATACACCTAATTGATTGAAATGTCCAGCTCGTTGTGTCCGTAAAATAGCAGCGACGCCGATGGTTCTGACAATTATCGTTTTATCAAATTCTTCATTAAATTCGTCGAATTATTTATCATCTTAAAATATACCAAGTACTTTTTGCCTATTTTATTAACCATTGTTTAACCGAAGATTAATTGAATTTTTACAATTCTAAAGATGTTTTTTCATGAATTTTTGGCTTAACATTATCGCCTTGTTTTATTTAGTAATAATAGTAATCCTTTATAATATTATAAATTATCATCAATTCGGTACTTGGATTACATTTCTTATATTCGGCGTTACGGTTTACAATCCATAATAATCCATTAATTTTTTTAAATTGCATCTAACAAAATTACATACTTACAGACTTATGGCACCACTTGAACTTAACAAATCAATATTGATTGTTTTTAAATAATTTAAAAAACAATAAGCCTACACTCGATACGTGCCTAGATATGTACCTACTAATTTAAACATACATTTTTTACAATAAAATATAGATATTGTGGTGTGGTACATAAACATGATAGTATTATTATCTACCTGTTTAAAAACATTTTTAGTTTTAAATTTAAAAAATTTAAATTTCAACAAACACTATACGTGCTATTCATATATCCCATATGATATTGAAATTATAACTTAATCAACGTTAACACTTCTTTTATATTTTTTTCTATTCAATGTCCATACATTACTTTAAAATCATTTGAATTTTAAATTTTGGCGTTCAGTGGCATCATTTCAGTTTTAAAGAGTGAGCTAACTTTTAAACAGGCAAGCTTAAACATTTCACGAGTTCATTTTGAAAACAAAAAAATATATAACATTTTCTTTTCTTCGGTTAATACGACGACTATTGTAAATATGTAAGTAGCAGTAAATATAAATAAGCATAATAACAGCAGATTTAAAAAATATTATTTTAACGGCGCATTAGTGCTATAAAATTAGACTAATTACAAACCGTTTTTAAAGCACAGTAATGCAATCGCAAACATTGTACCAAAATAAAGATAATATGCGAATTATTATCTTCGGTCATGGTTGGTAAAAATATTTATTTGCAACATAGAGGCAGCCATCGTTACATATTTTACACGCCTCTAAATCTGTTAACTATGTCTTATGTCTACTTTGCTGTGGAAAAAACAAAAAAAATAACATTAAATCCGGTATTTAATCAAATAGCTGAATAGTGTGAACAATTCGCGCCAGTAGTGGGTTACTCAAATCGAGCATTTGTCCTTCATCATTCCGTATCTCAGACAGGATATTGCGGTTAGTGGAAAGGGCATACAAATACAGTGAATAGGATCTAATTCTGACTTATAGTACACTACTTCTATAAAAAATAATTGACCAATTAGTCTAAGATTAAATTTTCAAACAATGATGTCTCGATGAAATCGTCGAATTCAATAAACGAGCAATTATAATAATAATATAACGTTTTTCTTATAGCGTTGATATTCTACAATCTATATTTATAATAATTCGTCCGTATAATAATAACATCGAAACATTCTTTACTCCTTTCAGAATTTAAAAAACAATTATTACAAATCCTAAAATACAACTACAAAAGTTAAAAACAACCGGATAATTGACAATAACCACAAAAAAACATTTTCATAAATAATTGTTCTAAAATAGAATATATTTATATTGTACGTATTTTTTTCGTGGCGGGTTTTTCGTGAGTTGCGAAAACTCTATTATGATCTTAGTGATCTTAATAAATGACGACTAAACAATACGATGTTAATGATGACCGTAAACGACGACAAAACGAGTGGTTAAAAAAATAATATTCAACCAGTTTTCCTCGGCTACAAACATCGACAAAATAAATACCACTCATTGTTTACGAATTTGAGGAAAGGCATTCGACAATCGACCCGTTTTTTCCTCCCGTCTTTCTAGATGAGATTAGTACCTATATAAAGCATCAAAGTCCACACCGAACATTAATAATTATTAGATATGTTAGTCGTCCGGTACGACTATTTTTAAGATTGTATTTATCAAGAGAGTATATTTGGATAACAAGATTCAAAAGGGCAATTCCCTCAAGTTCAACAACAAGTAAGTTAATGTAACCTGTCGTGATTCGTGTACCAAACTCAAATATATCAGAAATTTCAATACACAAAAAAGAAGAAATAGTCAAGTCGCCGCGATTGACTATAACTTTGAAAATATTAATTCGTTTAAAGTCTCTATCTAGTTTTTCACATTATATGGTGAGTACATTGGCATTTTTTTAATGTAATAATGAAAATTAGTAATACACAATATACACACTGCATTCAAAACGAGTATTTGAAAAAAAAAAATCACCTACAAATACTGTGGAAATTCATCTTTTATATTTTCATTACCTAATTTAATTAATTAAATTTAAAGTCAAGCTATATAAATGTCATAAATGAAAATCTAAATTTGTGCAGTTTTTTGAAAGCTCGACGAAATAATTACTAATTTTTATTATTATGTATCTACTCATAGGTTAGCAAGAGACGGGCGCGCGAGGTAAAAGCTTTACGTCCCGTGTTTGACTTGCGAGGAGTGCACTTTGTTTTTGAAAATAATTTAACGTACCTCATTTAAATTCTGATCTTTCTCAATAGGGGCTTTTTTTTTTTTATATACAAATCTATAAAACGTATAATTATTGCTCGACACAGTTTTTAAAATGGTTTCGTCGCGGAACGAAAGCAACGAAATCAGGTATTATTATCGTAAAAACACCGTGATGTCAAAGTCTCGTCGAGCGTTCGGGGCGGTTTTCGGGGGTTTCGGGAGCTTATGAGAAATCCAAGTCCCAAGAAACGCTAAATTTCAACGTAATAATATGTTCGCGTCCCCCCCCCCGCTTTCTAAACGTTTTCCACAGTGGGGCATAGATAGGACTTCTTTTCTGGGGGGTTGTTCAAGAGTCAATTCATAGGTTAATTTAAATAAGTTATTTTATTAATTTTTAATTTCTATATAATACATCAGGGGTGGCCACAACGAGGCTCGCGAACCGCACGCGGCTCTTGAACCAAATCTAGACTAAAATTAATAAATATAAAATTCTGTTAGAATCGTTAGAAACGTTAGATAGTGTTTTTATCGTCACAGTCGTCGTTATTAGGTTTGGATTGGCACTCAATTTGATTTAAAATGAAAAATGTGTATTAATTTTATAAACATCGCTTTACAACGTGGCTCGCCTCGAATTAGCTTTATAAATTTGCGGCTCTCAAAGTTAAGGTTAGTGGCCACCCCTGTAATATATTGTTACGTATATTTTATATTTATAATGAAAATATAATTGTACTATAATATATGTAAGTACACATAATAATTAAATATCATTAAAAAAATAATATCTGGGGGGGACGGAAACCCCTTACACCCCCCCCCCCGTAACTAAGCCACTACTGGTTTTCCAATTATTCGGAGCCGATATCGTTAGAGAGGAGAGAGCGCGCGTCGAATATGAAAAAAAATAAATATTGTCGCACGCGCGTTTACGTGGTCCCTGGAAAACGGTAAAAGCGCATTTCGTCTGACGTCCCGCGCTCTCCGTGTTATCGCGACGCCGCGCCGCGCCGTCGCACCGCCCGGTCGCGATGCACATAGCACATTGCAGTTTGCCGACACAGCTCGGCAACGGCGGCGGCGTTACGGGCGGGCGATCGACGACGAAGCGCGTACTTTTTTTTCTTCCCATCATTCGCCGCGGCGCGCCGTTTGCGTTCGACGGATACGAGAATAATTTTGTGGATCCGCACGCGGTCGCGGATGAAACGTCACACGACGACATTCAATCGCCCCGCCGTCAATAATGTATTACGTGTTTTTAAAGAGACGGAAAACGATGGCCGGTTGCGCGCTGCTGGCCGGTATCGCGACGCTGTTGCTCGTGCTGAACGTGCGCGGCCGAAACAACGCCTACGGTGACGACACGCCGTTTTCCGGACAGTACTTGGTGTGAGTATATAATATTGTCGTGAAAACGACGGATTCCACATAGCGAACGTTATTGTTTTTTTCATTTTTTTTTTCTGGAAAAATTATTAAAATACGTTTTTACTCGGGTTTGGTTATTACGTATGATTATTATTACTATATACTCGTACCATGTTGTTGTTACAATGACGTTTACAGAATTAATGCGCGTTGAGAAAAACTCAATAACAAGTGTCGCGACCGCGACGCGCAGGTGAAGCGGTAACCGATGAATATTGTTGTAATATATTAAGATTATATTATGCTGCGAGAGACGTCCTGTGCGCGTGTGTGTGTGTGTGTATTTTTGTGGAGACGAACGAGATAAGTACAAACAGCTGCCGCGGCATCTGACCGCGCGACTCGCACTGCACAGGACGGCGCACACGGTTTCGGCCGCGGCGCTCATGTCCCCGCGTAGTCGTGTGAAATATTATTATCATTACCATGTCGTGTTTTGCTCGCCGCGACGGTGTGTGTTGGTCACACTGTACGCCGCCGACCGCGGTCCGGTTGCCATTTGCCGGGGTCCCGGTGGTGAATTCGCTTTTCCGTTGTTCCCACGATTTTCCGTCGTCGATTCCGCCGTCCAACGCTTTTTCGATATCGCACTCTATACTTACTCTGACTCTCTGGGTGTTTGAAAAAATATCGACAAGCCATTAAAATACGCTTTTTCTTTTTTTTCAAGACTATTTCAGTGATTTATAGAAAAATAATTTAAATCTCTAACTAACCGTCACCGACTTTGATAAGTTTAAATAAAGCTTGGTTAACAACCGTTTTTCAAGTACAATGATTAAATATTTTTCGTTCTTGCTCGTTCCATTTGTACTAGATTTCTATAAATATATCATTTGTGTTATAATCGAGAGAATGTTAAAGAAACGTTAGCATGACCCAGTCAACAGTATATATTTAGTTCGGAAACAGGCGACTCAATCAGTAGGTAATGGGTTAGCTATATTAACTATTTTTTTTATTCTTTTTTTTACAACAGATAATATGTTGGTTGACCTTTTTAGATCTTAGATGTCAGTTTTTCAAATATATGTGAAAAATACTATCAATAATAACTAGTAACACCTGTGGAATGTCGTTATGTCATTTATAAAACAACAATTTCATGAAATACTCATGATATAATTATATCATCTAAACTTTTAACAAACATTTTGAAAATAATCTATTTATTGATACTTAGTTATGTTAAAGGAATAACGAAATATCTTAAGTCATTTAATTGTCATTAATTTATATAAATTACATAAATTTATTTCCAGAGAGTCTTATAAATGTGTCAACAATACATGTGTCATAAGCAAATTTACATCAAAAGAAAAAAAAAACAGTGATCTCAATGGGTCTGTAGATGTTTGCCGTTTAACCTGTGGACGTTATGGATCGCTTTATCCAAGGCCAACTGTCAAGACTGCTATTGGGTATACCTAAACAAATTATCTACATTTATATTAATTTAAATGTTATTTGATTAAATATTATTATGAAATATTTATTTTCTAGAAAATCGATTATGGAATTTGGCCTCGATAATGTCAAGTTTGATACGTCAATGATGGCTGACCAATTTAGTAAAGAATACATGACTGAAGTGTCTCAAGTTTTCATATCTTCTTTAAAGAAACTTTGCGTCCCCAATTGTATTTCATATGATATTACTCCTATTATATCCATAAAAACTAGTAATCCATTTGATTACATCAAATTATCTACAAACGAAAGTTATGAGTTGAAAATAACTACTAACGGTATTCACTTATTTATTTCAGGCTACTTATACTTCATTGAAATTACATAATGGCATTTAATTTCTAGGAAATCAAATACTTGTTAAAATTGAAGCGAATACCATTTACGGAGCGAGAAATGGATTAGAAACTGTACGGCAACTTATTGCTACATACGGTTCCAGTACACATGGGAAAAAATTAGTGATGGCTAGTGATGTTGAAATTAGTGATCGACCTATATATGCCTATCGTGGGTTTATGTTAGACACCGCTAGACATTATTTCCCAATTTCTACGATTAAACGACAAATTGATGCCATGGGTCATTCTAAACTAAATGTATTTCATTGGCATGCCACTGACTCTCATAGTTTTCCATTGGATTTACCTAGTGCTCCACAAATGTCAAAGTAAGTTTTTGCTATACTTATAAATAATATAAATTCATTATTGGATTGGCATTAATAAGTATTTATCATACATTATTCAAGGTCAAGTACTAATCTAATATGTTATTAAACAACCATAGATATCAAAGTTTTATTTGTTTCTCTTATACATACATTATCTATAAACTAAAAAATAATAAACATATTGATGTTTTATTGAAGCCATTGTTAAAAATATTTGTAAAATCAATTAAGTTAAATTTCATAATTATGCATTTTTAAATTAATTAAATATCACTATAATTCTTTCAATTGAATTTTAAATAAACTGTATGGTATTTTGTAATTTTTCTGTAAATAATTCCTCTAAAGTAACACTTATTGTTATTTTATACAATACATAACCTAAGATCTCTACTAAATTTTTTATTTCAGTCTTTTAATTGAAAAATAGATTATGTTTTTACTGAAAAGTGAAAATTAAATCTGATAATTTCGTTGTAAACAACAAAAGTATAAATATTTTTTTTATAAGTTTCTTTTTTTTTTTTTGCTATATTTAGTCTCGTCTTTTAATTTAATTTCACACACAGATTGGTCTTATTAATTTATAAACAATATTATTTGGAATATACCCAATAAAAATATGTATTGAAATATTACATTTATTATTTATTACTAAAATGTGATTACTAATACACACACAGAACACACCTAAATATAAAATATAAAATTGTGTGCCCCTGAAAAATGCAATATTAATATTATTTCACAACTTTTGTATTTTCAAATTTCTATTTGAATAAAGCATATGAAAATAAAATACTCAATATCAAATTGTTATGTATTGTAACCTTATTGGTTGTGTAATCAATGTTAAATTTACTTTAATGTTATGTTTACTTTAGATATGGTGCCTATAGCCCAGACGAAAAGTATTCATATGAAGATATAAAAAATCTTCTAAGATATGCATTGGTAAGAGGAGTAAGAATTGTTATTGAGATTGATTCCCCGGCACATGCAGGTAACGGTTGGCAATGGGGTAAAGCGTCTGGCTATGGTGATTTGGCTGTTTGTGTGGATAAGGCACCTTGGAAAAAATATTGTGTACAACCACCATGTGGACAACTTAATCCAATTAATATAAATACTTACAAATGGTTGGGAAAAATTTATAGAGATTTAATCAGTATACTTCCTAAAGGAGAAGCATTCCACATGGGCGGTGACGAGGTAAACTCTTTTAAAATGTCTTCAAATAATTAACTAATCACTTTTATGTTATAATTACTGAATACAGGTCGCTTTGAATTGTTGGAATTCTACAAATGAAATCATTAATTGGATGAAAATGAATAACAAAAGTTTAGATGAAAATAGTTATTTAGAATTGTGGTCTCAGTTTCATACTAATTCACTAAATGAATATGATAAAGAAGCTGGTGATGGTAGTTCTGATATCATTGTTTGGTCTAGTGGTTTGACTGAACCCGAAATCATAGAAAAACATCTAGATAAAAGAAGATATGTTATTGAAGTTTGGGAAGGAGTAACCACTCCGATAGAACTCGTTCGATTGGGATATAAAACTATTGTTGCTTTAAAAGATGTTTACTATCTAGATCATGGTTTTTGGTATCCAACTAATTACCATAATTGGAAAATGATTTACAACAATAAATTGCCGACAGTTGATGATCCAAATCTTTTATTGGGCGCTGAAGTAAGAATTAAAAGTGATACTTAATCACTTCATTGTTGATAACAAAATAAATTATTGTGATTTTTATGTTTTAGACATGCATGTGGTCTGAATATGTCGATGAAAATGCTGTGGATTCTAAAGTGTGGCCAAGAGCTGCAGCTTTAGCTGAAAGATTATGGACAAACCCAACAACTAACGCAGTAGCTGCTGAATATAGGTATTCATGTTTTCTAAAATCATGTCGTGTTACATAAAGTTGAGGTTTTTTTTACTCTTAACCATGAAAATCGATCAATTAAAATTAAAATTGTTTCACTTTGTACTGGGTCCTCGTAAAAGCTCTCATATTAATGTGAAAGTAGTTAAAGCTTTAAAATTGAATAACTTTTACACATTTAGTTGTTTTTTACTAAACATTTATGATTGATTTTTCATTAAATTAGAATTAGTTTATTAAACTTAGAGAGTTAAAAATAAATAGTACTGACTTTGAATTTTGAAAACTTTAATTTGAAAAATGCCTATATATTCTACTTCAATGTAGTTCAACTTTAAGTCGACTTAAAAACTTTACTGAAATCTCTATTTAATTTGGTTTATTTAATTTAAACTTGCAACTCAAGTCCTAAAGTATACATACATTAATTAATTATTATTTGTATTATAAAATTTTAGATTTTTACAACATCGTGAAAGACTGGTAACACTTGGCATTAAAGCAGATACAGTTACACCAGAATGGTGTTACTATCATGAAGGAGAATGTATTTTATAATATCAACATACATACATAAGTTTTAATTTTAATTAAATTTAAAGTAAGTCATTTTATCCTTGTACATATGATTATTATGAAGTAATATATTTTTATAAACAATCAATTTTTTTCAAATTCAATAAGAATTAATTTTGGTTTTTTATAAATAAAAAATTCTCTTAAAAATTGTTATTGTATTTCGCTTCATAAAAATTTTGGAAAGCTCGTCTTAAAACCGCAATAGTGAAATCCACATCGTCTTTTGTCACACACATAGGAGGCATAAACCGTAGCACCTGTAATAAATTTGTTAGAATACAACTAATGTTTACACTAATTTTTCAATATATATTGCTATAAATTATCAGTTTTAATTTTTGTAAAAAGAAAGGATAAGTTTGATTAAAAGTAAATATCATGGAACTCGAAACAAATAATAATGATTTTTCAAAATTGTTAATTTTATCAAGCATAATTTAGAGTACTTACATTTGAATTACTTCCTCCAATTCCAATTAAAAGGCCCATTTTCAAGCAATCATTTTTTATACGAGAAATAGCTCGACAATTCAAAGGATTTATTAAGCCTTTATCAGTGTTGACTTGATCATCTACTAATTCTACACCAATCATTAGTCCTTTGCCTCGAACATCACCGATTATTTTCCATTCTCGCCTCATCGTGCATAACTTATTCATGAAATATTTCCCCACTTCTAAACTATTTTGCTGCATACCTTCTTCATCAATTATCTATGTACCAAAATTAAAATCAAGTCAATCTTGCACTTATATTAAAAACATATCTTCCACAGCTACCTTTAATACTGTCAGACCTACGGCACACGAAATAGGATTACCGCCAAACGTATTAAAATGAAACGCTGAATTCAAAGACCGTGCGATCGTGGGTGTCGTTACAACGGCTGCCATTGGAAACCCGTTGCCTATACCCTTAGCCAGGGTCACGATGTCAGGCACGACACCGTGTGATTGGAAATTCCAAAAGTGTTCCCCCGTCCTTCCGAAGCCTGTTTGCACTTCGTCAGCAATGCATAATCCGCCATTGTTTCTTATCAGTTTGTAGACTTTTTTCAAATAGCCCTTTGGAAACTGAACGATTCCTCCAACTCCCTGTGTAAATAATTGTAAATAATATTATATTTGATAGGTATACTATGTACCACGTGTGTTGCACATTAAATGGTGAAAAAGTTGTATTTAAAAATAGTCTGACTTGAAGTCTGGAGGCCATATTTTACTGTCGGACAAAATACCCTGGAAAAATACCTATTGTATAAATATTATTATGATTTATGACATAATAATAATTATATTTACATAATATATACTAACATACCAATTTTCGTTAATTAAATCAACAATTAATACAAAACTAAATTTAATTAAATATCACAACAATTATTATTATAAATATCTAATGGTATGTGTTTGAAATTTATATTCTTTACACATGGTTCACTTTTTTAGCGCTGTTTTCACTTTATTGGCTTCTTCTTCGTAATTTATCATTAAGTACGAGCTTCCAGAGTCTAGATTGTTGAGCGACTAGCAAACGTTAAAACAGATTATCTCAACCCTCGGTTACATTATTATTTCGGTGTTTCGCGATGAACGTCGCCTCGTCCCAAGTTTCATACGGACCCGGGGCAGGTGTGTTTCGATTTAAAATTCGTACCTGCTTCCACGTTTTCCCATGAACTCGGGTGTGTCGGAAAAAAATGTCCGCGGACCTTTTTTTGTCCGATTATAAAATATAGCTCCGGACTTTACTATGTCCGTTTTAATTTTCACTCGAGTGAAATCGTTTGTCACAGAGACACTAACTTGTATAGATTCGGCGAAAAAACCGGCCACCTTGCCTCGGGGTAGCGAATAAGAAAATATGTTTTCCAATTGCTCGTAGTACTTGTCGGTCGCCTCGCAGCGATTCGGTCCGCACTCGCAAGACCTTTGGGTCTGCGCGGGCGAGTCCCTGCAATGTTTCCCGCCCCATATTCCCTTGAACACGTCTGGGCACATGGCATGGTGGACACAACTGCCGGTCGGCTGATTGCCGTACTTGGCCGCCGACAGGGCCGTCAGCCCGTGCAGATTTCCAGACACGCCGTGATAACAGTTCTGAATAGACACGACGTCTTGGTGGCCACTGTGCAACCGGGCCAGCAACACGGCCAGCTCGTTGGCTTCAGAACCGCTGTTGACCATGTACACCGTCTGAAAGTATTCACATTTGTTATAAACACGTCGTCGAGGTCGACGGCTCTGCCACCTTTAGATCTCCCGGCATTTTCGCTCCCAACGTTTCCACGTATTCGTAAATTTTCGGATGCTGGTACACTCCGGACACGTGGCCCAAGACGCCCGACTGTTTGGCAATCGCTTCGTTGATGCGACTGAAAATGCATCATTATCCGTTTATTTCTCGTGGGGCGTGATTTTTTTTTTTTTAGCATTCGAACTTATACTGACGGATGACAATGACCTACGCTAACGGTCGCTATACCTCCGAACATGTCCAAATAGCGCCTGCCCCTGTGATCGAATAACCATTGCATTTTACCTTCGTGGAGTAGCAACGGTTCGTCGTACATCTGTACTTGAGGAAACACATTGTCCAATTGCATAGACTGTGCTTTTTCATACGACGGGCCCTACAAATATCTTCTATTAGTCTATGTAGTATACGAGTAAGTAAAACTTAATCAGAAATCATAAAAAAAAAAAACAATGTATTTACCAAAAAACCATATAATATATAAGCTTGTTTTATCAAAAAACCAGCTTTGAAATACAGTTTTAAGTATTAATTTTAAAAATTAGTACGAACACACGCTTTTCAAAGTTAAATTTAGTTTCAAAGTCATAAATTGAAAAATTATATGTTTTTTATATGTACTTTCGACGTCTAATTAAGTTTTATCACAGGTAACAATTTTCAAAAACTAATTATCTTTTTCATTCATTTGTTTCGCCTAGAGTTATAATTGAGATGATTAATAATTACTTTATACGTTAATGGTTTGAAATCAATCGGTGGTAATTCTGGAAACGACTGATTCGACGTTGTATAATGTTTATTGGTAACTCTATAAATACCTGAAATATCAATTAAAAATTCGATATTAAAATTTAACAAACTGTGTGTCGCATAAGTATGTATATAATAGAAGTAATAACTGAGGTACTTAATCCTACTCGTTTGATTGTACTTACTAGTTACTACTTACTTATATAGTTGTATGTAAGTATTTTGTTATTATGACTCAATAGTTAATGTCTTATCATACATTTTATGAACTATTAAAATGTATTATTTAAATAAATACAGTAATTCTTAATAATCTAATATATATATATAAAATAATTATTATTTGATGTTTAAGTCGAATAATAAGTAAATTAAAAACAAAATAATTTAATATTGGTGTATGATTGATTAAGTTAGTTTAACAACTTGTGTATAGGCATGCAGACATTCAGTACCTGTGCTTAGATTCTCTCACAATCGTTCAAAAACATAAGTATACTTTACATTTTAATTTTTACCTTTAAATTTACTCCGGACGTTCTTCATCATGACGGATTATTACTCCTGATAGACGATGAAGGACTCAACGGGTTACGTACACTGACGGTCGAAACTTTATCGTTTATAACAATTAGATTATACACATACGTCTTTATTATGCGTAAGTCGATGACCATTATTTAGCTTCCTTGGGGCAAAGTTGAAATGATAATTATTCAATATGTGTTTACGTATGTACGTTACACGTTCATTAAAAAATATTAAAACTCAGTCCGTTGAAAATAATATACATAATACAGTATGTGCCAAAAGTCCCGTAACACTCTTAGAAACTCTGTTTAATAAATTTAAATGCTGTTTTTTTTTTTTTCACTAATGAGTAAGAAAGTCTTTTAAATTAATTTTAAAAAAATGTCTTAAGATTGTAATTTTTTTGGATCTCTTAAGAATAATGTTAGAAGAATAAAACAATTTTTCAGGAATTTTTGAATTTAAACAACAAAAAAAAAATGATTGAAACTTTTGCTAATAAATTAGCATTCTTATTGATACAATTATTATTAATTACAGCAAACAAACGAAAAAAGTGCATTCAAGTATTGAATTGATTCGCCATGGTCATACCGAAGGCGATGCGGGACTTTCGAGACATGCTGTACAGCAATATAATATAGTACTCAATCGTTTCGATATTAATATTTAAAGAAAGTATTGAAGCTTTTGAATCGTTAAAATGTATATTATTGTGTTTATCTACCTGTACACAGTGGCGCCCATCCCTATGCACAAGTGGGGCGAATGTATATGGGTCGGACGACGATACATTGGATAGTGAATATTTTTTCATCCCAGTAAACACGAATATGTCTATAATATATCAAAATTGATTAAGATTTAAAGATTAATAATAGACATCCGTGAGACCTCAGTGTGAGAAACATCTAAAAGTCGCAACAGTTTTAAATTTTGTCATATACAAATTATTATAAATGTATCTATAAAGATGCGTTAAATGTATAATATATCTATTTGGAGTCTTTGCTCAGATATCTAAGTGTGGATCGATAGATAGGTGTATCTATAGGATTAGTCTACGAAAATATGGTTAGTATAGGCATTGATTCATAGAAATTACAATGTTTAAAAATCGAATTAATTTGTTTTATTTATTTAGGTGCTCGTCCATAAACTGTTAACAATACCATCTTATATCAAATAAGATTTCTACGATCTTCAAGATTATAGATAAGTACATAGAACGATATAGATTACTTATAATATTATTCAATATAATCGACATGATATTTTACATTTAATTTGAATTAGCCCTACGCGCGTCCAATTTTATTACACGATCACACGCACAAGGTCATTTTCACCTGGCGCACATAGATTTAATCTCTATTCGAATTCAATATTTACAACATTTTACTTTATTTATTACTTTTTTATTGTTGTATTTTTTAATTAAATAGTAAAGATTACGCAAAACAAAAAGAGTCTACTATAAAAATTCGTCTCGATCTCGCGCTAAATTATAAGTCGTAATAATAAAATATATATTTATCGTCTTAATTGCTAAAAGTACGAATTCCAAAAACGTACAAAACTCGACAATAACATATTAAATATTACAAAATAATATGAAACACGACGAGATTATTCATTCGTGTCCTTTTAATTTGTAGATTTAATTTATTTTATTCGCTCGGCGGGCCGCGCGAAACATTGCTAAATATTTGTTCGTGTAAAAGCGTTATTCAGAAAACACTCGAAACACCGCCGAGTCCGCGAAATCAAACGGCACGAAGAAAATGAATAATTTTCTCGCGTTTCATAGAATTTTCGTTATTTTTCGCGTTTTCCATGTTACTAATATCATAATAATTCTCATGCCCTTTAAACCCATATTATATTGGCTACGCTGTTATTGTTACGATGATAACCGTTATCGTTTTCCTCGTGTTTACATTCCGTCTTTCAAACCTCGAAATCATGATATTACTCATATTACTCTGTAGTACGCGTACATAGTGTGTTCGATTTTTGGCGAGTTTTCAGATATCTATTCTGAACAAATGTTGTCGTGCAAATGCTTATTAGCCGTTTGAAAAAATTTCACTATTCCCTACTGTCGTATCGTTTGACGGCGACGAGTTGAAATCCAACGCCACCTGCGTGTTCCAGGTGGTCCGTTAAAACGTAAAAGCTGCCGAGTTGACGTTGTCCCAACGCCGAACACCCAAGATGGAGGACGCCGAGCTGGAAAGCCTGCGCGCAAAAAGGATGACGCAGATGCAGGCAGAACTCGGAGGAGTATGTGCTCTACATTTCTGTTTCCTACGTTGTATGAGGTGTGTTCGACAAATAACGGGAATTTTTTGAGTTTTTCAATAAGTAAAAAAAAATTCTTATTATCTCAATTCACCCCGACGTTATTTCCCATTCAAAATAGTTTCCTTTATGTATCAAACACTCATGCCTGTGCTTCTTCTAATCCGCAGAACACTTCAGGAACTCGGATCTATCTGGGATAGCTTTTAGCTCTTTTTCGGAGATGTGTGTCTATACTCGAAAAACGAGGACTCTTTACTTTTGAGAACAAAAAAATAAATATTAAACGAGGCCGCGTGTGGCGAATATGGAGGCTTGGCCATCAAACAGCATTTATTTTGAGCCAAAACTTTGCGAACAATCAATCAAATGGTGTGAGCAGGTAACATGATTGTGGTGCCAAAGTCATGAATTGTGTTCCGCCACAAATCCGAGCAGTTTTTCAAATTTGATGCTGAACTTATAGGTAGTATTTCTTATTGAATGTTTGATCTTGCGGCGAGATCTTACGATGCACTATTGTGTTAAAATCAAAAAAAAAAAAAACAGAAAACTAAAATATTCTCGTTATTTTTCTAAACAAACCTTGTATGTCTAGTGAATTTCTTTTTTATTGTTTTTGCACTTAAATAAAATTCTTGTTTGTCTAGAATCAAGGTGATAATGCAGCCGAAAAGCAAAAACAAGCTGAACAACAACGTCAAGCCGTTGAAGACATGAAACACTCAATACTTACCCAAGTGTTAAACCAAGCTGCCCGAGCAAGACGTAAGATTTTATTTTTATTAAATCTATTCAAATACCAACATTATGTTATGTTTTTACAGTGAACACGTTGATGATTGGCAAACCAGAAAAGGGACGTATGGTAGAAAATATGTTACTTAGAATGGCCCAATCTGGACAGATTGTTAATAAATTAGGAGAAGATGAACTAATTGGTTTGTTAGAGCAAGTGAACAATCAGATGCAATCTCAAGAGCGTAAGACTACGGTCAAGGTAAATCCATTTAAGTCTTATTCGTTTAATATTTTTGTAATTAATTGATTGTGTTACTTATTATTATTTTCATTTTCTTTAGTTTGACCGAAGAAGAGCGGCTCTTGATGATTCTGACGATGATGATTATTAATATAAAACTATTTCGATTTAAAAGTTTACTTTATTATATATACTCGTATATACGAGTGTATAATTTTGTACTAATGCGTTAAGTACCTATTATAATTTTAATAAATTTTTAACAAATTATTTTTCTTGTCAAAAAAAAAAAAAAAAGAATTAATACTAATAAAAAGACTTAAGCTGTTATTTAATGCCTTAACAACAACTTATTTTGAATAAAACTATATTTTTTTTACGTATTCTATTTTGCAAGTATTAAATACATTAAAAATATTTTAAGTTCAAAATGAACTATAGTTTTGTGAATGTTCTATTATTATAACTTATTTCCCTCGTATATTATAACCATTAAAATGATAAATATTGCATCATTGCTTGATAGTTACGTCTAAAGTTCTAAAAAATAAATAAATAATTATAATAAAAAAATTTTAAAAAAAATGGTTGAGATTTAAGAGACTCGGATTTGATACAGGTAAATTGATCTTTTAATTTTCAAATCTATATAAGATTGCATTCGAAAACCATGATTCTGATTGAAAGAAGTGGCATTATGGATCGGCTACAAAAAGTCTCTAGATTTTCGTGTTTTCATAAAATTTTATCAAAATGTAATCATTCAAAAGCTTGTAGAAAAAAAAAATTATGCATTAATGTCAGCTAAAAATGTAAAATTACCCATAAATATTGAACCCACTCAAATGCGCCCCTAACATTGCTGTGACCTTAACGACCCCCCATCTCGCCAACTTCCAGCTACTACACTATGGGAACTAATAACTTTCTTTTACGTTTAATTAGATAAATACGAGTCATTCTTTTACAGGATTGAAATCCTAGTTAATTAATTATAACTTGGGTTTGCAATATTTTGAAGTCGCCAAATGTGCATATTGATTTTCTTTCAAATTTAATTAATCTCTTTTCATTTTATACTTGATTATATCCAATTTATTTCCTTAATCGTGTAATCATATTTTCATTACAAAAATGTTTTGAGTTTATCTTTTATTAATTTATATCAATTAATACATTATCATAACTCATACTTTTCATTTGAATGGATTTTTTTTTCAACAGTGTCATTTTGGTTTTAATTTTACTTGGTTTAAAATTAACGAGACTATATATTATATATAATTTCAATTTTATCTCTCTTAGCCTTTATTCTCTAATATCGAATACAAATCTCTAATGACTAATCGGGATGTGTAGCAGCGGTAGTCAGTGCTTGACGAAAATCGGATGGCACGCTAAAAAGTACTTGATACACACAGACATAATTATGGTTCAATATTTTTTGGAAATTATTTTTCTACGTATATGCGCGATTTACTACATATTGTTATTAAATGATTAGTTTTTATTTAATCTTAAGTTTGTATTGGAATTAAAACTTTTATAAAATTATGTAATTATTATTTATTAGGTAGCTTTGTCAAGCCACACAGTTTTTGGATTGAATACAAGTACGAGTTAATTTCTTACGATGTTCTTAATCATTATTAAACATACGATATAATTGTGTAAAGTATTATAGAAAATGAATAGCCAAGAGTGCAATAAAAATATCGGGAAATACTAGTTTCGAAATCCTGCGAGTTTTCAATAATCCTTTACGCCAACACGTCATATATTATTATAAACGAGTATGAAATTAGATACTATTTATTTAATAGCTATTAAACTTTTGATGGTCACGATTTTTCACAAGTGTTTAAAATTGTAATTTCCATCATGTAATTGATATTGCGTATTACTTTTGATGAATCATATTGTGTGACCGTGTTTTAGGTCTTGGCAATTAGAATAATAGAAATGTTTTCTCCGATCATATTGGGATTTTTAAAACCGAGCCTGCCTAACGCCAATTGACCGTCTAAAGTTCCAGACACTATTTCAAATACAAGTTTGTACTTTAACGTCTTTACGCTATTACTATATGACCGATGGAAATTATTACTATCGTTAAATTTTGTTTAAACTTATTTCCATATCTTAATTAGATATGGAATATAAAATTGGTTTATAATTTTTCGGCATTAGTTCTTCTCGACCAAAACAAAAACAAGTAGTTATTAATTAATAAGAAACGAACACATTATAATAGAGTTCAATGGTTCACTTGGATGTTAATGTTTAGTTGACTGAACCAATGATTATAAATCAAAAGTCATATAAACTCATTATAATTTGTATTTAAAATCACACATTAACGTCATATGTTTAATTTTAAGTTGTCATAAAAAAAATAGAAAAAATACGCTTGCCTTGTATCTGTATCAATAATTTATTATATAATTACTTAATTATAATATGGCAAACCTCATCTTAATCTTAAATGGAATATTCTAATTCATTAATGCATTAATTTATCAACAATGAGTCATAAAGTTTTGATTACTAAAATTTGTAACCAACGAGTGTTTAGATTTTGAATAATAACATGGTTTTTGCAATAATGTGGAAGAAGGATCAAATAGAACAAGTTCATAGTTCTGTATTAAGCACCACAATAATAATATAATAGTTATCTTTTCACACAGATTCAAAGAATATCGAGTCAATTACACGGTTAGTCTGTGAATCATTTTACTATTTTTAGAAATTCTTTAAATTATCTTTTCACAGTATCGCCGACTGGCATCTGTTTATGATTTACTGCTCATTTGTCATGGCTCTGCCAAACTGATTAATCACTTCTACTGTCTGAAAATTTTGACTCAACGTCAGAATATTGACACGGACGTCTTGGTCGACAATGTTTTGTAAAAAAAACTTGGCATTCGTAAACATTAAACAATACATTTTAAATTAACCGAGCCACTCTTAAAATCGTTCAACATATTATAATCGCAGTCAAATTTAAATAGTGTTCCTTTGAAACAATTTAATACCAGCCAAAATCAAATAATAAATTAGTGTCTAAACTTATTTTCCAAATAGTCGTGAACAAAAATAAAATAAACCCTCACCAACTATTTTAACACACAGTTTGACCGTCTCGAATAAACTATATTATTTTATTTATACTAGTATTAATTATTTTACAATATTCCGCTGAATATAAAACAAACTCAATTTAATACTAAACATTTCGAAAAGCTTTTTGTGATTAATAAAATCCCGAATGGATATCAGATTTCTTTGGTATCGTTCAACCATTTGTCCAAGTTTGCCAATAGACTGACGTTGTAACAATTTACCACAATCGGTCATACTAAAAAATGTTACGCAACCAAAACTCCTGTTTTATGAATAAAATATATTTTATTTTATTAATCATATCTACAACTAAAATTTCACTGTGATAACATCAAAAATCCTATTCAGTTAAAATTATAATGTATATAAATGGTTAACTTTACTTAACAATCGTGAAAAACGGTTTTTACATTTTCGTATTCGAATTAATACATTTGTGTCCCTTAATAAGTTTTAGTTTCATTGAAACATACAGTCTGATGCAAGATTATTTTGTAAAAAAATCATTTTACATTGATAGTTTTTTAATATATTATTTACATCAAACTATTGCTTTACATTTGAGTTCTACAATGGAAGTTCAATCTTAAGCATTGGATGGCAATACATGTAATACTAATAATAATCATTATACAGAAAACAAAACAATTGAGGTCCAGTCTTGGCAATAAATCTGCACAAAATGTAAACAAGTAATTATAAAACATAATGAATCATTATAATGCGAGAACAACTAATTCAAATGAATAACAGGAATGTTTGTTATGTGTCGTTTTCATCAGATGTATCACTCGGGTCGACTGACAATTGGGGGTTAGAAGTCTCAATGGTTTCCAGTTGTTCGAGGCGCGCTGCCACATTGTTCAAGTCTTGGAAGTTATCCCTCAACAAGCTGTAAAAAAAATTCAATGAAATACCAACGGTCATCATTAATTTGATGAAAATATGAGAACATTTTGTAAGTGCTTGTGACCAAAACTAACTTTATTAGTATCTCTGCATTTCGTGTACCATGACGTATTTGTTCGGAAGTTGAAATGGTCGACGGAATCATTGTTAAATTATCAGGATTAAGGCCTTGTTCTCTAGCCCTCAATAAAGTTCTTAATGTTCTCACTTCGTCCTCAGCTCTTTGGGCTCTAACCTAAAAATAATAATTAAAAAAAAAACAGTAAATATTTTTAAATATTCTCATTTAGAATTGACTTAATAACTAAAAGGTACTTTCTAATCATAAAGATTACCATAGTATTAGTTCATAAGTAACGAAACCTTTCAAAAAACTACCAAAAGACTATGGGTCATAATATCATTACAAAATATTTAACCGTTTACTACACCCAATGATCTCTTTACTTAAGCTATTCACAACATATTTTTTTGTGGCCTTCGGTTAAAAAAAATAAGAGCATAATATCTGATGGATTGATCTACATTTAGGTTCTGATAAGCCAGCAACTTAATGGGTATAAACTAGCTAGGCATAGTTTTTTTTTTTCGTGGGCTAGTTTTTACCGGAGAGAAGAGTGAAAAAACATAGGAATTAGCAGAAAAGTAACTTAAAATTATGTTATTTAAATGTATATTTATATAAAATTAATATAATATATTTTTTTCCATACATCATCAAAAATGATTCTGAACAAAGGAAGGTAGATGAATCAGTAATTTCTAATTACTAATATTACTTGAGTCGGAAATAAAATTTTATATCAACATATGTTATAAAACGAGCAACCATTGCTCTTCGAAACTGATAAATAACCATAGAAACATAATTACTTCAAACAACAAATACATTTAGTTACGTTACCATAGTATCTCTTTATTACAATTTCCTGAAATTGTAATTTTTTTCTAAATAATCAAGTTTTCCCATTAAAAAAAATAATCTTTTAAAGAAAGATAAGGTTTCACAAGTATGCCAATTGAAACATAACTTCTAGTAAAAAAAAATTGTACATAAATATTATTGTAAAACCACTAGCTTCCTTGCTTTACTCAGAATCTAAAATACTACATTCAAAAGAAAACAATATGAAACAATATTATTCAATTTGGTTTTCAATTAACTACAATTTAACTTACTAGTGCTTGTTGCAACATATTATTTAAATTCAACACAGTTGTTCTTAAGTCTTGTTCTGTTGCTTCTAATCTAGCCACTCTAGCTTCGACTACTTGACTGTGCCTAAAAAACAGTGAATAATTACTAATTGTTTTAAATTTACTTATTTGATCTATGATTAATAATAACAGATCAACACGAGAACAGTTAAATGTCATTCATCAACCACAGATCAAATGAAATAATGATAATCGATACCCTAGTAATCTAATAAAAGAAACCTTTGAAACCTAGTATAATTCTGATTTGTTGGTCTAACACCACGTTGTGGAGTGATTGTTATGCTTATACGGTTTCGATCAGTCGGCTGTTCATTCCTGGTGACTGGGTGAACAACCGGTACGCCGATTGGGCCATCAGATAAAAAGTCTGGTAGACTGTTGGTAGTTGTGGGGGTAGTAGCACGAGGCTGCGTTGTTGTATTGGTGAATGGAAGATCTAGAGGCATAACGACACATTGTTGAGGTGTGCGGTTACTACGGTTGCCAAACATAGATGGTCGATTTATCCCACGAGTCAAATCAATACTGTTTGACCGTGAATCAAGATCGTTACTATCATATGGTTGATCAGTAGTCAGATGATCTTGAACAAAATCTGGTAAAGTAGATGTTTCAGTGACTGGCCTTACTGGCTGTGACACACTAGGTACTACTTCGACTTTAGGTTTTGACGTTTGATTAGGTCCATTGTTGCATAAAAAGTGTCTAAATGATAAAAGATTATCCTCCCGCTTGGTACTGCAAGCAGTAACTTCTCCAGAGTCTGTTAAAAAATACATTTTTTTTAAATCAATCAATCAATTAAGTATAGAGAACATTCTAAAATAAATAACACAGAAATTATTTCTTGTTTTTAAAATAAATAGATTGTCAGTTATAAAAATTATTTTTAAACTTCTTAAGAATTTAATAGAAACACCAGTAATTAAAAATTACAGTTTAAATACAAATTCCCTCTAAATAAAAATATATTTTTAAAAGATAAAAATTAAAAATTCCTAACAACTTAATAATTAATAAGATTTATAAATTAAAACTAATGTTTTTCCTGTCAGCTGAATATTTTAAATAAACATAACTATATTTTGCTTTTAAAGTTCTTATCAATACTATTTTTGAATGAATAAAAATGATGTTTTACCTCAAATAAATTATAAAGTACTATTTAGGTAAATTGGATGGGTACCAATTTAAATTTTTAACAAAAAATTGTTTTGATGATAAAAATAAAAGAACTTTATAAAATGTATACAAAATTAAAATTTAATTAACTATTATATCTTTAACTGCCTACATTGTATTGATAACTACAGCTTATAAATTAATATGCATGATTTAATAGTGAAAACAAAAAAATTGTGTCAACCAAACATTTAAATGAAGTGAAAGGTGAAAGGACCAAAGAAAGCATATCATAATCCAGCATTCCAATAATGTATATGTTATGTGTATTTTCATACATATTATAATATTTTAAGGTAGGTCCAACTCAGTATTTAAAAAGTTAGATACTACAACCAATCAAAAATAGACAAAATATTTTATTGATAAGCAACTTGACTAATCACTATGGGATTAATAAAATATCTTTTAAAAGAATTATATGGATGATAATTCAATAGAAAATAATAATGAATATGATCAAAAATTAATTTTAAAGTTAAACAATTTTATCTAGAATTATTTTAACAAATAGTGTTTTTAATAGCAAACTTCATTTTAATCAAATTGAGTTTATATTTAACAAATAATCTGACACAAATAAACATGTTGTGCACAAAATATGTGTACTTACCACTGACGTTTGAATTGTTGTCATGCCGTCTACTATCCGTGTGGGTACCCAGACCGATATCCAATTGACACGGAGGAGTGTTCTCATTACCGTTGACTAATAAATTGTCCGATTGACTATCATTATCGCCTTCGTTGTTCGGATGATTATTAGCAACATTATTATCGTCGTTTAATGTACTTTTGTCTTCTTCTTCGGACATTGTGTAGAGATTTCATATAAATACGAGAGTAGTATGGCTCAACAAATTTTATTATTTTTGTTTTAGAATTAACAAACGATTAGTCGTCTCCACATGGCACTAACTGTTGATGAGCAGTCGAAAAAATTGACTTTATTAAAATTTGAATCAAAAAAATAGGAAACAAATCAAACACTTTAGAACTTTACTGACAATCAGGCAATAGCAAGTGGTAAATCAGTAAATGTTTAATCAACTTAGAAAAAAAAAAAAAAATTGTAAATGTAATAGCAACAAATGTGACAGAATAAAATTAAAGAGTAGGGGGTTATACTGATAACGGATCCAGTGTTCCCCGATATACAATGTTCAATTCTTACCGTTCACGTGACAATAATACTCTAAAATAATAATACACTTCACGGTCACATAGTAAAATTATTATACCTAACCACATTAAATACAATAAAAATCGAATCGTTCTTATTTTAGGGTATTTGTTACCAGAGACGCGCGCGGGTCTCAAGTCTTGGAGAGACTGAGGATTTTCAAAACTACCAAGTACCTGCCGATACAGTTTTGCTCATCACGTCGCCGCGCCGCACTCGCTATATACAATATACATCACAAGTAACAGTATTCACAAAAGTGTAAATAAATAATTACTGACGTTTTTTCTCACTTATCCCAATTACAGTGCAACGGACCAGACTACTAGGTTCCCGGAAAGCTTCAGTCGTCGGCGTTTGCTGTGATCGAATGAAACTGCGATTCTTTGAAATGAGAAGACGGTCCTCCCTCTGCCCCATACAAGTGTACTGTAGGTAGGTACCTGTCTAAAAATAAAAATAAATTTGATTCGTGTCTGTGTGGGACCATATTATAAAATCGATGATGATATACAGGGTGGGGCAGTGAATCGGGCGATTTTAAAATAACTATAAAAACCCAACGAGTATTTTTTTTAACAAGTATATATTTTATATAACCTGAAAGTATATAAAATAGCATTAAAGAAGTGTTAATTTGTTATTTAATTTTTATAAATGATATCTGCAAGATGGCGTCCATTTCGAAGGCATTCGTGAAGGCGTCTTTGAAAACTGGTCATGACGTTTCGCAGAATTTCCGGTGAGATTTGCGTCACCTCTTCTCGTATTCTTTGTTTAAGATCATCATGTGTCCTTAGTGGTGTTTGGTATACTCTACTTTTGATATACCCCCGCAGAAAAAAATCACAGGCCGTTAAATCAGGCGAACGTGGAGGCCATGGAATATTCCCATTTCGAGAAATTATGCGGTTCGGAAACAAATCTTTTAGAATATTCACTCTAGCTGTATGACTCGTAGCTCCATCGTGCAGATATCATTTATAAAAATTAAATAACAAATCAACACTTCTTTAATGCTATTTTATATACTTTCAGGTTATATAAATATATTTGTTAAAAAAAATACTTGTTGGGTTTTTATGGTTATTTTAAAATCGCCCGATTCATTGCCCCACCCTGTATAACATTAAAAATATAAAAGTATGAAGTTCAAATTTATTTTAAATCACTTTAGAATGCGATGGGCTAAAATCGCAACGTGGGGCTGATCAATCCCTCTCCAGGTCCCCCTCCCCTCCCCCAAATGTGTCTCTCTACTTGATGCTCACGAGGAAATTTTGTTTTTTATACGAGAGAAAAAACCCTGTTTACACATGTAAATGTATAATGTAAATCCCATGAGTTTGAAACAATATAATCAAGGCGGTGGCTTTGAGAGTGAGACGAGCGAGCCGGCGCGCGGCGTCTCATCTGAATTTTCGTAGTAAATAGTGCTCGATAAGAAATTCTTTCTTAGCTCTTTGATAGCCCACAAATAAGAATAAATTACTTCGTAAAGCTGATAAAATATTTTTATTTCGTCATTGTATTAAAGTTGCGCAATTATTCCTGTTCAAAGTTTAAAGTCTCTAACAATAGACATTATTCGCGTTGATTATAATATTTTTATTTTTTTAAACTCTATTCTTTTGACGCGTAATTTTTACTGAAATAAGTCACCTTACATAAGGATGACTATTACCTAGTTAAAATTGCCACTGAATATAATATGCTATAATAATCTGATATATTATATTGAGTTTTTTTATAACTTAATAATCAACATGTCTCCAAATCTTATTATTTCATTGCTTTGTTAACCCATTTGCTTATTGTAATCTTTTTTAATGTACAAATCGAAATGTTATTTTTTATAAATAAATAAATAAATAAAAAGAAATAATTAACATAAAATATGCATGCAGTCAATTTGCTTGAATATTTAATTGTTTTGACTCATAAATTAAACTAGGGCTAAAATTTTAAGGCAACAATTCAAAATGGTTGAGTATGCATCCAAGTTTTTTAAATATGCAAAATATGCAAAACAACAGTTTTTGACAAATAGTGCAGTATATATATGCAAATATATTGTTTGAATTTGACTTAAGTCATTTTGTTCATGCTTATATTATTTAAATAGTTAAGTACCTATGTCCTTAAATGTTTTGTTTCAATTTATCGACACAGCTTAAATAAAAATAATACTATACTTATTATACAGTATTTTACTGTCAGTTTTGAGAATTTTAGTAAAAATTCAAATTATCCTATAATTTGAACTTGTCGAATTTTTTTAATTAATAATTAAAAACGATAAGTACGTTTATCGTTAGGAAAAAAAAATGATTAAATATACACGTAACCTGGCAGCACATGTCGTACAAGTGTACCAAAAAACCTAATAAAATCGTATCTTATAATTGTTTTACTTGTAACCACGACAACTTTTCTTCTCTCAAAATACTCATAAACTCTTGATATACAATAAATTATATGAATGTTGATAAAAAAATATGTAAAATAAATGTATTTTATTCAACTTAGACTAAACCAAATCGTGGACATCACTTACAACCGATTAATTTGGACTTAAAAAAAAAACCATGCAAATGCATAGAAATCCTAGCCTCAGTTATAAACTTATATCTGTAGGGAATGTTTATTCCTCGTGTAAATGTTCCTGTAGCTAAATTTACTATAAAATTATTTATACCCTGTATTAAATTATCAATTTGTATTAAATAATATGTATCTATAATGTCTAGGAATTTGTTATTAGGTAATAGGTGTTAATTCAACTTTTAAGTAGTGATATACTAACTGTTCTCCCACTGGTTTGCTCGTATAAGTAAAGTAAAATGGTCACGGTTAGTTAGACGTACTCAAAGTACTTGAAGTACCTATGTATGAATTGTAACTACCTACATTATTATTAATCACGCCATTGACCACGTATCTTTGAATGGCACATTTAATTAAGTACCTAGCGTATACTCTTGAAATATAATTCACACACGCCATCAATTATTATATTATGTACATTGTGAATTTGTGACACTATCTTTAGATTATACAAATCTTCGAATTTTACTACATTCATTATAAGTTGGAATAATCTAATTCAAATAATCCCAAAATTTTTCGAGAAGCCATTGAATTTAAAATATAATATTATGTCGATGGTATTTGAGTTGAGGTAAAAAAGTAAGCTTTACAACCATATAAGGCGGCATGCCAGTTTGGATGTACCTTTAGAGTATAATATGTTTAAACAACTAAGCGAAACCAAAAGATGTAAAAATAATATTTGTCCAGAAAAACGTGTATGTCTAGTAATTATGTTTATCATTTATTAATCGTGTGATTTTTTTTCCACAGGAAAAATTGTGCTTGTCCTCGTTGTGGACGACGGAAATACCTAAGTCATCACCGATCCGTGTCTCGGCGACAATAAGAGTGAAGTATAAGTCACGGCTTCCGAAACTCTAGAGACTCTAGGACCACCTATAATAAGGCACACTCGTATTTTATTACAACGTTTGATCAAATATCACTGTATTCAGGCACGTAAGTAAAGGCTTGTTTTAAGAATTCTAACACCTGTCGACATTTTTTGTCATTGCGAATACTAGAGGTAGATCAGTTGGTAAAATAATTGATATTTTTAAATTACATTAAACTATAAACCAATATAAGAAGGCACTGTGCCTGTATCGATCGATAATATTACAACACCGCCGCGCCGTCGACAATATAGACGAATAATTCTGAAACGTAAATTATTATACCGTCTATATTTGGAAAATATTTTCAATAAAGTTCACTTTTTTTTTCTTTTTCTATGAAACGTGCTGTAATATTATTATATGTTTATCGAGAAAAAAATAATCCAAAACCAGTGTTTACATTCGATTTTGAAAAATATATTAAAAGCACTTGCGAAACATTTTTCTTCTTTCTTTGTTTCGACGATGAACATAATAGAAATAAAAAAAAATTTCGCGATGACGTGAAAATCAAATCATCACGCCGAACGATATGAATACCTTTAGTATAAAATATATTATATACGTAGGTAATACGATATAAGCGCGTGATAATAATAATAAAAATCGCGTGGCCGTGAGAAATCCACGGTGGGAGGTATATAAAAATATATTATATTATCATTATTACATATCATATTATCATGTTATCATTATAATATTTGACGGTAAACCGTGAGAAAATAAAAACACGCGCCGCGGCCGAGACGTGCCCCACTCGTTCGCCGCAGTCTCCGTTCAGTCGTTCAGTGGCGCTCGTCGAAGCAACAACCTGTCGTCGTCGTCGTCGTCATCGCCGTCATCGCCGTCTTCGCCGTCCGCCGTTATTCCCGTTCATTAGAAAAAAATTATTGGCACGCGGTATCGCCAGCGTGTTTTGCATATCATATATGAAGTTTACCAAGACTGTGGGCAACAGCTGGCACCATGTGCTCGACCGACCGAACCACCTCCAGCCAAGAGTACCTGGTGAAACCGTCGAAGAACGGCATGATGGACGAGAAGAGCTACATACTACAGCATCAGCCTCGACAGGTGACTTATTTTTTTATTTTTTATTTATTCGTTATTATTATTATTTTTTTTTTCGAAATTTTTCATTTCGCGCCGCGCGGTGCAGATTCGTCTCGTTTTCGGCGTTTGCGCCGACGACGTGTTTGCCGACTACAGGTGTGTTCGTACATCGTACGGAATGTTGCATACTGCATTGCACATTAGCACCGCTCCGATATGTGCCCGGGTAATTCGCAAACAGATTTTGTTTGATTACTTTAGAGGTGCTCGTTTTCAGTGCCGTATTAAAGAATGTGTAGGGGTAGTTGCCGGGTAGTGGCGGGTTTTTAGGGACGACAATTTTTCGAAAGTGAAATCAGACTAAAGCTCCGTAAGTCATCTAATCTACAATCTAATATTTTTCTAAAGTATTACGATACATTATAATATATATTACGATTATAATAATAATTATTATAAGTATACCGTTTATTAAAGTCACGGAATTTCATAGGTATTATTTGTAAAAAAATTGCTTTTATTTCGTTTTGAACGAGCATTAAACTTTCCGTCAATTAAAAAAAAAAAAAAATCACATAGACGTTATAAAAGTCGTGTTACGTTACAAAAAATAAATAACGTACATAGACAAAGTGCTCGAGTCAACCGTTTGGATAGTTTCAAAAAGTTAGTTTCAAAATAATTTTATTTTCCAATAACTATTTAGGGTGTTGATAATATTACTATGGGCCCACGATTTTCAACTACGCTTTAATTTTCCAAGACGTCGGTCAAGCACTATATATATTTACTCTCGTATTAAAATTTTAAATAAATTTGAATAACCCCTAGATATAATAGTTAAATAATAGAATATATTGAATCTACATTATATTATTCAATAATGATATATAATAATTATAATTATTATAATTTAATCTATTCTTTCATTCTGTGGTTAAATACTCTTTTGTTGTGTATACTTAAAACATACCTCATATACGAATTACTCATTATTTACTGATTACCCGTGGCATTAAGCATTTGGCTTAAGTCTGATTAATTATAAGTATTATGATGGGTAATAAAAATTTACTGAACGATTAACATTTAAGAATTGAAAGTCACATTTTTTAATAAATTATGATCTTTACATAGATTTATAAACAATTTTAGACGCATCCACAAGACTATCATACTCAATTTTTTTCATTTATTATTATTATTATCGTTACTATTACTTGGAAAAACTTCCAACTTCGGACTTCCTAAAAGCCTATCACTATGGGTATGATATTAATAATAATCCAATTTTAATATTGAATTTATTTGAATTAACGGTTTGTTACCATTTCTAATAAATGTATTTTTTCTTGTTAGTACCTATGTTTTATATGGGTATAGTAGTAAATTTAATTTAAAATGAATTCTGACTTCTTAAATTTTTTGATATTATTTAATTAACGATTATAGTACGCAATCAACTATAAGTACTGATATTAAATAAATAAAATTCTCATACACAATAATTAATTTTTAATAATAATTAATTTAAAGAAAAATTATAGTTATCTTTAAATTATATCTACTATTTGTATTTTATATCTAATTGAGTTATATTTTTGTCGTTTATACTTGTATAATATATAGGTTAAGTTGTTCATTGACTCATACATTTATAGCCGAATAATGAGTGGAGTTAAAGTACGTTTCGCCTGATGTCTTCCAACAAAATAGGTCTTTAACGTTTATTACTATCATTTTTTTTTCATACAATTCATAACTCAGTAAATTAGTGTTTTAAAATTTAAATAATATTGTTTTACTATGATCTCGATTATCGGTGTTGAGTGTTAATCAAATTTTCCATTTCATACACATATATATTGCTGAAAAAAACACAATAAGTACCTTCTTGCGTTGTATTATTTTCAAATAACATTTCAAACAGACATATTATTATTTAATATTACAATAATTTAACTGATATTGTTTCTAAATTATTGTCATGATTTAGATAATTAATATTGAAAATTTAAACATTTTTAAAAATATGTTTTGATATAAAATTATTTTTTTACCGTTTGGAACCAATTAAAGTATTTTTGTAAAATTATACTTACACACGAAGTATACCATACAGCATATTTTTAAATATATATTAAAAATTTGGACATAATATACTTGACATCGTGAAAAATTCTTCATTATTCGTCTCCGAGTTATTATCAAAGTAAAAATTATATATAAATAATTTTCCATTATTTTCGTGTGTTTTTAATACAAATTCAATGAATCGTTAAATTTATTGATTATTGCAACTAAATTTTCATAATATTATAATATGGCAGCGGTCGCCAACCTTTTGGACCTCGCGGACCACTAAATCCATTCTCTAAATTCAATATAGGGTACATTTATACGTGTATAAAACTATAAACGTAATATCTGTGCGACGAATATCAATTAATATCGATAGGTACTTAAAAAATAGCGTTGTGATCTGTGCAGAAGATAGGAATTAGGACTGCTTATCTATCTAGAATAGTGGGCTAGACCTACTTCAGTCCGCCCCTGGTGGCAGGAAGTGCTCCCAACTAAATGCTCGTTTATTATTTTAGTATGTCTGTGAGAAGCAAATAATTATCGATAATAATTGTACAATGATGTTTTTTTCTGGAATCTAACTTTCAAGTAATAAATTTACCATAAAAAATTTCACGTAGATAGTATCTACATAACGATATCTCAAAGTGGTACTTTAAAATGGTCGTTTTCCAATTATATCAACCAATTTTCAATATTAACGAAAGTCTGAACTGAGAAAACACTTGGAAAAAATGTTAATTTTTCTAGCAGGCATTTTAACTACATACTTGGTAATTTTTATATTTTATGGCTTAAAAATAAAATTCAATATCTATCTACTATTTTATTTTTAAATTTGAAAATATAAAATGTGACGTAATTAATTATTTTTATAAATATAATAATAATAATTGTTGTTTATTCTCTTATGTGACATTTGATGAAAGAAAATATTGAGATAAAATAAGTAACTAATTTTTATTCATTAAAATTACTTGTAATTTTAAAATAGACAAATAAAACCCCGTTATTAGATGTATGATACATTTGACTATTTGAGTTAGTTATGAAAGATAAGAAATACATTACATCGACCTTCAATCAGAATCATTTTTAAAGCCGATAATTTTATCACTGTATTCAAATGTATACAAATAATTCTTACAACTAACAAGATGTACTTATAACAAACACTCTGTTTAGTGTTCTATTGGTTTTTATACATATATAAAGTATTGAATTAAGAAAAGAAAATTTGCAATTTTATGTTAGTATATTTTTTATTATTTTCTATACATACAACATTTTTTCAGGAGCCCGGAAAAGAAGTATAAAATTTGAATATACAATAATTACAACATAACAAAATAATAGAGTGCTATGCGTTCATAATAATTGACATCATCCATAAAACATCAAATCATCAAGTAATTTAAAAACTTAGTTGTACATTTTGTTAGAGGTTTTTGAATAATATGAGTTATTATGATTTCCCATATATTACATATTAAAATTAAATCATAATAGTAAGAAACGTGTTGATTACCGTTGATCTATATAAAATGTTATTTCTACAATCTGGTTTCGCAGTTATATTATGTGATAACAGGACTTGATCTTAATTATTGGATACAAAGACTTCAGGAATCTTTATCATGTGATTTGATGAATTAGATACACCGTCATATGGCCTTCATTCGGACTGTGATGTGAATTCGGATGCATAGCTTTTTCTAATAATCGTGTTGAAGATTTAAAGGTTAAAGAAATCAAATTTTTTTTTTTTATTGTTCAGATAATTATAATCTATAATAGAGTTAATAAATTGATAAAAAAATATTTTATCAAAGTTTAAGAACTCATATTCATAAAAATTAAATATATCTTTTATCCTCATGCTTGAATTTTACTATAAAAAAAAATATTTGCTATAAAAAATGATTCTTTATTTTTGTAAAGAATGGTTTTTATAACTTTCTATAGTGACCGAACCTATTTCTAACTTTTCTAAATTCATCTCACTAATAAGAATAACACGTAAAATGAACGTGTAACTGAATATATATATATATAAATATATTATGTATAAAAACAAGTAAAAAAACCAAAGATTTTAATATTTTTATCGTATACTTAGTGTAAAGAAGCATTTTCATCAATAATTTAACAGCAACAATTCAAAATGAATAAGAATAACTTAAAAAGGACAAGTAATCTATTGATCGTTGTAATGTAAAAAGAAGAATCTAGTAAAATATATTTGTTAAAAATCTGCAGATTTGTGTGTGAAATTGAAGAAACTCATTAAGGTATTTTTATATTTTTAATAAAAATAATATTACTTTTTGAAGTTAACGCCTTTAAAAGTTTTGGGTTTCTTTAAATCAAGCTCTTTATGTTAGGTATATATTATTTTTTGAACTAGAATCCAACAGTATTAATAGGTTTTTGATCCTAGGTTATATAACATTATTAAATGCATTTTTGAAGTGTTTACAAAACTGTTGACTTCATTCCGTGCTATTAGGTTTATTTACTTTGAAAGTATATTTTAAGTGTATTCAAAGTGCAAGTGCGGTACCTATTCAAATTTTACGTTCTATATCTATCTATAAATATATATATATAACTGTTATATATGACTGTTTAAACTCTAATTTTGAATAAGCAATAGTAGCAGCTATACAATATTTAAAAAAAAAGAAGTGATCAGCGATATCAAATGACAAACTATTGAAATGTTATATTTATTATTTATTAATACACGAACAAAAAAGATTATTTCATTAATTGAGTTGTATACATTTCAATGGACAATATGCATGCAGTTAAACTCACGTGTATTTTTAAGGAGAGTATAGCAAAGGTGATAATATCCCCTCTTAGAGTTTATATTCGTGTATTATTTTATCTATGAGAAAATCATGTTTTTATTTTCATGTAAATTGAAAAAAATAAATACTTTTATAATCTAAAAGTAAATTAAAACTAAAAATATTTTTCATCGTACTCTCTCTAGGAAAAAGTCTTAACTATTGGCCTCAAGATTGTGTTGACTCCGTTAATTTTTTTATGAAATTTTCAAAGTTAGAATCACGGTTGGTAAATAAGTTACTTAACTATATTTCTGGAGGATCTCGGCATAAATGGGGAGGATGTGGCCAAAAATATGCCAATCCGTTTACTTTTAATGATTAGATTAATTACACATTAGATATAAAAGTTTTCGTTTTTTATTTAATTTTATGAAATATTTTATTAAAAAAAACATATTTACTAACAAACCGTTTTAGATGCAATGAATGAAAATGAATGTGTGAAATGAAAAAAAAAAATCTCTTTTGTATGATTGTAAATTACAACCCTCTTGACAGCGCACTCACGATAGCCTCACAACCGAATTAAATTTTAAATTTACTTATATTATGTAAGTATACAATGTATTAATCAGATCACTAACACATACTGAAACTAATTAATTTTATTATTAATAATATATGCGCTGGTTTAAATGATTGAAACTGATTTGATTGAAAATTCTTTATACCACGTGTGTATTTTTGTATTTCTAGAAGTGTTTATCATTTAAATTAAACACGCTTTTTACAATATTATATGATTGTATTTGTTTTTAGGTTATGGAAGAAGTCGACAACCTGAAGAATTGTCCAAAGTTCGCGAGTTTCAATTACATAAATTCAATTATTGGTAGTGGTGTTATTGGTAAGTACTGAGTTACACAGTTGAAAAATAATTTCGTTATCAAATACATTTCAATATAATTACAAATAATATATTTTGTATATCATAAGAGTGACTTGACCAATATTTATTTTTATTTTCTTTTTCGGTGCGGGGGCAGGGTGCTCATATCGTGAATTATTGTTAATATTTACTTCATAACTTCAAAATATAATAGAAAAATCCTTTTACTCGTTGAGACCTAGGCAATATGCACGTTTAAAATTCGGAGGAGCGCAAGTCACCAGTGCACAATTCTAGTTGCGCCAATGACGTAATTACCCCATGATAAATTACAAATAGTTTACCTTAAACTTTAAATTGTTTATTTGTTCTTGTTTCATTTAGAGTTTAACGATTATTATACACTAATAGTGTTGTTTTTAAAAAAAACACGATACTGGATTTGAGTCCTGTGTGTCCAAGGTGTATAAGAACGAATAACATATTCATGTACAGTATACACCTCGGGATCAATATCTACGCACCGATAAGTTTTAATACAAAACCGTTCTTCGAATTTGAACTGATGTAGGCACTTGCCTAACCTAATCTATATTGATTTTAGTTTGAAAAAATAATTTTAGTTTTCAATGAAATAGTAATGAAAAATATAGTTTGGTATTCGATTTAATGTATTTTATATTTCATATAATTACGTCACTGATTAAATGAAAAAACGTTAGCAAGGCCTACAGTCGTGTTTAATTATAATATTTATATCATCACACGTGTCTCATCGTTCTGATGATAACAATTACAAAAGATTACAGTTATTGCATAAAATGTTTTATTCTGTTTTCAGGTATACCATATGCGTTTAATTTAGCTGGCGTTGGAATGGGAATATTGTTACTGGTATTAGTCGCGCTAATTACAGATTACTCATTAGTTCTTATGCTAAGAAGTGCACACATAAGCGGTTCATTTTCATATCAATCATTAATGAAATCAGCTTTTGGCAAATATGGTTTTGTTGTGTTATCTTTTCTACAATTTATTTATCCTTTCATAGGTAAGTCAACAATTATCTAGGTTTATCTAGGTGTATCGATTATTGATGAACATCTTATAGATTAGATAATATTAAACAATATTAGTGATACCTGATAGAAAATCAATTGATAAATAATTATTCCCTACGTATATTTTTAAAAAATAAATACAAACAAATAATTAAGTAAAGCCCAAAAAAGTTGTATTAGACACGTTCTCTCACTACAATCAATAAGTATACATTTATTTATCTAAAAATTCATAAAATCTAACTACATCATATTTTATAGTAAGATTACATTAAACTATTGTCTATCGCTCAAGTATAATATTTATACACAGACATATGGTTGTATATTATTTTACCTACTTATATAATAAAACAATAAATTTTACAATTGCTTTACAAATTATTTGTATAAATTTGTTTAAAAATGTAAAGAATAAACGATAATAACGTCATAAAGTACGAATGTACAATGCACCTACTAATTTAAAATAAAGTGATATGAGTACACGTGCCTAATTATTTTAATATTCATATAAATATCATTAGTAAAAATATTATGCCTATTTTTTTTCTTTCTTTTTATCGGCAACCGGGAGTGGGCTGCGTTAGCATTACTTCCTCCCGGCCACCGTCGTTTATTGTGAAAAAAAGACAAAATAATTTACAATATTTACGCTCGTGGTATATACAATATTTTTTATAAAAATAAATTTACGCCTTTAAAATTTTTAATTCATGTTCATATTTTCATATCATAATGTCTAATTTACTTTTTATAGTTTTTTTTTACAATTAAAATTAGTAGGCACCATGATTAATTTAAAACAATTTAAAGTTTATTAATGTAATTGAACATTTATTTTATTAAGTTTGTATAACACTAGTGAAATATACATTTTCTCCGTAGTTTAGCGGTTCCCAAACTTTTTTTCAGATGGTGCCTTTTTTTGGATTAAATTCAACCCCGGTGCCCTACTGTGAGTACCACAAGGAAAATAAATAAAAAATTAACTCAATATTTATAATTTTATCGAACGTAAAACAATACAATCGTTTTGAACAAACAGCCAACTTAAAATTAATAAATTTTTATGAAAATATTAAAAAAGAGAAAAATCATCACGAACGTGAATAATGTAACTAACGATATGACGAAATAAAATTGTTTTCATAAGATTCAATTTGATTTTAACATTTAACAAAACACCAACAAATAATAAAACGATAAATTATAAATTAAATTTGATGAGTCGTGGTGCCTCTGGAAAGTGCTCTCTGGACAGTTTGGGAACCACTGCGCGTAGTTCATAATAGATAAAAAAAATACATATATAAGCTCACGAGCTCGTATATTAAATAATTATACATCTACCTATCAAATAATAATTACAATGCAAAGTATGATACAACTCACTGTACATCAGCGTCAACACGTTTGAAGTATGTCTATAAAGTTCTAGTACACACATAATTACCCTTAAATTAAAATTAAATTGATTTGTTGTGGGAATCACATATTATAGGTAATAATAGGTGAATAATTATATACTTATTTGTTAATGGTTAAAGATAACAAAACCGATAGCACTCTTAACTTAAAAGTGTAATTGAACAATTTAATTTAATATACCTTATGATGTAACAATCATCATTTATATGTGATCTTATATCAATATACGTTTAATTATTAATAATAATATTAATATTGAACGTTAAATACCTGCATTATTTAGTGATTGAGATTTCTTTTTGTGGAGTAATTAAAATACTCGAGTATGTAATAAATAAATAATTAAAACAATTTTCTAAGATTAGTCATTTCTTTTGAAAGTTCAATTCCTTTTATTTTTTTTCAAAGATATATCTATCTATATAATTATGATATCATTAGGTTCAACTAAATATTAGTTTTTTTTTTTATATATAATTATTAATAGAAATTGATATTTTGTTACGATACATTTTCTTGTAACAAGGATAACATCAAACATATTATACTTTCAATTTTTACTTGACGACAACTCTAATTTTTAAGGACAAATAAAACAATTGATTTATCATAATTAATTAATAAACAAATAAATACTTTTAAGGGTCTAAAATATTATACAAGCTATCGTAAATCAATTTCAGACACTAGAGCTAACAGATACTACTTTACGTCTGGTGATTAACTTAAACATTTATTTTTTCAAAGTTTCAAAGTACTCTTATTTACTTTATTCTCCTTTTTAAAATTATTTTCGAGGTAATTTTTTTTAATACGATTAATTAATTCATAGGTAGGTTTAGTTTATTTATAGGGAAAAAAATATTATCAGAACTATCCCTAAGTAATCAGTTTGTATCACTTTGTTCCGAACTTAATTTTTTCGTTTTTGATAAGACATTTAAAATAGTACAATATAAATTATACAGTACAACGTATCTCTGTACAATACGAAAATAAATATAAACACTAAGGTATGCCCACGGTTTATATAAGGAATACGATAGTCTGATATTATTGAGCGCGCTATTCCGCAGATATGCCAATGTTTAACAACTTTGATTAAAACCTGTGTAAATATTGTAAATATCATAGGTACTCATTCGAAAAAAAAATATATTGGTTTGCGACCGAATGTTTGCACAAATGTTACAATATTATTGTAAACAAAAAATATACGAAACGCATAAAAAAAAAAAAAAAAAAATGAATGTATGAATAATAAAGTTAATAAAACCTATAAATTATTATGACTATAGTGACGTTGAGCGATGAACTAATTTTAAAATATTATCGCGGACACCTTTTGAAAACGATTCCCGTAAAACCGACGGAAAATATACCTTTCAATAAATTGGATTGTATACCAGTTTTTTCTCGACTTTTTACCCGAGTGATCGCTACATACGTATACATACAAACAATTCGCCGTCCGATATAAATAACTACCATAATAATATAATCAAGAGCCAATAATTAGAGTTTCATTTAATTTGGCATACTGTTTTCCCGATAATTTTAATTAGACACATAATGAATGTTGTTGACAATTAATTTTTAAATAATATTTAACAATCGCGACCAGTGTCAATATTGTTCATATACAATAGAATATTGGCACTTAAAAAATATTTGAAATTCTAAGAATTCTGTGCATAACATTTTTGAAGTGTTGCAGTGATATACGATTAAAAACTAATATAATATCTGTGAATCTAAACGCACACCCACTCGTCATTTATTACCTACACTAATCACTATCGTATTTCCCATAAAACTTCTTTTCTTTTTTATTTCACCAAACCACTTTATGTGTTTTTCCACAATCACTGAAATCCCTCTCAAAAACACCTTCATTAAATTATTTTTTACTCGTTTTGCATTTTTTTTTTTTTCAATTGATATAAGTGAAACTGTAAAACTCAAAGTATTAGTAGTCTTTAAAAAAAACCGACACACATAGATCAAAAAAATATATTTATAATATGATTATCTATTTATACTTAATTTGAATAATTATTGAAACTATAAATATTATTTTGTTTGTGTGCGTTAGCTAACATTTTAGTATTTTCGATTAAAGATAGTCCATCGTGATACTTAAGAATTAATTTATGGACGTTGTTCGAATCGATAATTTATATTCTAAAATAATTAGTAGCTATTTAGAATTGACAGTAGTATAGACTTTAATTTTATAATCTCAAACGACAAATAACAATATATTTAATAGTATAATCAATTAATACTATTGACAATAGTATGTACTATGCGCATACGAATATTTTCATTAATCTATCTATTAGATATTATAATATCTGTGTTTACGTAGAATTGAAATTGTTTTAAATATATATTTTGCAGCGATGATAAGCTATAATATAATCGTCGGGGACACTGCAACAAAGGTCCTAATCCGACTGTTTTCGTTGCCTCATGACTCTGTATTTGCCCAACGGTACTTTGTCATCGCAATGGCTACGATTTTTATCACGACTCCTTTGTGTATGCTAAGGAATGTCGCAAGACTGGCCAAAGCGTCCATATTGTCCTTCATCATGGTGCTAATTATCTTTGTTTCTATAGTCATCAGATATGAATCTCTATACGACGTCATGTAAGCTGTAACAATAAATTTTATCAGTAGGTAAAATTTACCAAACACCAATACACGATTAATAAATTTCAAAAATCTTTTGTCCATTTTAAAATGTTCAAAGGTCCACAGTGACGGACGTCGATAACATGTACTCTTGGGATTTTGCTCGTCCTGGTGCGATCCAAGCTATTGGGATTATGTCATTCGGTAAGATTTGATTTTTTTTTTTTTTATTACAATCTTATTGACGTTTACATACATTTGATTACATATGAAGCTTGAAGTTGTATTGTACAATGGTATTACTGAATTTCGTTCGAAATCTAAATTACTAAACATGTCATCAATTTACATAATTCTTTACCACAAAAAAACAAAAAAAACATACTATCTAAGTCTTACAAGGACTTACAATTAGAACCAGTAACACTCGAAAGTACATTACTATTTATTGTCTTGATTGAATATCATATGTAAGCATGTGTTTAGTGTTTATTTGTTATGTTTTAAATCTAATCTAATTTTTGTTTTTTTTTTTTTTTTTTTATTTAGGATTTATGTGCCACCACAACGTGTTTTTATTATATGATTCGATTGAAGGAGCCAGTCAATCTGTTTGGAACAATGTAACTCATTTTGCGGTTACTATATCGTTCTTGTTGATGGTCGCTTTTGGACTAGTCGGATATGCCACATTTGGGGACCTTACTCAAGGTGAAATTCCCGTTTTTCTCGATAAAAACTAACGCGTTTAATAATATGTTGGTACTTTTGAACCTCTAGGTGATTTATTGGAAAATTATTGTTGGAACGACGATTTAATTAACGTATCGAGATTGCTGTTTTCACTAATAACCTTGCTTACATTTCCATTGGAATGTATGGTAACTAAAACTGTTGTTGATCAGACCCTTAGAGGTGGCACCAATGCTATGTCCATTCCGATGTCAAAAAAAAGACACGCTATCATTACCATTTCAATTCTTGTTACGACTTACTTATTCTCCATCTCAACTAAATGTCTTGGTATAGCCCTAGAACTAAACGTAAGTATTTCATAATACTCAAATTGTTTTATTTAATTGTATATCATTCTTACGAGTTTCAAAATACACTCATATATTATTATGCACATGTTCTATTCGTTCTAAAACATTTGCACCTATTTAATACTGTACATAAGTACAAAAATAAAAAAAAAGAATTAAATAGCGAAATTATTAGAAGATGTGTTTTAATGAATATTGTTTATTATTATTTAGGGAGTTATTGCTGCAGTTCCACTGGCGTTTGTTTTACCAGCGGCTATTTACATTAAAATGTCTGACGATTCGTGGATAAAAAAGGTGATTACTAAATACATTATTGTAAACTTAATATGTATAATCATTAATTGAACATTGCGATTTAAAAAAAAAAAATCATAAAAGTGTTAAACGGAATTGATACATTTTTTTTGTAAATGTATATGTAATAAGAGAGGTTTTATTCTTAATTTTTAAGGGTGTGAATTTTCTCTTCCTTTTTTTTCTTTCTAAAGTGACGCTATAATATTATAAAAAAGACAAATAACCTAAATATGAGATCCTTTAATTCGTTTATTTCTTTAGTGGTTATTGTGTATATTGGCAATGCTACATATTTAGTTTGGTAGTTTAATACCTATTCTTATTTAACTGTTAACTGAAGAAACATTATTTATACGCACATTATCATAAAGTAATAAAAAAAAAACAATATATCGAGCGGATCTTTTCACAAATGATCGTGATCAATTATAGATATCTATTTTAAATGTGGTAATCCACGATAAATTTAACATAAATATTCGTAAAACCATTGTACACATTGATAATATTTAAGGTTTAAAACGTTTGGAACACCAAAATAATATCTCCCCACAGTATCCTGGATTCATTTACAGAATTGAAATTAAAACCTTTATTACTTACTCGCCGATATACTTAATATATTATGTGGAATAATATACACCAATTATTGTTATTTTAGATGGTTGAGAAACACATTTAACAAATTGCATTTGTGTTTGTTTTAGATACCTGCCTTTTTTCTAGCTTTGTTCGGCGTAATCATAGCAATCTCTGGTATAACGTTGGTTACGATCGAGATTCTGACTTCTACGATTTCAGATTCTTGCGAAAATCATCATTTAATAGACCACTGTTACATCAATGATACAATCCAATCGGTCACATGAATTAACATCGTTGAATTGAAAAAAAAAACTGTAATAATACGAATATCTTTTAAACTGTTTAATTATATATATTTAAAATTATGTTCTAGTCTTTTACAAATAGAATCGTTGTTGTTATTAAGGCCTGGTCTAAAAAGATCAAACGCCTTTAACATTCATTCATATTAGTACTACAATATGTATTGTGTATATGTATAAATATAATTAAATTTTTATTAAGATTTGAAATCTTTACTTTGACGTATCTTTTAATTAGTAAAATATATTTTATTATAGTAAACTTATTTTATTATATCGATGAACTCTCTGAATCTCAACCTTTCTTTGCGTGTCGTACATTTTTAATATTTTAACAATCTTCCATTACAGGTTAGACGACTCGAAATTCCCGTAAAACTATGCTTTCCAATGGCCATCAATAAGGCGCGCGGGGTCGAACATTGAACGTCGCAGGTTTAGAACTAACAACCGTCCCATGTGTTTCCCGCGGTCAAAATTTTGACGTGGCTCAGTCACGTGCAAACGAAACCTATTTGTGCCGGCACCAGAAGGCGAGACGCTTAACGCGATGTATGTGTATCCGGAAATATTGAACGCAAATTTAAAAATGTAGTTTAAAATCGAGCGAAATTCAAAAGAAAATTTCAATAAAAAAAAAAATTAAAAAGCCTAGATCATAGCAATAGATTCCGCATTTCGCTTGAAATCTAAAATATATTTCTGTTTAATACCGTGCACGGGCAAATGTGCGCGGCGGGGACGGCTATAGTAATATTATGAAAATGTAATGTTAAAACTATATATGTTGTACGTTTTTTTAGTTACGCGATCATCAAAAAAAAAATGTGTCCGCCGGTCGATCAGCCTCGACGTGTATCGTGAACATGCCCGATTTTCGTTATAATTTGGATTTTTAGAAGTTTGCGGCGGCGTTTTAAATTCAGACAAAGAAATCAGCAACACGTTTTTACGAATAGCTCGTGTACTAGTCTGATCCTTTAAACGTGTTGACGACGACGGTCCGTCTTGAAACGAAAAAACATCAGCCGTCTTTTATTCATAAAAAAAAAATAGAAAACAAATAAACAAAGTAATTATATTGATATTTTAATGGTGCGCTCTTTACACACCCGATGAGGATTTTCAATCGAAACCGGTCGTGACTATTTTGCAATACTCAAGGCAAGACCTTTGTTTTTTATTTCATTATTGTTTAAATATATATGATAATAATTAATAATTTTATATACAGTAGAACCTCGATTATCCGAACTTATTGGGACCGCACCTAGTTCGGATACGCAAAAGTTCGGATATTGGAAATTTAAAAAAAAAATTTAGAATTACGTATGTATTAACTATTTACTATTTTTATAATTAAATATTTATTATTGTTATTAATATTTTATTAGAATTACATGCATACATTACATTATCAGAAACATTATCATACTTTATAAGAAATAGGTACATTACATTTATTTTATTAACATATGTATGTATTATATTTTTTTGACAAAATTATCAATTTTAATTTGGCGATGAGCTGCTACGCGCTTTTCTGCAGCCAAGTCTCGCAAACGTTTAAGGAGAAGTAATTGTGCTGGACAACATTCGGCCTGTTTTTCAAACCACTCAAGACCAGTTTCAAATGCAGCAAATGCTTCAGCAGATGTTGGTCCTTTTGGCGTACTCATACTTTCATCACTACTGCTGTCGTCACTTTCTTCATTTTGCAACGAAGAAATGATTTCATCGCTATCTAATATTTGATAACATAGATCATTTACATCAGTTGCTAACCAATAAATACGAATTTTCATGTTCGGATAACAGAACGTTCGGATACGCTAATTATAGTTCGGATAATAGAGGGTTCGTATAACGGAGGTTCGGATAATCGAGGTTCTACTGTATTTAATAATGTTATTATTTGTTATCGTCTTTAATTATCAATCGATTGGTAGTGTATTGTTTTTAAACGGTCGATTGAAACCTTTTGTTTTAGAATTATTATGCGCGACGAGTGAAAGAAAAAAGAACTCTGTACATTCAGTTGCATTCCGTTGCGTGTAAGGCGTTGAGCCTTGTGAAATTCTGACGAGAAAAAAAAAACCACTTCTTCTTATCACTACATGTATGTAATAATAATTATTCTACCTCGATAGGAGCTTCGCACTGATAAGCGGATTATAGTCAAAACTGATAGCAGCTAACTTCTCGAGTCTTATTTTTGAAAACGTTCGATTAACCTTCTCTGGTAGTTCCGGCACGAGAGGCTAAAAAACTTAACAAACAAATGGTAAGCAATCAAGTTTTAAATTTCAGTTGGAATTACGCTCGTCGTTTGACTCGCGATGTTTTTATTTTCAGGCGAGCGTCGTCGTCATTGGACTTGGATTGGCTGTAGCCGGTTTCACTGGGCGACAAATATTACGAGCTGCTCCGCATGTAGCTCAAAGGATGAGCGAAGTTCTCAAAACAATGTCATCTGAATCCGGAATCCTGGTAACTATATAGCCGATTGACCTAAACGTTTTTAATTTAATTTCAACCTTTTCAGTCTGGCAGTAAATTTCACAAGGGCGGATTTGAGTATACAATGACTAGACGAGAAGCCACATTAATTCTGGATGTGTCAAACAATGCTCCTAAAAACAAAATTAAGGTAAACGAGTATTTTTAATTCCGTACAATTATAACTCTTAGTTGCCATAAACAATCGTTGTCATTTGTGTTTATCTTTAACAACGATTGGTTCATGGTTGTACATTATAATTATACACAGGGCCCAACAGTACTGAGGGTGATTTTAAAAAGATTTCTAGGCAATCAATGGTTGACCCCCATCTTAAAATATCAAAATGACTAAAAATACACATCATAATTTATGATTCTTAAAATGCTATTTTATAATATTATTTAATATAATATAAGTATTCTTATTAAAATTTCAAAAATTACAAATTAATTTCAACGGGCCTCTAAAACAGGTCCAACAGCCCCTTGTGGGGGCCCTAATTAAACACACATAGTAGTCTCGATAATCCAAACGTGTATTAATCTCAACAGGATTCCGTTGCATCACTATATTTACTGATGTACTTATAATTTTGAATTTTCCCGTGCAAATAATAAAGGGAACATAATATATAATAAACAATGACCACAACATTCAAGGACTTAATAAACAGTTACCGAGTATTTTAAATAATAAAATGAATATTGGCGTTAGAAGTAACAAAGTAAAAAAATTGTTTATTTATTATTTATCATATTTATACGTTATAATTAGGGTTAGGATGTTTATGATTTTGCATATTTTTTTTAGGTTGTCCAATAGCATCCATTCTTATACAGAAATATGTTTCATGAAATCTATATTCAAAATATCAAAATTTTATTTTGCATATAATTGCATATTTTACCATTTTTTTAAAAAAGTGCATAATTTGTGTTTTTTTCTGTTTTTAAGCGCATATTTGACGGTTTTCGATGCAAAATGCTGAAAAACACTGTAATTTTATATTTTACTGAATCTTATATAAGTTTGATTATCTATATTTCACATATTATCATTTATCACTTATTTACTGTTGAGAATTCAATATGGTTATACCTATAGGTACCTACTTAAATAGAATTTTTGATAAGCCTCGTCAATTGACACAGTCAAAACTTATCTTAAAACTGCGAGCCATTAAAATTTTACAGATATTTTTTTACAGAACGTTTAATAATTTATAGTTAGTTAAAACATTTAAAACAAACTTTAATTATTCAATGCAACTCTTTTTAACTTTTTTTATATTTTATTTAATTTTTTTCAGTTTTTTCAATTTGTCTATAATAATAAATTTTTATTGCATTTTTTGTCCAAAAATTTCTTTATTTTTTAATGCATATTTTTCAAATTTTTCATGCATATTTAACTGATTTTTAGTGCATAAGTGCATACATATTCATATATTTTTTAGTGCATAAATATCCTAACCCTAATTATAACGATAAGTAAAGTATATTTTTTTTTTAAAATTGATTATAGTGTTATAAACACTCAAATGAGAACTCGTTTAATGTTATAATATAGGTATACTTTATTAATAATGACACAAAATAGAGACACAGTACAAGCGCAGTAACGTCTAGCACCGCTGTCGACAGCTTTCTGGTCGCCGACCATCACAAAATATAACAGTGATTTATAAAAAATTCCTTTCTTTTTTTTATGAAATTGCAAGCGGTAAAATATTTTCCAGCTGTGGTTTGTCTAGTATACTATACACACTGCATTTTATAACTAATTTCATTGCGCATTCAACAGTTTTGTTTTATTTTAAAACTTTTGTTCCACCATACGTAATCGTCCCACGGGGGGGGGGGGGGGAATGGTACATTATTAATATAATAACATGAAGTTTATGTAAGTTATGTGTATTTTCGATGTTCGCAGGACGCACACAAACGAATCATGTTGATCAATCACCCGGACAAGGGAGGTTCTCCATACATTGCAGCCAAGATAAACGAGGCCAAAGATTTGATGGATAAAAAATAATCGTCTGTTGTCCGCCAATTTTCAATAGTCAGTAGCTACCGGAATGATTATAGTGTAAATATAAATGTATAAAACTATCATTTGAAGTACAATAAATACAATTTGCCGTAGATATTCAAATCGTTTACAGGCACTTGTGTACTTTGTTAATTTTTTAAATTCTTACCGATTTCAATGTGATTACTAATAATGGTTTTTTTTTATATACAACACTAGGTAATTAGAATATATAATTTGTACTTGGTAAAAAAAATATAACACATATAAATAAATATAACATACAAAAATACTTTGTAAGTATTCTAATACAAACAAGAAAAAAGGGAAAAAAAAATGTTATTTTTTCACGATTTTGTGATCTTTCAACAGTTTCTTCCTAAACAATCCGTAGTCGTGTTGCATTAGTTCGTATGCGGTCTGCCGCAGCTTCTCAACGCGGGACAATATTTTTTTTGGCCCACCTCTTTTGGCCTCCTCTAGCCGGCGCAATTGATGTTCTGTCAGTCCTTCTACCTCGCCAGCACATTCCAATATGGCATTATAGTCATTAATGATTTTCGACGATTCACTGTAATGTCAAAACACAATGATTAGGGACTCCTGCGTAAAGTTTACACTACTTCTCGGACAACTAAACCATATTCGAGTGCAAATCGATATGGCGACAAACAAACTAACTAAATCAGTTTCAGTGCATACTTTTCGATTTTCTTTTGGTGCACGTAACGCAACAGATTGTTGCACATCTTCCACAGCTCCAAAATCTCCGCTGAATCTAATTTACAAGCGTGCAAATAGTCCTCAAACCGTTTCAAGGCAATCTGGTTGGCCAACACATTTTTCAAACTGTTGGTCCACCTGTCTATGTCATCTTTGGACACGGAACTACAGGGATCGCCGCAAGGAACGCAACTCATTATGACACAATCACGGCCGGCAGAACAATGTTATTATCTAGAAACAACAAAATAGGTACTAAATTAAAAACTAAATACATAATAATACATGTAATAATAGAAATATTTCTAGGCAAAATAGAATAATCTGGCTGAGAACTAGAATCAATAACATATAATATGCATATATTAAAACGAAATCGCACATGTTAAACGGTCAGATAAATCAAAGCTCCTCGTCAATTAAAAGCGCATTAAGATCAATAATTAAGGTAACAATTAAATATTGGTTTGCTTTTGACCCCCCATATTAACCACCGGTGTGATGAGTTTAATTGACAATTTTTTTTTCCGTTAATGTTACACACAAGCAAATTGGGGAACCAGTCTGTTTGAGTCAGACAGGCAAATGTAAATACAATTATAATCAAATAACCACGAGACAAATAATCGGCAACCACTGTGAGTAATATAATTATTGTGTTTTTCATTTAAAAATACAATTTTTCTATTGGATACTTTTGTGTACGTGATGAAAATATCTGTTCTAAATTGCTTATTATGTAGACTGCAGTAGGTACCTAAGTAATTATATGAAGTTTTAAAAATGGTATACAATAATAACAAAATAGGTTTACAATTATATCTTTAGTAAATAGAATGAATTACATATACTTACAACAATATTAAATCTAACCAATAAACAAGGTTATTTTTTTATTATTTAATCGGGCGTTTAAACGTTTAAATGATTTTTTTTTTTAAATTTAATTTCAATCAATCTTTTATCAACTGTGCCTATGGTTTACTAGGTATTTAATAAAATATTTATATTCACTCAATTTAATTAAAAATTATAATACAACTAGATTCAGGCAAGAGATAAAAATTCGTTTCAAATGATTTGCAATAAAATGAGCCATATTTGATATTACATATTTTTACATCCGTTATAATGCTAATTTGTCCGTACTTTCGTTTTTTTATAATATTTTTGTTTTTTTAATGCGTATAAATCCGAGCCCTATTTATCAATTTTCCCTCTATAGTTTGAATGGGGGGAGTCTAACATAATATATCAATATAGTATAGTATTGATATCTGTGGAGGCGTCCATAACATTTAACAGGCTTGGGAATTTTCGATTAGATTAGGGCCCCACCACTACTAAAGATATTTCAAATGTTGACTCATGGACATGGTTCACTCACCAAAATGACAAGATAATATGATAGTGATCGACGCGACACGACACACGACACACATGTAGAATATCAAACTCTGTTCCACATACTATATTTAAATAATATAAATTCCATCAACTTAAAACAACAATATATCAATAATGGTTTTGAGGGTGAAGCAAGAGAGTAATCTCACTTAAATTTTTACAGTAAATAATAACATTCTTCTTAGCTCATCGAAAGTCTAAATTTTTTAATAGTTTTTTATCTATTCGTAATCTTTTATTTTAATTCAATTATAATACAATTTAATGTACCTAGTTCACTCTCGTAGTCTCTAAATTCAACATAAATGAACAATGCACATACCTATAATAGTTTTAAATTTCCGTATAAATTATTTATTTTAAGTGCCCTGTTTGGATACTACTAAATAGACGTACCTAATAACAGTAGTGATGTAATATAAACGTACTGAAAATATATAATAATCTTTTATAATTTTATAGTTGTGAATAGAAGAATTAGGTTAGGTTATAATTACTTCAAAACACATTTTAATGATTTATGACTATTGGCCAACATTCTACGTTTATTATTATTATCAAACATACCTATTAGAAACTTATTTTTGTCTTGTAGTTTGAAAAAAAGATTTGAAAATATAATATACTCGTATACAATACTCTGGCAATACCGCTGCTGACTCTAAAAAAAATGTAATTTATGATTAGCGATTACATTCCACTTTGTTAGTCCCCCTTAAAACTTCTGACGAGGATAGGCTTTATTTATCGATGTCGTATAGGTAGTTATAAAATGGGCCTAGGGAAAAAAAGAAATCACGTGCTATAACTAACGATTCGTTTTTAAGAAATGGAATATTATTTTTTTCTTTATTTGTTACGAAACAGAATACACCCGGGCACAATTTAATAGTGTATGTTGGTAGTGTTGGTACGACGTTTTCGTACGTCGTCGTGAAAAATAGTATAACATAAAAACGCACTTATCTACCAATCGATCGAGAAAAACATACCTATTTAGTAGGTACCCAAAGCGTGTGGTACCCACTAAGAAATAATATTGAAATAAAAACGCGAGTTGCCGCTTGAAAAACATTACAGTATGGTTACAAATGTGATGGTTATATTTTATACAGGCATATGCAGATGAAATATAATATGTCGAAATGTTATTGTTATTGGTGACGTTCGAATGGCGAGAATATAATTATTGTCGTGCACGCGCGCATCATAATTGTATTATAATACGTATAGCAATCATATACCTCTAAACCGAACGCAAAATGTTTCGAACCCCTGTCATACTGTATAATTAGGCATTGTTCGAACGTCGCAGTCGTAGGTAAATCGCTCTAATTTCGGCCGTGTGGCCTTTTTCGTCGAGTCATTTCTGAACGTCTGGCGGCAGCGCGTAAGTTTTACAGCAATAATGATGTTTACTCCCTCCGCGCATTCGTCACGCGTCGGTACGTGTAATAATATACTTACCGGCATTGTACGTAGAAGACCGAAAACCGAACGATTATTTAATAGAGGAAGTCGAAACCGTATTACTGAACACACACCGTGCGTCCATGTACATGTTTTATTTGCGCCAGTGTATCATGAAGATAACGATAAGGCGACCGAAAGAAAAAAATAAATATGATCTACCTGTCCGGCGCGCGTACGTATATTACGGTCACGTTTTTCATTCAGGGCCGCGCTCCGAACGGTGGCCGCAGTGCACGACACGGGAAAATAGTATCACGTCTTCTATAGATTTTTTCGTGTGTTACGAATCACAAAACGCCCGAGGAGGAGCTGAGCTATGACACTCTGTCCGTTTCATTTGCAACCGAAACAATAAACTAGGCCAGCAGCAGCACCGAAAATACACACAAGGCGGCTCCCCCCGTACGAATATAATAATAATAATAATAATAATAACAATGTATAGACTTTTGATATTACAGAATTTAATATACAATGACCAGAAAACACCGAAAGCGAGGTTGAATTAAACTCACAAGCCCGCACAGTACGAGTTGGTATGTCGTAGAGTGGTTTGAAGCGGGCATAGTAGGTATAATTTATTTGGTTGGTCCGTTTTTCATTGCTCAAATCGCGAGACTTTGTAGGAAAAAATAATAACCAAACAATTTGGTACAACAGAGCACGAATAGTTTGTTGAAAATTAATTCGGTTGGTTTTAATCGTTTTGATAAAGAAATCATTAATAAATACGCCAGTAATATATTGACTAATTATATGTATTACAATAATCTGAAAATTATAATATGTATGATTGAAGTATCGGTATAATGAAAATATGCCGTCATCGTTTCACCATATTATACTCATTGCCCTTATTATATTATTGTTAATATGTACACAAAGTACAATGGCAACATTATACAAACTAAAAAATGTATTATCTATATAATATATAATTATACAAGTTATAAATGTAGTAGACAAATCATAGTGTTTAATGTTTTACTTTAGAAGTTTGTAGTAATCTATCTAACTTATGACTCGACTGTAAACAGCGGATCGTAACAATTTCGTTAAATTTAAGTTGATTTAGTCTTGGCAAACAGTTTTTTTTAGATACTTAGCGAAACAAATAATGCATTCAGTATCAACAATACATCTAAACTTCATATACTCGTAGGTTGAGTTTAACAATTACCTAAATGTGTTTTTTTTTTAAATTTATTTACTGTTCTTATTTTATTTCTAACAAAAATCATATTTCGAGTACCCATCAGCTTATCAATCGATCATTTTAGTTGGTAATTTTAAAATGCCATTATAACATTTCTCCAGAGATACTTAAACATGCTATATAAGCAGTAGTTTTTTTAAACGTAATTTAGTCGATGATTTAGTGCATTTTGTTTTGAAACGTTTTAGATGATCCTTTACTAACTAGACACGTGTACCGTTTATAGAGCATCTTCATAGGTTTTTCTAAAGGAATCAACTTCCGGGCCATAATTTCACGTGATCACGTTCATATTGTAATAAGTATATTATAATCAAGAAACTCTAACCGTAGTTAGGGTAAGTACCTGCTGTATAAGAGCGTGATGAAATAAATATGCAAGCGTGTGCAATATTAATCGAAAAATAGATTTTGGCGAAATCGACACGAATAGGGGAGAATAGAAGACGGACCATCACACTAGTCGCCCTGTCCTCCTAGTATTATCAGAATAGTTTTAATGTCACATATTATAATACCTACTATCACGGTGAACGAAAATTAATTAAAAATAGAAGATACCAAAGAGAAACTACTCATCGACCCGAAGTTAACACCCACCACCACCACCACCGTGGGAACTATATATAAATATACATCAACGATGCTAATAATAATCGAGCACGGCAACCCCGGCCGTACACATCAGAAAACCTTGAGCGGTCGCCAACGACGTGCATTTCCCGACTGCGTTTGTCGCTCGTTCGGCGCCAAATGGGCATACTACGTATGTAACAGCACCATTATCAGAAGAGACGGGAAAATTATAATATTATACAAATCGTTCTCGAGCAATAATAATAATAATAATGATAATTATAATTTGGGTATTGAAAAAGATAAACCGCTAGATCACTCACCTTTGTCGACGTCATTGTGCGCGTGAAAACCAAAAAGTCCGGACGTCAACAGTTTTCGCGCGATTCGTCCGCGTCATCGCGTCTTCAGCGTGTTTTAAACGAACGGGGGCGCCGTTCAAGGATCGTAACGCGCGCGGCCGCGATGAGACGTCCGCGTTCGTCGGGCCGGAAAACGTTATTAATTATGAAATCGTTATGGTTATTTTTAAAACGGTATTTTCACGCTCGCGCGTCACTTGTCCGCGCGCGGCACCGAAACACTGAAAACTAGTCGGCGGCGGTTCGCGTCCCGGCACCTTCGCGTCGACGATACTACTGCAAGCAGCTGTGCCGTTTCCGCGGCGAACATTTCACACGGCGGCGACGCGCGATTATTGGGTGCATACGACCAGAAAGATAAAAAAAAAAAAAAAACCGCCGCTCCGTTCCAACCACACACACACACACACACTATGTATACGAATTATTATTATAATAACACTCGCTCGAAATCCGCGTCGAATAAAAACCAAAGAAAATCATATTATTATTATTATCATTGAAACAAACGTTACGTCAACATTATCATCATTAGCACGGTCGATTAATTACGACGTCGTCGTCTTTGTACGCATACTTCGACAGACGGTTTCGAGCACGCGACGACGACATAACAACATGATGGTTAGTCGTGAACACATGCGCGGTCGTCGGTAAAACGGAAAACAAGATTAAAAATGCGAACGACCGAACGCCAGTCCGCCACGGAGGGTGCACGGCTCGAACAGCTGTTTTTCTGCAGCTTGAATCCGATCGATACAACCGGAATTATACCACGGGAACGCCGCCGAGACGGTTATTATATGAATAATCTACTCCCGCGTAAACGACTTGGAAAAGACGCGAAGCGAGTGTCTCAGGGCGAACCGCGGTTACAGATGGTATCTATATGTATAACCGTGGGGCGGCGAATCTAATTTTTTTTTTTTTTTCGGAGACTGGGCAATAGTTTTCTAATTATTTATTCAAATAAAATCATAAAAGGCCACTCATTATATTTTCAAATTCATCATGTTTTGTCGGACAATCAATCAGAAACACAACATTTTATAGTAGGTATAACATTATGATATATTATTTACGATTTCATTATTCTCCAATTTTCAACAGAAATATTTTTAAAAAAAAAACACCGTCTAAATCAATATCAAGAATAATTCATCCAATTCACAGCCAAATTTTAAAAGCCATCGCCTTTGAATAATTTAGAAAAAATAACAAATTATAGATATTAAATTAAACCGTTGAGTCTCCGAAAATTGCAATTTACACGTCGCCGAACTAACACAGACATAATATTATAATAACCACAGTCCACACTCGAACAAAAAAAGTCGAGGAATATAAATCAGATATTTAGAAATGTTTCAAGGACGCATCAACATAATTTGACGTCGTGAGAACATAATACTCGACTGCGTCAATAACATTTTTTTACCGTTTCTGAAGTAAATTTGAAACAACTAATTAATCAATAAATCATCATCGCGATACTAATACGTAATAAGTAATATTACTATTCGTAATTATAAAGTCACGCAATCGGTATTATCGTTTTTGAAAACTTCGTTTCACTCAAAAATTGTCTAAATATTCGAAAACGTACTATGTGTGTACCTACCTGTGTAATGAATTGATAAACATTTCAATGTAATGGTTAGTTCGTCGTCGTCGTTTACGGGTCACGACAGAGGTCGTGGGATTAAAACCCATAAACGCGAGACGGATAATGTGTATATACATATTTACGCGTTGCATGGTATTTTGGCGCTATTTAGAAGAAAGTGTGGTTATAATACCTAACCATCTATATACGAAACGAAAAAGAAAGAAGAACAAAGATCACGTGCATTGTGTAATGATTTGTGCCGTCCGCGCCCGCCGTCGTATTCGTATATAAAAATAATATTACGTTGATATTATGTAGAATTCAAGACCTCAAAACACACCGTGACCGTGTGAACGCGCGGCGGGTACCTGCCTAATTTTTATTATTTTATATTCTGACGATCGACGTTCGAAGGCATCATTTGAATGCGAATGGAATTACTAAACGACGATGAACAGACGAACGACGCGATATTATTATACAGATACCATTATTCATGTTTGTGCAACACACGTAAGCGATAACCGGTTACCGATCAATACGAATATTATATCATATCATATGCACATACTGACATATCCATCTCGATAAATTAATTTTCATTTTTTTGATTTTTATAGAACCCACTACAATGGCACACACCGTCTTAATTATCCAGATAAACAGTACCAGTTATTTGATTTCCTCAAAAAAGAATACAAGTATAATTTATTTTTACCAAACGGTAGAACAAGTGAGTGTTACTTGGTTTATTTATTCCATGTCCCACGGACATGTGACGAATGCAATAACTATATCTATTCTAGTTTTTTTCCTTTTATTTAAATAACGTATTACGTTTATTTCAGCTCTACAAGCCACAAACATATTTGGAATAGATTTGAATTGTTAGAAACTTAAAACAAAAGCGTAGAACTTTATTGTCAAATAAAAATTCAAGCTAACCGTTTTGTGAGTACAAAAAATTAACTTCAAAACATCGTAGAACGTTCAATTAATTCATAAACAACTATAAACATTTAAAACGCAAAAAATAAAAATACGTTGTCTATACGCGCTTTAATCCGAACTTCGCCGTCGTTTAAATTCATATATTATGTCATTATTATGGTGTTGAAAAATCGTCTAATTTGATGGACGAATGTCGTCGGATAGGTAATTTCAAAGGCTTTCAGACTTTCTAAATTTCGTACGGCCACAACTCTCGGAACACTGTGTCAATGGATAAACAAGTTGTCTATATTTTATTTATTTTGTGTTACCGCTACGTTGTTCACATTTGGAAGTCATAACCGTAGTCGGGAATATCGAGCATAAGTGTTTAATTATTGTTGATTGATTTGGTACCTTTGGATTGTCACCAAGGGTTGTCCTTTGAAATGAAAATATAGGCAGCTCAATATACGCAATTACATTTATTCTTTCTTCAGCTGTTGGACGCATGTGTTCATTTCATAACTACGGACCATGATAACATTATCTCTCATCCCGTGTTGAAAACAAATCCAATAATAATAATATAGTCTTTACTGACTGGCTGTGAATCATCAATGTGATACCTATAATATAATAATATTACTAATATTCATTGATTAATTTAGTTCAAGGTGTATTGATTTTTAATTTCATGTTGATTTACCTGTCCAGAGATTGAATAGCCAAAGAAAAATTTGAAAATTTTGAAAACTACAACACAATCGAGGATATTATGTCGTCAGCACCGAAACATGTTATTTTAGTGATGTCTGGTAAAGGAGGTGTCGGTAAATCAACCGTGAGCACTCAATTAGCACTAGGATTAGTATCTAGAGGATACCGGGTAAGATTACAATTTAATTTCCTTCGTCATTTGAATCTTGATAATATCGCAAAGCAATAAAATACATTATCCTTATTTGGTTCTCTTTAAAATTTTATTGCTCAAGATTATTGATGGAAATTAGAGAAATTTGGCCTATGCATTTTTGTCATACTTTCTTATCAGCTATAAATCCTGCATTACATGTGCACTTCTCTAAATGACTTGGGTTATTTTTTTTTACTTAATACAGTTTTATCAGTTTTTTGAGTTATAACTCAATACAACTAGACCTTTATTAATATTTTAAAGTATTTGCTGTTTTTAATCATTATAGTTAAACTTACGTAATTCATTAGAATTAGTGTTTCTAATTTAATATTTCATCTAATTACTTTTGTCATTATAATACGATTGATTTATATTTAATAATATTATATACTTGTAGATAATTAGGTATACATGATTTGTCTCTCAACATTTATTTATTATATTTTAATTTTAGGTTGGCATATTGGATGTAGATTTATGTGGCCCATCAGTACCATATTTGTTAAAACTAGAAAACCAAGAAGTACATCAATGTCAAGATGGTTGGGTACCTGTTTATACAGACGAGTCAAAATCATTGGGTGTGCTCTCAATAGGATTCTTGACCAAGTCTAGAAATGATAGTGTAGTGTGGAGAGGACCGAAAAAGACTGGTTGGTTTGTCATTTTTAGTTTAAAAAACCATAATTAATTACATGTTTATTTATACATTGTATTTTGTATGCACATTTTTTAATGATAGCGTTCATAAAACAGTTGCTATCTGAGGTGTATTGGGAAAATGTTGATTATCTAATTATTGATACACCACCCGGAACATCTGATGAACACATTACAGTTATGGAGAATTTTAAGTAATTTAAATTGATTGATTTCTTACTATTCTAACTTATATAATATGTGCTTACCAATAATTGGTAACTTAATTATTTTAGAGAAACTGTGTGTGATGGAGCTGTACTTGTAACAACTCCACAACGAATTGCTTTAGAAGATGTAAGGAAAGAGTTATCATTTTGTCTTAAGACGGGTATTCCAGTACTAGGAATTGTTGAAAACATGAGTGGTTATGTGTGTCCAAACTGTTCTGTAAGTTAATTTAATGTTTTTAATATGTATTTAGCAAACTAATTCGACTCTGACATTTTCTCATACGAGTAGATTATTTTAATTGTTTCACAGTTGAAACATGTTAAGTATTGTAAATAATATAAATCACTAATGAATATAAAGTTTAAAATGTTTATGACTGAAGTAACTAATAAACATATACAATTGTAAATGTGCCCTAAAAATAATTAAAAAAAATAAATAAATAAAAATAATTGTTTTATTTAACATTAAAAGTGCCTATGCTGATAAAATTATAATTTGGTTCATGTGAGATAGATATGAGAAACCAAACAGTGTTGAGGTCGAGGATGAAGATAAAGTCATAAACATCCTAATTCTATTTATGTTGTTTTAAAACGAATGTTTAAACTTTTTTTTCATTAAAATTTGCTTCATAATATTAAGTAAATTATAATTTTATATTTAATTTGTTTTTACTTTAAATTTAACAAATCAATTTATACTCAATGTACAATTGACTTACTATCTTTATTTTGTTTGATTGTAAGAAAATACATTTTTTAAAACTCATTAGTAAAAAATATATAACCATATTTTTTATTTGTTTATGTAATCTTTTTATTTAACTATTGACTTAAGAATATTATTATAGAAAAAATTTGAGTTTTGTCTTCATGAAAATATTATTTTTATTTTTCTATTTTACAGGAGTGTTCAAATGTGTTCTCATCAAAAGGTGGAAAATCATTAGCTGACGTTTATCAAATTCCCTTTTTAGGGACAGTACCAATAGATCCAAGAGTATCTTCAGATACATCAAAATATGTTGGTTTTACGTATCCTGAATCACCAGTAACAATATCATTTAACTCTATTATTGACCGTTTAATAAATCCAAGTGATTAACCTGAAAGCATTTTTATTTAATATGTAATTAAATTGATCATTAAACTAATAACATACACATTATTATGTTTTCTTACATTTGTTAATTCATTTTTAATCTATGGGAATTTTTTTTTCCATCTGTTCTATTTCTTTCTTAGATTCATCAAGCTCAATAATTGGTTCTACATTTCCGAGTGGCGATTTACTGGTAAATAAAATTGGTATTTGTGTCAGCCTTGGGTTGCCATCCTTCTCCAAGAACCTTATCTGTAATTATAAGATATAATATAAATTACAATTGCAATGTTTAATGAAGATCACTTACCCATGATAATAAAGAGTTTTTACTAGATGTACCAGTTGCGCATACAGCGAGTATTGTTCCATCTTCTTGCTCGTGTAACGTTTTTTTGTTGACAATTTTATTACTGATTTTTGGAGGAGGCTTATCAAAAAACGGTACATAAAAACTACTTACATCTAAAAACAATAAATTCATAATTATATATATATATGTATATTCATAATGAAAAAAATTAATAAATGTTACCATCTTCGTCATGATATTCTTCATCTACTAATTCTGGAGGTTCAGTTCTTAGAATAAAATAAATAATGCTTTGTTTTCGCAGCCATATTCTAAATCCACCTTCAATATATATAGGAACATTGTCCGGGTGTTTCATGATTAATTTTTTTTGATCAGGGCTTTGTCCACTGACAATCCATGTATCTTCAGTGCTTTCTTCTAAGTCTTTAGTCTTATATACATTAACTTCGGATTCAACATCTATACTGCTAATCCTTTTGATGGCTAGTAGTGCTAGTTCATAAGGATCATTAGGAGCTGGTTTAGGTATAGGCCAAGGTGATAAGTTATTAAATTTGGGCATCCAATACATCATGCGCCAATAACGTCGAACAGGATAACCGCGGGTTCCAAATCGCTTGACCAGCATGTCTTCTACTTCCCAATCAGGGATTACTCCTAAAAAAAAAAAAAAAAAAAATGTAAAATTATAAATGTACATAAAAACAATTTTCAAACTAAAAATAATTAAATTTTACCATTGTCTTCCATTTTTTGTAACAAGTCAATAATACACTGTTGGTGTTTTGGATAATGCATAAATTCTGATTGTATAAAATTTTGAGGAACAAATTTTCCAGCCGGTAATACTTGGATTAGACTTTTGTAAGTTTCTAAATCTTCATTTACACTAAATTCATCCATATGTTTTATTGCAGTGTTGATGAACTCTACGTGACCTGTTCGATATTTTTCCATCTTGTACATGTTCAACATATCCAAGTAGGTCTTCTTGGTTTTTTCTTTCACATTATTGAAACTATCGACGCTGACTAGTTCCACTTTTGGAGGTTTATCATCATTGTCGCGGCATGAGTTTGTACAGTGAAGTTCTCGTTCGTTCGCACATTGTATGGGTCGTCTATTCACTTTGACATACCTCGAGACAAAAACAATGCTGCTACATGTTCTCAGGACGTTGTTCATCATTTTGTTGTCAATTACAACGATATTCCCATGGCAAAAATTAAAAAAACTAAATAACTAATAACAATAATTAACAACTAAAATATTTTTATCATTGAGAATTTTCGAAACATGCCGAAGCCGAATATTATAATATTCGATTTATCAATGTGTTTTTGTTATCTCGCGCAGGTTAGACAACGAACAATAATGATTAAAAAAAAAAAAAATTGTACATCGACCGCAAACAAATCTAAAGGTAAGATTATAAAATTCTACGGGCTCTCTAAAAAATACTGTTGTTTATTCCGCTGTATATTCTCCTTCAGCTACACGATATATTTACAATAATTAATGTCACGTAAATAATTTGATTTTAAAGCAAGTATTAAATAACTTCACCGTTTCAACAGACAACGTGTATCCAGTACCTACTCGATAAGTCTTATTTAAATTTACCGACTTATTTTTTATTTATATTTACCTCTATTGAATACTATCTACCTAGTTTATTCCGTATTTTATGGTATTCTTTTCCGCTTTTTCAGTCCCGAACGTCACCCACTAATCATCGCAATGACGACGACTGTTTTAAATATTAAATATAATAATTATGACGAAATGATGTTTATTGTAATTTCATTGACGACGGATTCTTTTTTTTTTCATCTCTGCGCTTTGCCGCAAGCGAGGACGGTTGTTTTTATTTTCACCCTTCACATTTTCTCCAGTCCACCCTTCATCTACTCACCGAGTATGATGGTTTTGATGTAATTCAATGGTCAAGGGTGGAATCGGGAAGCTTATTCCTCCCTCGTGAAATGTAAACCCGCCCTAAAGTTTCCGCGTCACTAGTTTATTTCAATATTTTCAAATCTAACCATTTCAACAGTATGTAACAATAGGAGTCGCAATTAGAATATTAGTTCTGAATAAATAATAATAATTGTTGACGATTTTTTTTTTTTTTTAGATTTCAAGTTCAAACGGTACGCGTCCGAGTACCTACGAAAGAAACGTAGAGTTAACGGTTTAGACTGTTTAGAGACTTGAAATCATTACCGTGTTGAGAAATCCATCGTTATTATTGCACGCGACAAGAGCGAATATATACATATTGTGCGACCTAATTAATCGAAATGCAGATGCGCGTGTTGAACAATTATTGGAAATGTTACGATTCAAAACGGCTGGCAATAAGGAAAGACCGATCTGGTTTCGTTTAATTGCCAGTACGTCCTTTCGTTTGTGATTCGCCCAACGACCCGCGACAGACACGAAAACGTTTGCAATAATATAGATGGTATTTTTTCAAACTCCGCGACATCTTTTCACGTCTAGTATCATAGATGCATAAAGAATTATCTAATCATAAGCTTACGGTATGTATTTGTAATAATATTACAATAGCATCGTTTGATTGAATTACATCTTACATTCCAAAAAAAACTTTCATTTTTATCATTTTATCGATATAATTTATAGCGTTTTTCTAATAGTGTATAACTATTACAGCAAAAACCGTTCATATATTAACTTGACGAAAATCAAAACTTCAAACGAAGAAGAAGAAAGAAGTGAACCGATTTTAGATATATGTAACACTAATGTCATGTTACCGTCGTGTGTCGTATGAAAACAGACGGATTTGATTACCTTCATCCACTATGTTTCGACATATTGAGTATAACATTTATCACACCACCGTCGTCAATTAGAAATTAAAATAATTAGATTGGGTACGTAATTACTTACTAATTCAATTGAATCAAGGACACATTTCGAAGAATATGCAAATGCAGGCTTTTTTTGAATATATTAAAATATATAAAATTAATGTATAAAATATATGTATATAAAAAGTACATCGATAATATTATTATAATCGGTTGTGTGATCTACCGATGAGTGAGTCACAAACAAACGACAAAAGAAAAGAGAAAGCGGTTAGTGCACGTGACCGCTTGCTAAAAGCTGACGTGGGCGGGCGCCAAAGGTATATAAAACACGATTCCTTCGGAAACGAGTGATCAGTGCGTTCACAGCAGTGACACCGTGAACACGCGTTCCGAAATGGAACCTGCGATATTGGTTCGGAAAAAAGAAAATTTCACGATTAAATTACAGCATTAGACGGAATATTGAAAACGATTTGAGCGTTTGACCAAAACGATTCTATGCATCGACATTGAAACAAAACACTCGAAACTATAATAGTTTAAATTTTTTTATTTAAAAAAATAATCCACAAATCCGAAAGTCACCGGCCGTTTTCAACGGCAAATTTTTTGATACGATAGATTTTTTACATTTTGTGACTGTCTTTTGTGACTGTCTTTTGTTCCTGTCAAATATATTCAATAACAATACGAAAAGGTTTCCGAGAACAATTCCAACGGTTTGATGTTTTGGGTGACGAGCGAAGAAAATCAAAGACACCGGTGTAATTATTGACCAGTCTCATTGTCCATCGTACTCGGATCAAACGCACAATTTGCAGATAAAGAAATATTTAGAAAAGAAATTCTCAACCTACGAAAACGTCAAACTTTATCTTACACATCTACTCATCTACATGATTTTATTCATAAAACCAACAGAGACACGAGTTCGGCCGAGGTATAAATTACGATTTTTTTCCAATGATACTACGTATAATAATAATTTTAGTTAATTTGCCCGTTACCGAAAATGCACGCGTTTCTTATTAATATTATTATTTATTTAATCGAACAGGTTGACGTTAACTTTCGTACGTAAAACCTACTGTTTGCAGTTCAATTAATATTCAATCGACTCTTTATTTACATTTCTCAACAACCAAAAATGTGGTACTTGCCTAATATTTGTTGAATAACAGCGTTATAATTAAATTTAAAATAATTTTTTTCCTATTACAAGACATTGAGCAAATAGAATAGGGGCCCCTTAAAAAATACAAGTACGCCCTGTACGCACGCGTATGTATGTAATAGTAGTTTGTCATATTATATGTTATGCCATGTGGAAATGTGTAATATGTTTGTTTTTTGAAAATAATGGTCTGTGGTGTAATGTGTCATAATGTAAATTAGTCATAACAATAATATCGTATAATCTTAGATAATAGTATTAACAATAATAATTATAATTGTAAATATTACCATTAAAATAATAAAAGATAAAGGAGACGCACTACAACAACAAAAAATGATACATAAAAAGGCCAAGGAGAGGCTCCTATACCAGGACTCCTCCAACAGTGTCCGTACATGTCGTATCGTGCGTCTCCGCTCATCGTTTGTGAAAAGAACTCTAAACCATACTAGTTATTTCATTCAAATCAAAGTTCTTTACTTAAAACATGAATATATCGTAACCAAACACAAAGGTAAGAAAATAATTTACAGATATACATAATATAACGTTTCTTCCTTCTTATAAGGAAAAGGTTTTAAAGAGACTTAATTCTTTTTATTACAAGTTCAGTTGTTCAGTAAGTGTACTGAAGTAGTAATATATTATACGGTTTTTTTTTTTCTCGAAGAAAATATGGAAAAAAAAGGTCGACTAGCCGTGTTAGGTTATATCGGTATAGGCATCACAAAACGTATTTAATTTTTCGAGTAAAAATTAAAAAAATCATCTCCATAATTTAGTACTTAAACCAAAATATAAGTGACGGGGGCCCCGGGGATAGCATTCGACGACAAAATGACGAACAACATTTGTCTGATGGTTCTTCCAACGTGTCTGGTGACTTGTGAATTCTAAGTTGGTAATCATTTTCCACTATGAAACACACAGATACAAACGTCGTCGTTGAGAGCTTGTATGAATCAAAAGAGTTCAGACATTTTAATAGTTTCAATACGAAACGGTCAGAACGCGATGTTACTATATATTAGTAACGAAGATGTTAAACATCATAAAAAAAACAACTTAAAACTAACGTACGACGTGAAATAATATCAGAATGGCAATTTGATTTGTTTTGTTTTTTATTTTTTCATTATAAATTACACGTTTATTTATAAAATATTCGTATGTTTATAAAGGAATGTAAGAAAATAAAACATTTATATATTTACAAGACATATTAGTGTACGATACATTAAACGTACATACCTAATTGTACCAACTATATAGTTGGGATAAAAACACTCTTTTCTTTTCATTATTTACAAAACATACTTACAATGATATACTTAAACAATAGTACAATGAGTAATTTTTTTGAATTTTAGGCTATTTACATTACACACGGGTACACTTGTGAGGAAACAGTCTTAAAATGATAAACCGTTAAAAAAATGAAAAATACCCTATGGGGGGTTCAGCACCCCTGAAAATTATACTTAACTGTTGCGCCATTAATATCTTCATACTTACATTACTTTCTATAAATTGCTATTTGTGTACATAATTATTTGTATTAATCATCGTTTTATATACCCGATATAAATACTATAATACAGGCTAGATAATAATTATTATAATTTATAACCATATAAGGATATTTGAACATTTATTTCCACACCTAGATATTATGTGTTTAATTTTAATTTGATTTCGGTGGTTAACCAACGTGTACGTGTGCCTACACGTGTACGCTTTCTTTTTAGTTTTTATGCAATAATATTAATAATAATGGGTCTCCTGTGGTTTAATGTTTACTATTCCATATTTGCAATTTAATAACTGTCAATAAAAAAATTATCATCAATAATTTATAATAATCAGATGCTAACATAAGGTTTGTTACATTATATAGATAGGCACACGCGGCGGCCGCAATTCAGATTGTTAAACAAAGAATTTTCGCGACCATAATAAGCTATGATGAAATTCTTGGATACAAAAAAATTAATGTAGGTAGTAATGTAGTATATATATATATTATATATGTAGGTATATAATGTACATCTACCTACATGATGACATAATTTAATATAATATACTTAATAAACAGCACGTGATAAACAATTTCAAAGACAATTTCACTAATGACACCATTTACCATTCATTATTAACAGTTATGTTGTCCCTATACATCCATTAATAAACCTACAGACAACATTTTAGAGAACTTCTAAGTCCTATTGTCAAAACAAATAAATACCGAATTAATAATAATGATGATAAAAAACAAAAAAAAAAAACCATAATAATGTGTTGAAAATGTAAAAATTATAATACAAGAGGTGTTGGATCTTTATAACTGAAAATATTGAAAAATCTTCAAAAAAGAACAACTGGTAATTTCATAAACCTCACGATTATTATTGATTATGTAAATATTTAAACATAACATGATTTGTTTGTCGCTTGAAAGTTCGTCACAGTTCTCAACGATCAGTTCAAATACCGGTTCTCTCGGTTTAGGAAATTTCGCGGCGCCACAATAAGTCATGTACGCGACCGCAGTCTGCAGAATACCACGTGATATTTTGGCAATCAGAATTATTTTAAAGACTCAACGGTGGTTTTGAACAATGCCATTTTATCTGGTACGATTTATTTTTTTTATTCAATTTATTTCTCTCGATTACCCGTAGTTTATATCTTTTATTTCGTAAACACGTAGAAATAATAACATATAAAAATAATAGCATTTAGAAAATGCAAAGTGTTATCACTGTACGGCGGCGTACAGTATATAGCATTCGATTTTATTTGCTATTATTTCAAACATTTAATTTAATTTATTATTATAAAAACATCTAAAATTTACCATTTGATTATTAATACACATTGACGCGGTTCACATTAATAACAGTGTCTAATGTGTCCATCAATTATTATTATAATAGTCTTATCCGTCCGTAATGTTCCTACAAATCGTATTTTATTTTTACCCAGATTTGAATTTTCGTTCGCCAATTTAAATACAATTTAAATAGACATGTCGATTTGATATTCGTTGTTCATTCACTGTTTACCAAAGTCAATCGTTTTCAAGTATAAAGTAATAATAATGATGGCAATTTATTTATTCACCAATAATAACATGGTGTTTTGTGTGTAATATGATTATTAGAAAATCAACTGCCATTCGAACATGTACACCTATCTAGACCTACGGCATTCACTTACTTATTGTTCAGTATGTCAATGACCTATTATTTTATAACAACAACGAAACAAAAAATAATATTTTAGAGAACATAATATATCGTAGAGAATGCTTATTTATTCAAGTATTAATTTGCAATAAAAATAAGTGGCCGACGAGTAGCTCGTTTTTATTCCAAACCAGTGTTCTTTGCTTAAAGGTAGGCACTTAATTGATATTTAAAAATTATAAAGTACAATTAAATTTATTGTTTGATAATATTATTTTTTACAAAACGTTGTCCGAAATGTTATTTATAAATATTTAAAGCGAGTAATTTAGTAATTACAGAAACGTAGATACCGATATAAATATAATATGTTGTGCCTAAAAAAATTATTTCATTATACTTAAATTAATTCGTTATTTTTACTAGGTACTTACCTATAATTTTAAGCGGTCCAACTAGATTGAAAATGTTGTTTTTAAATTTAAATAATTAATCAGATGGGTACTGATGAATTTTTATTGTTATGTACATACTACCATAGATTAAAATATATACTCATATTATATTTAATCTATGACACTTCATAGATCCACATGTCTACTAAAGACATTTTTGAAGACTAGATAATTTGTACATTTCCTTATTCATATTTAAAAACATAGATCTGTCGACACTAAAAAAACCAGTGCGATTTATTTCAATTATGACGGATTTTTTTTCGAAATACGACTCTAACCGGAAAAATACGCCACTCATATAACACATTATTAATAAAATAGGTATTTTATGATAAAAAAATAAAATAATAAAAGCGATAGCCGAAGAAATTCAATATAGGCAGTTAGTTATTCATTAAGTTCTTCGCAACGTTTAATCTGTAACTTAATATTAATAAATAATAATTTGCCTACTCTTTACTGTTTTAGCGTTGACATATTATCATCATTTTTACGTATAATTACGTTCGTTTAGCTCATGTTCAGTACTTGTATTTTTTCCTATTGCATACAACTAATGCTGTAGCCGCCGCAGGACTATAAAATAACAATTTTTGAAGTGACAAATATTTAAAACATTGTTTAGTCAGCAGTTATGAATTGAACACTCGTTTCGTTTCGTTGGAAATATTATACGTCGAAACTGCAGTGTTAAAAGTATGTGTAGTATTTATAATACGTTAGTTTGCACTATTTCTCCACTATTTGATGATTTATACGAACCCACGACATTTCCGAGAAATTCAAAAATGAATCGTATATTATAACATGATATTAGTTTTGTATTTAATGTCCAATCTTGTAGATGAGCTCGCCGATCTGTAGTGCCAACCAGGATTTATTTTCGAGGATCGGAGATCAAGTCTTGGCCATTCAGCCAGTGATTGGGGTGAGCTGAATTATTTATAATTTTATAAATATTTCGTAGAACCTTTAAGTTTAGAGAATGTAATTTCAATTTTTTTACTGTCGATATAGATGAAGATAATAATATTATCTTGGACACATTATTATGTCTAATCATATTGATTACTGATATCGCGCACAAGTGACAATAATAATTGTATTGTATAATGTGACATTTTACGAATATTATGTCATCGATATGAATAATTATGAAGTATGACTAAAACTAATACAACTATTAGCGAAACTACATTAAGTTTTCGTTAAACTGGTCTTCAGTAAGGTCAGATGATCAAACAGTGTTTTAGTATTCAGGGATTTTTTTTTTTTTTTTTTTATGAAAAATTAAAATTTTTCGAAGGACAACTATTTATTTACTCGTAGAATTAATTTACAATTTCAATTCAATCACTCGAATGAAAATGGAAATAAGGAAAATATCTATCGATAATAATCATGAACAATAACTTAACTTCTTCTATCATAATAAAATAATTTAATGTTCAGAGGTAAATTCTATACTTATGTGTAGGTACCTACCTCAAATACTAGCAACAAAGAAATGATTAATTGTTTTTTTACTTCGACTGCGAGTTTAGACGTCAGTAAAATATATAGGCACCACCACATTATGCGTCAAGTACAAGTGCAGTGCTTACGACTTGGAGGCGAGCAGGGGGACGGGAAAACACCCATTCTTTTTCAAAAATAATTCAGTGTATCTCCTTTAGTTTTTTTCTAAACCAGGCGCTAAGAACGATGTGGTCTGGTACGTACACGTAAATTGCTTGATAACCAATTTTAAATCAAAACGTGTATTCACATTTCATTATTATTAGAACGATAATTATACAGTTTGTTTTTATTTTTATTTTTTATATCGTCTTAATAACAGTAATACTACTTTATTATTTAAGTGGCCCAAGTTAATTGTCCCGAACGAGATGCAGACAGTGATGTAGTTTTACATTTTTTAGTGAGTACATTTCGAATAATATTTGAAAACGTTTGGTACGCGGAATGCATCGCTACCCACAACGGATCGGAATTTCAGTGCTCATACTGTTTTCATTAAATTTTCTCAATCGCATTCCCATTTTTAGCAACGTAAATTATAGATATAATTCGTCGATTATGTTTTTGAACTTATTTCAAACTCGTGGCGGTTATATTGAATTTCTAAAAGGGACCGTATTTAAAATCCACGCAATAGGATCATGACGTTAAACCCCTTCCTCTACTCATCATCAATGATCAATGTCGCATGTTTATCACTGTAATCGGTGCTGGAGAACTCGCGCTAATTTTTGGCATATTTAAACGTTCGAAACAATTTCCTATAACTCCTACCGTTTAGATAATGTTTTACCTACGCTTTCGTTCTGACGATAATTATTAGAGAACCGTTACGGTAAACTCGAAATACGCGAGGAATTAAAATTCAGCTGTAATCCGCGACGACGAGATTACCGGCGATTCAGCGGTTCAAGACGTACATTTTTCAAGTCCGTAAGCGCGAGTCGACCAAACAACAAGCATAGGAGAGAAAAAACTCCAATACACCTACGTTCTCTCGCACGGTGTTGGAAAAATCGTGACCGAGAAAAAATAAATACTCCGAGATGAACTCACGTAAAAAACCGCCCCGGGCCCCGCGAAACCTTCCCCCTCCCCCAATCCATATAACCGCCCGGCGTTATATTATGTAAACTACTGTTTTACCATTCTGTAATTCTGATTTACCGTCCAATTCCGGTGGCACTGCCGCGACGAAACGTCGATTCGACTCGCGTTATTATTATTATTACGACGACGACGACGACGACGACGACGTGCGTGCGCGCGTCACTCCCGGTATAGCGGTGGTCCCCAGACAACGCACAGCTGCGTGTGGAGACCGCACACCGGCGGCGGACGGCGGTGGTGTCGGTGGAATGGCGCAGTAGAAAATAACAATTCCGAGACACCCGGTGGTGGTGAGATGGCGCGCGCACGCAACGCGATCCGCCGTCGTCGTGACCACCTCGTGCGGCGTGCACGCGACCGACGTCGCCCCGTATCCTCCGTTACCGGGTTCCCGGGCCCGTACCCGTTGTGGGGAGAGGGGGTCCACACCCCGTTGGACATTTTCACGGCGATAATATTATTATTATTATTATCGTAACGGAAACAACGTTTTAAAAATAAAAAACACTCGCGTAATATTTATCAACACCGCGTGTATAGTAATAAAAACGTTTACGCCATGTCCTACGTGAATCCGGCGAGTACGGCGATGCGTTGCGGTGCGAACGAATTCGTTTTTAATTTTAGTAAATTTACACTTTAATAACAAAAATATATAATATTCACTATGAATCTGAATTTACAAAAAAAAATGTTACTGTGTGAAAGAACTACATTGAAATACTTATTGTACAAAAATTATATAAAAAATAAAAGGTCAAGGGAAAATTAATTTATTTACGATGATCGTTTGGTTTTCGGTGAATTTTACCACTTGTATCCTCAATTAAAATTTATTTAAATATATATATATATTATTTAATTATAAAATATAATAATTTTATTTGTTAATACGAAAAAAAATACACAAAATATGAAAATATACTTAATATGATTATAAACATAATAGAATTTATCAATAACTAGCCGTACAAACGCAGCAACGTGCGGCTATACATAGGAAACGCAGACCTGTTACTACAGGTTTGTTTATTTTTGTCGCCGCATCGGACGCACCGCAACGCGTTCGCCGTACTCGCCGGATTCACGTAGGACATAGCGTTTAGGTATATCGTCGCGCGATTATAAACATGGAAATACAATTTTCAATAATAATCAGATCGTTTTCGCGGGAGAGGGGAAACGGTGTTTTCAGACGGTCCTCGAGAGATGGGAGGACTCGCAGTCCGGTTAGCGACGCGCGGTTTTTTCCCAAGTACTTGGGAATTTCGCGAACAACGTTTGCCACCTTTTACTCGGCTATATTTATCCAACGCCCCGCGACCGACGACCGGAAAAAACGCACGTTTCGATCGCCGGATCGATTGCGCAATCGTTTTTTCGATCGTCGAGTCTGCCGCCCTTTAAAACGTCGCCGACCGTCTCCGTGACGAGCGTGACGGACAACGGCGAACGCGTCGTCCGTCTCCGGCAACGATCCATCCGAACGACGGCGGCGGCCCCGTTCCAAGTATGTTGTATCGCCCGGCGGCGGCGTTCTCCACTCGCGCGCGCGTGCGCGTGCGCGCGTCGAGCAAAAGAGCGCCTCGCGCATGCGCGTGCGCGCGCGCACGATACGCGACTCGGCGTGGACTGTTCCGCGAACGGTGTCGCCGTCGTCGTAGCGATCAGTCGTCGTCACTCGTCGCACGAGCGCGTACCCGGGCGCGCACGCATTTCTCACCGCTCTTCCGTTACCGTCCCGCAGAGCGCCAGCGTTCGCACACGCCGCATTTGAAATCGATCCACCGTTCGCTTACGTTGCTGCTCGCGCCGATCCGGACTCCCGTGCTGCTGCAGCCGTGCTCGCACGCGTCGCTCGTCCGCTCCGCGACGCGCACCGCCGTCTCTACATCGCCGCCCCGACCGCCGCCGTTCTGAAACGGGCCCGGACCGATTGTTTATACCATGGCGGCGCGGGCCGCGTAGGATCGTCTCCGAACAATCACCACCGTCCGAGGTAAGCAAAACGAACGAACAATTTATTAACCCGTTCGTTCGTTCGTTCGTTCGTTTTTTTTTTTACATCGTCTGCGGCGTAGAATTCTGCGACAGCGGTTCTCGAACCGTGGCTCCGCAGGACTCGGTGAATTTTACTATAATTATAATATGTAGGGTGATCTGGCAACAGATGTGCGTGTCGATGCGCGAAACAGCGTCCGAGAGGTATTTGCGATTCGAATCGACCGTCGGGGAAATTTTTCGAATGTTTATTTTAATCGAGAAACTATTGAATTGTTATCGCTCGCGCGTTATTGCTTTTCCGGGCTCCGTGTTCCCATGCGACTCTCGGGCATAGCGATCGAATAGAGTTTGAGAATCGCTGCGTTTTAAATTACCGAGCCTCGGACTCGTGGACAGATTGAAAATTCAACGATTACGACGAGCCCATATTATCACGTCGCAGTTTTATTCGTTACCTATTGTCATAACGCGTCGCGTTTGACCGTTGTTGTTTTCCGTTGCGCTCGGTACACCAAGCCGTTCGGCGTGCTCGTCGGTTTGTTTACGTTTTTCTTTTCCGGTTTTATGCGCTATCTTGTTATGACTAGACGTCGTGGCGCGGCGGCGGCGGCGGCGGCGGCGTGACAAAAACGCCGGTCGGCGCTAGCGTCCGTTACCACGCGCGCCAGTCGTTTTCACGTCCGACCACGCGTACTAACGCCCACGCGAGTGAAAATCGGCCAAATCTTCTTTTCTTTTTTTTCCCCCTCGTGTTTGCCCGGATATACGTTTTACCTATCCGGTTTCGGAATTCACCCGATCTCAAACCACACATTTTAATAGAAATCACGTTCGACTTTTTACAATACCGGTATTCTTGTCCGGTATACAATAATCCGACTGAAACGGAACGATTTATCCGACTAGTCGTTTGAATAACTCTGTACGTATACTCGTAGTTGTATACATTATCGTGTGACCGTTAGTTATTTCTGTTAATCGACTGTAATTATTATTTTTTCAACCAAATTTTCATGGTAATTATTTTTTAATTCCGCGCGAGAACGTATTATGATATTATCACACCGACTTTCGCTCGGAATCGTTTTGCGAATGTGATGATTTAGCACTGCTTTCCAATGCGTTCCTACTGATAAATACAACACACAACGGCGCAGAACCTACACTCGGAATGTACCCACGACTCGCGGCCGCCGATAGGTTTACTTGGTCGGCGAAACAATTAATCGTCTGCGAGTACTTGGTTAGGTTATTAGTTATTAGTTATTACCCTACTTTGACAAAAGACCATGCGCGATTTGAACAAAATTTTACGTGTACTATAGAACATTGTTTTTCTCGACCTTTTCACCCCTGCGTTTTTGAATATTTCGTTTTTTAGCGACGATAAATTATACGTTTTTAACGTACACTCGCATAAATTCGTAAATATTTGTATCGATTTAAATTATCTGTTGGTGACGCTATATAATTTTTAGATCTCGCAATAGTTTTACAACGAAACCTTAAGAGGTTTCTGGAGGTTAACGAGGATGCTAGACACCCTATACTCACTTGTTAGTTAATATTTTATCTATTTATTACTATATTATCTTACATTAAATTTAAAACCAGTTAGATTAGGTTGGGTTAAGTTAGGTTGTTTGAAACTAATTTTTGGTTTACGTAGATTCAAACTTGCTAAAAAAGTTCGATGTTACATGGGGCGCACTAAAATTAATAATTCGACGGACGGTCGTGGTTGATACTTTTTAAGGTGCTTATTATGTTGTTTCGGGGAGTACCTACTCGTATCCACGACTCTGGGGGTGTTAATTGGATATACTATTCACATATAGGTACCAAAATGGTGATTTTTCATCAATGAATGTACTTATTTGTAACTATAATATTATATATTATAATTTTTTTTTCAGATTTATATCCTTAAACGACTAGAAATGTTTGTAATATCGAAATTTATGCGTCCAGAATCGTTTTTAATACGCGCAAGTTCCCTTATTGCTTTGCTTTCAAATTTATATAAATATTGCGGCTATCGCTTCATTCCTTTATTATTCTAGTGACCTACATAAAGTTCGAATTATATTCCACTATACTCCGCTCTCGATAGGTACGTCGCCTGTCGCCCACAGTATCTCGATCGAAGAGTAAAATGACGAAGGACGACTGTCTGCATGCAACCGGTCTCCGTGTCTTGACAACCTTTAGATTCTAGTCGAAGTGAGGATGGTATTGGTTTTACTGACTTTTTATTTTTTTTTTTCGCATAACACTTTCGGGTAGTCGATCGTCTACAATAAAGTCTAATGATTTGCAGGCCGGATGCAAATGGTATTTTTAGAAAATTCTGACAACGAATAAGGAAATGAAAAAATGTTGCCTCGCATTGACAATTATACTCAATATTGTGTCCTTAGGCCTTAAGGTATAGTACATGATATACGCTATTATTATCGAACTCGTGTTGAAAATAAAAACGAAGAAAAAAATTGACCATTTTTTTTAATTATAATTTTCGTCAGCCTCGCCATGGGCGTCGTATTCGTGTTTGTATTTAAAAACAAACTATATACACGAGTAGGTAACCAGTTTCAATTATTGGTATATTGTCGTTATGCATCGTCTTTAGCTTTGTGCTATTTTCCTGTAGTCGACTGTTATAAAGAAATATAAAAATATCTATTTTTAAATACTTTAAAGTCATTAGCTTAATGAAAAAAAAAAATGGATGAGGACTGATTATTTTAATATCAAGTGTAATTTTGTGTGTATGAATTAAATTATAATTTGAAATGCCAAGCAAATAATACAATAAATTAATAAATAAATAAAATAATAATTGTTATTATCACTAGATATACACGTTACGGTTATAGACGAATATTGGTTAGTAACGCGATTTCCTGAAAAAAAAAAATAGTAAAATTAATAAGATTAAATGAAAATACTTGTATACGAGTATATAAAATATAAGTTAACTTTTCTTATTTTTCAGAAGGACCAAGAATAGGAAATTAATTTGTGTTGGTTAATATATACAATTTTGTACTTTAGGGGCTACGTAGTGTGTGTCTGTGAGAGTTAAATCAAACGTAAAAATTGTTTAATTTTTATCTCTCTTTGAATTAAGAAAAAATAAAATAAAAATCAACAAAATGTATTTTCTTATTATGATTTAGTAAAAAGCCAAAGAACACAAATGTGTACCGAAATCAAGAATCTAGAAAGCGATCATTGTATTTTGTACGTAATTAGATTTCATTGTTTCCGTGATTACATTCTATAGAATAGTTACCCAACAATTTTGATATCAACGATAATTTCGATTCATCGTCGTAGAAAGAGAAGCGAAAAACAAAAGCGAAAAGTCGCGTAGGTACCTTATAAAATTTGTCGATTTACATACAGGGTTTGAACGATGACAGATTTGAAATTTCACGCGCTAGTTACGACGGTGCCTAACAGAAAGCTGTTACGAGTCACGCTCGTGATTATTTACTACTCATGCGACACCGCGTAATACGTAACATAAATCGTCGCCTTCGCGACGAAGCTGTCGTCGGCGCGACAGTGTCCTGCTACAGCTTTAATTATAAAGCCCCAAGGTGACTGTGGTTTAAATGTTAATCGAATTTCGAGTACCTTATGCACACTGATCGACATTTCATCACTAGGTAGTCAACGAGATTGAAAATTTAATTTGGAAGGTGCCCGGGACGAAGAGTCTGGTTGGGACGTCCGATTATAAAGTGATTCGGCGAATAAGAGAAAAAAAAGTGCGGGCTCAGTTGTTTTTGCGAGGGCCGGGTATGCGTTTAAATTGTTTTCCCGTTAGAGTGATATTTTCGATAATATTATTTTCGATCAAACGTTGTTACAGGCACCAAAAAAAAAATAAAAAAAATACAAAATTTTCCATGAAACTGTCTGACGGACAATGACGAAAGCGCCATCTCGTCTTGGATCTTATTTTGACATGCAGAGTTACGCCGGTCCCCGATTATTGTCCTTCTGAGGTGGAGACTGGGCGACGACGCTTTGTTTTACCGGTATCGCGGTGGTCGTCTCTCGATCGGCCGATTTCATAATAACCAACAGAAAACCATAGAAGATAACTCGATAATTTACGTAGAACCTTGAAGTACATATTATAACAATGTACAAATATATAACGTGTCACAATTTCTTCTATAGTTACAGGATCGCTGTGGTGTATCGATTTCACAACAGTCTTTCCGTACGTGTGACGCCGATCATTTATTTGTTATCTGGATCTCTTTTTATTATTATTATTATTTATATACGTACGTATATAAGCTCCGTCCACTTCATTTGTTCTCGTGATTGAGGTTTTTGTGATAAAACAAGGTCATTGAATATTACGCGATTGAATATCTCGATATATACTAATGTGAAAATAAAATATATATTATAATTTTTGAATGATTACAAGTCGTTCGCTATACGGCGGCGGGGTTCGATCGTTTGTATGGACGGCAGGTATATATGCGTGTCAGTCTATTATAAATACCGATGAATACGATAAGAGCGGCGGCGGCGGCGGCGACGACGTCGTCGTTGACAATCTAGTCACTTCGCGTTATTGTTGTCTACTCTTTTAAACCGCAAGACTTACGCGCGTTTTGAAATTTGGCACACACTGTGGATCCGGAAAAAAAGAGATCGGATTCCAATGGGTGTTTGATAAATTTTAAAATAACCTGCCACGAACATTTTCAAACTTTTAGCGCTATCGCGCTGGAATGTCGAATGTGTCTGCAAATATATTTCACGATCGGAAACTTATCGATAATCGTATACTAACTACCGATTTACAACAATACGATCTTTCATCAAATTAATAAATCAGTGTTTTCAACTCTGTTCTTGATTTCAGAGTCCCGACTCCGACTTTAGTCTCGTGTCGGTCGCCATTTTGTTGTCGTCTGCAAATCATCAGTTATTTCCGCTTTGTTCGTATCGTTTGTACGACGATAGTTATTTCTATATAGTCGAACGTTTTCGATCTGATATTTTTCATTAAAATGTTTACCGTTTGTTACAAAAGTCACATTCAATAGATTCATTTCTCAGATTTAAGTATAACACAAAGGTTCGACTTGAAATTACGTGTAGATGGATAAAAACCCGAGTAAACGCGTGGAACTACACGTAGTACGTCTAAATTTGCTAGCGTGTTTAAACGATCAATTGAATTTGTATTTTATTCTTCGAAATTGCCGCGAGGCGCGTTGGACTGTGTATGACAATATTATTTTTATTTACAGATATTTAGACTGCAGTCGCCATGTCGGAATACCACGGTGACGCCAAATACCGACCAAAACGGTATCAGTCTATTGGCAAGTTGTTCAAAAAACGTATACCAATCGTTTCTTGGCTACCCAAGTACGATGCCGATCAAGCCGTCAGCGACTTAATCGCCGGGGTCACTGTCGGGCTAACCGTCATGCCTCAAGGCCTGGCGTATGCTACGCTCGCGGGTTTAGAACCACAGGTAAGACAAACGTTGTAACATTCGCAACGAATTGGGTTAAAAAATTATTCGTACGCAGTATAAACTAAAATACAGTATAATAATATGATTACTGAATAAAAATATCGTTTTTTTTTTTTTTTTCAACACGACATAATCGAACTACGTATGTATTTGAAATTTGAATATACGAAAGTGGAAACCTTTACGGTAAACGGTATTTTTTTCTCATCGATTATTATTATGCGAATCGGTCAGAGTGCAATTGTGCAACTATGCATTTTGAATTATTTCTCGTCGCGTTCCCCGTTTTCTATGATTTCTCGCATTCTCGCAGTGCGTATTTAAAAATTTTTTAGTTACAATTAAATAAATCGCGAAGTTTACTCTCCATCGTTTAAAGGATGTTTAGTGACTGCTTTGTTTTTGTTACCTGTATATCAAGAGGTAGGTGGTATGTGACTCTGGTATACCTACAACATATTTTAACAATGGAAAATAACACGATTAGGTTATATAATGTACATTTTACATATTTCTACCAATTTACTATCACCGTCATGCTGTGCGTTGAAATTTCACCTTTATCTCTTGATTATTCCAAGTACCCGTGTTTACACCGATCACTGCAGCCTTACCTATTTCCAATGAAATGAAAATATAAATTCGAATCGGTTTTGATTTTTTTTCGTTTTTAATCGATAAATTATTAGAACTCGAGTCCGCGCCGACTCTCGGGAGACTACCCAACCCGATTAATAATGTTTATTTTTTTATTGCGTAGTTGTCGCGGCGTGGTGTAAGGATAATATCGTTCTAGGGCGCCGTATGTTTTTTTATTTTTTTTTCACTTTTAACATAACACAAGCCCTCTAGACAAATTACGTAACATTCTTGCTCGTGTACTTATTGTGATTTTTTTTTTGTTTTCCAGTCGTAGAGAATAGCATACGACGATTTTATCAATTAACGTTTAAAAATGTAAATACAACCGTCATTGTTTTGATTTTTGAACACGTGCAGTCATTAGAAATTTAAACGTTCGTGAACAAAGAGACTTCTACCTTTAGGCGCACAACTTCTCGATTTTCCCGTAAGCGCTTGCCGTACTGGTATAATTGAATTTATGGTTTTGTTTGAATTTTTACTACGTCTTGTCACAAAATACAACGCGACATTTTCGCTCGGTAACATTTCTCTATTATTCTCAAAGTTTTTTTCAGATTTTCTTTCGGGTCAGAAAAATTACCGCCGGTACGGTCTCTCTAGTTCGATTAACGATTTAACGGGGTACTGCGCGGTGGTAGCTTTCGATGTCTCTGATAATATCATCGTGCATAATCACGTGAAATTTCATTTTTTATAAAATTATAATCGCAAGAAAACTACTCTATTTTTATCGATCTCCGAAGCATAATGTGCTCGCGTGTGCGTCTGCACGATATCAGCTTACCGTATCGGTGGTAAGAATAAAAGAAGCCAATGAGAATTCTCCGGGTTTCTCGTCTGGCCAGTGCAGGGTGCTTTTATGAGATAATATTACCCTGTGTAATACTCTACTATATTAACAATACCCTAAATTTATATTGCCTGCAAGACGTGAAAAAATTGAAGTTCTCTTTTATTTACGTAGTACTTGTGAAATATGTAGTGAAACACCCCGCCGCGTTCAGTATTAGATCTCGTGATAATTGTATACAAAGTGTATTAAACAAATAAAACGTTAGAGAAGAAAAAAACGCCAAGTAGAAATTACGAACGTTGTTATTATAGTTTTCATACATTAAACACACCTCACAAATGCATAAAATAATAAATACACACAAAAATATATCGCGATAAATCTAATTTCGCTAACGGTTTGTCTATTTTATGCTCTTATGATTTATATGTCTAATGTATGTATAGATAATGTTTTTGTTTTTAGTGAACAAATATGGATAAATATAAATATTTAGTACCTGCACCTTACGGTAGAAATTATTAGATGTGTGTTTTATCTTTTTAATACTCGATACCTGATGCAGATACGGATTTGACAATAAAAAGATTGCAATTGCTAGCGAAATGAGCCAGGTTAGAAGCTATTGATTTCGACATTATTTTATTCGAGTTTATTCTATTATTGACTAATTGATAATAATTTTCAATTTTGAATGTGTCTAAAAAACGTCTGAAATTGTTTTTTCGATATTATAGCGTAAAATAATTGTATGATTTGAATTCGTTACACCTTAACGTTTAAATTATAGAGCAGGTTTATTGGTTATTTGAACATCTGCAATATAGTGATTTCGATTGTCAACGCTGAAACGTAAAACCATAATTCAAAACAATCTAAAAAACAATATTCATTGCATAAAATTATTAAAATTTTTTTTTTTTTTTTTGTACTATTTGAATTCATGTGAACATCGTGTTTTATTTCCGATTGCGATATGGTCTATTACCGATTGTCACCATTCGGTTATCGCAATATGTTTACACAAAAAAGCCGTTTTTTTTTTTATTACGAAACAACGTGACTGTTTTATTCGTCGAAAATTCTATAAAATGTTAAAACTCGGTTGACGCTAGAAACGATTCTGTTATCATTCAATATCGTTTATAAATTTACCATAGAAATATTAAGTAACTCGAGGTGGAAAACGTTCTAGATTCCAACGAATAATTAGGAAATCGTCATCATCATATAAACTCAATCCAACGACAATCGAAACGTTATCGAGCAATTTCTTTAGATATTTTCTCGTACCGTTTTGGGTAGATACCGCGCTACCGTTCGAAATTCCAAGTACCAGTTTGAGGATCAACAAAATCATATGTATCTACGGTTCACGTACAGGCGATTAAAATCGACGTTTTGTAAATCGTCTGATTTTGGAACCATTTCAGCCACCTGAATAAATAATCGTACCTACCTCGATTATGTCGTTTGTTGTCGCGTCTAAAAGTGCGCGTGCTGTCCAAGGTATCTCCTTAAACTCGATTAAAAAACAGTCTCTTTACAAATTCTCAATTTTTCCTATGATTACTGTGAAATTAAATATGTACGTTTTTTTTTGTTTTGTTTTCAGTACGGTTTGTATTCCGCGTTCGCTGGATGCATTGTTTACACGGTGTTTGGTAGTTGCAAAGACATTACCATCGGACCAACAGCATTAATGTCACTCATGACTTACCAACAAGTTGTAAACAGAAACTCCGACTATGCCGTATTATTATGTTTTTTGTCTGGTATTTTACAATTCATCATGGGATCGCTCAAACTCGGTATGTACTACTCAAAAAAAAAAAAAAAATCATCAATAATATTGTCGACCAATAGTAGTCGTTATTGTCGTTTTTAATTGTTGTCGATTCGACGACGAGTATTGCGAACACTGTGAAATTTCGATTAACATTTTCTGTGGGTGACGTGAAGAAACATACCGCCTTCGGGGTTCGCCGGTATAGTTTTCGGATTCAGTTTGATTGGCAATTTCATGTTTTCGGACAGTGAAATATTATAATTTGATAAGATTCTTACCAGCGCGACTTTTACTTGCATTGTTCCAAATCGCATCCCTGAAACACGCGTTATAATATTCATGCGATTCGTTTCGTCAAATCGAAATAGATTTTTACCTATGCAAAGTCTAGGGCCTGCACCGAATGGCACATAGGCGTATTGAGGTCTGTTGCGTTTCTCGTCCTCTGTAAATCTCTCCGGGATAAACTTCTCTGGTTCGGGCCAATACTTGGGATCGTTGTGAATGCCGTATACCGGTATGACCACCTGGAGACCTTTGGCAAGGGTGAAATCTGAGTCTGGGAACTTGTATGGTTTTACAGACTTTCTCGTTAAATTGGGCACCGGTGGATATTTCCGTAAGGCTTCTGTAAAACACGTAATACATTCGAATTAAAAATTTTTTCTTCTTTTTTATTAACTAATCATTATCTTGCTTTATTTACCCGATATAATCATATCTAAATAAATCATTTCTTGCAATATATCATACGTTAGTTGTCCGTCGTGTTTGCCAAGTATCGCGTCTATCTCTTCTTGGGCTTTCGTTTGCACTTCCGGGTTTCGAGCGAGCTCGAATAAAGTAAACGTTAACGTGATAGACGAAGTCTCATAGCCACCGATAAACCATACGAAACACTGGGCCGCCAACACGTCCATGGTAAATTCGAAATCTAAAAAATATTACAACACGACACGGTTATTATGCTCTATAAAATACTAACTGTTCGTAAACTGTAGTACACCTTCTTTGCATTCGTTTTCTTCGCGAACGAGTTTACCGTCGTCCTCGGATGCTAAATTTTGACCTCTTTTAATCTTCATTAGCAAGTCTAAAAAGTCATTTCGTTGTATACCATTCTCTTCTCTGTATTTAACTGTATCGTACACTACTTTGAAGAAAAAATCGGCGTATTCTTTTTTAACACTTCGTACTTTCAATAAGCCGATTAAACTCGGCGCTAGTGCATTCAGGGCATTTCTCACGATAGTTTCCAGACTAGTGGAAAATAACATTCGACCGACTTTTCGGAATTCAGCGTCGGGATTTGCCAACGAGTTAGTTTCGAATCCAAATGCCACAACGCTAATAACGTCGGTCGAAAATCGAGCCAAGAGCTCTTTGAATTCTACCTGAAACAAAAAAAAAACGTAAGCTTCTTTAACCCGTCTAAATAATTGGTAATTTAAATCGATAAGAACAGATTGAACTTAAAATTCTATATACGAGTACATTGTATGGAAATTGAAATCATCACTATATTATTTATGTAATTTATGTTTTTAATAGTTTACTTGGTCGCCACTTTCTGCCGAAGACTTGAGTATCCTCACCATTTCTTGAGCTCTGCCGTCTATGAGGTCAATCATAGTCTTTATTTTTCCAATAGTGAACGCCGGTGTTAATTTATTTCTCAAAACTTTCCATTTGTGGCCTTCTAGCGTTAACAGATTACCAGTGAGCGGTTCTAGTTTATCATCGAACACAATTCCACGGTTGGGAAACGTCGAAAATTCCTTGGTAAACACGTCCCTTACGATATTTAAATCTCTAACCATAAGCTTTGGCTTTTGAAATTGATAGAAACCGACGAATTTGTACCCATCAGTATTATAGTAGATGTTGGCATAATGTTCGCCTACCCACGTTTTCATTTGAGTTACCTCCTTGGTGTGCCCGAATATCACGTGGGGTTTTAACGGAACGGGACATCCTTGTCGTTGCCAAAATGTGTACCGATATTGTAAGTAAAAGAAAAACGACGTAGCGACTATAATCGCGCAGGTCAACAGGTCTAGTATACAATTTTCGAATAGAACCATGTCTCCCTATAAATAAAAACGCAGTCGTTAGTATAAATTATTTTCGTTTTTCTCTGCTACAAATAAATAAGCATATTTTAAATATTAATCAGTAATACCTACATAAAAATATGTCAGCCGAGTAGAGATCGGCGTGGATAATTTGTAGCCTAACATTACTAACTACTCTGTACCAGCATAGTTGTTTTATCGGAAAATAATAAAAAAAATAACGCTTATTTTTCATAAAATATTTTTAGCGCGTATAAAACCAACGATAAATTACTTATCTACGCCAATAATGTTACAACGTGAAATACAATTACATTTAGACTCGACGTTTGTCAAATATTGTGAACTCGATGTTTTTATGAAGATATATTATTTTTTTATACTATCTAAAATTATAAAACAAGTCAGGAAAATCATTCTTTTGGGGAGGGGGGTTCTCTATTTCATATCATCGCGGTTTATATATTTGTAATTTATAATAAAAAATCAAGCGTAAAAATAATAATAATAATAATACTTAATGTTCTGTTTATAATATTATTCAATGTATTCAAATTGACATTTATGTGCTAAACGAACTACTCGACGTTGGGTAAATACTAGTTTTTGTAAACAACGTTAACGAACTGAATAATCGTATAAAAGTAATTAATAATCAGCGATTTGAATAAAACAACACAATATAGTATTCGAGTATAGAAAATATTGTAAATATGAAAATTAAATATTTATATTATACCGTAAAATGCGTTTAGGATGTAAAATTAGTTTTATTCAAAGTTTTCAATTTAATTCTACTGTAAAGTTTTGTGAAATGCAGTTTTGTAATTTACATTAAATGCTAATAACAATAATTATTTATATACAATTATTATTACTCGTAGGCATCTATCTCATTTAAACACTTACTACACGCGTCTCTTATCATTTATCAGTTTTATTTATTAACGTTAATACATTATTCGAATACATTTATTCTCTTTTTTTTTACGTTTGAATTTTTAAATTACCATAGACTTTATTACGCACGTTGTGTGTAATGCATTATGCATATTATAAAATGGGTGTAATTCTGTTCGAATATATTGAAATTATTAATAAAATAAAAACGCACACGATTCGGGTTTTGCTTTGAAATGTTCGATATTAATAAATAACAATATTAAAAATGTATTTACCTCTTGATAATCTGGATTATGCCTATTGTAAATTGGAATATTTTATGGGAAAAATATTCATCCGTCACTGGTTTCGAGAGTTACCCGCTAGACATATTATTACATCTTGTTCTCGACGAAATACGTATGTTTCTAATATAATATATTCTCGGCGCATAGGTACCTACTGTTTTTTTAACACCGTCTTATGTAACGCCCATTAGTTGAATTTATTACACTGGTATAGAGGTTATCAATAATAATAAAAAAAAAAAATAAAAAAACTAATAATAATTAAAACACTCGCTTCTGCTGATAAAATAAAAAAACGAAACTACGTTAAAAAAGTTATTGAAAATAAATACGCTTATTATATAAAATTATAACGTCATTTAATCTAACTGTACGAAGTATAAAATAAATTTAAAATCATTTGAAAATAAATATCGATAAATTATTCTCGTGTTTATAAATATAGCATATAAATACATACAACACTAATATAATATTATATACTACATAGGCCGAAGTAATTACTAAATCAAACTCAGTAGGAGTGCCACCACCGAGTGGCTTCTCTTCTCGTTATGTAAATGTTATTTTAATTTTATTAAATGTTTTTTTTTTTTTTTGCCATGCCATGCCATTTACTTATTGCACATTTAAATACCTATAGATTGTTTATTTTCTTCCTTAAAAAAGAATTCAACTCAACAGTTTCATATCATTTTCACGATTTATTCAATTTAATGTAGGTTCATACTTGATGACTATTCCACGCAGGGCCGTATTTACGCCTAGGCCCGTGAGGCCCGGGCCTAGGGTGGCAAATTTTTTGGGGCGGCAAATTTTGTAAGAAATAAAAAAAGAATCATATGAATGCATGAAATATTTATATGATTTTTTTTTAGATATCTGTATGTAAAATATACGGGCGCATGAAACTGAAAATGTCACTAACCCGAAATCAATTTTCTCGTAATGTGAGCATAAATATAAGATACCTACCTAGGTATATAATAATATAAGTTGTTCCTAAAAGTAATTACGATAAAAATATAATATATATAGAAATTGGCTAAAGATATTGTGTATCCACATCGCACACGACCACACTTCATTTCAGTTTATTGTTCGTCATTGTCGGGAGTGCATATTACAACATAATATATTTAATAAATAATAATTAATAATTTACAGTATTTAGCATTTTTTCACTATGAGTGACGGTCGTAAACGTTTTAGTGGTTCAGAGTATAAAAAGCGAGCCAAAGATAAAGAATATAAAGAGAGTAAAGTTCTAAATAAAATACCTAAACCTAATTTCTTACCTAATTTCTTTAAAATGAAATAAATTTATTTGTAATAATTACAATTTTTTTTTTCTTGGGGTAGAGGCGGCATATTTAAAAGGGCCTAGGGCGGCACTTGTTCTAAATCCGGCCCTGATTCCACGATAATCTTAATATTATATAACAACTAGATCATTTTCTATCTATTTTTTAAATCGATTTATATCGATATGCCTACACACGCGTATTTTAACATTCAAATTTAAAGTAAAAAAATTAGTTTAATTTCTTTTGAATTTACCAACATACTCGCATGATATCACTATACCTTATATTATAATATGTATTGGTAATTATTTACAAATAAAAATTACTAATTTTAAATAATTACATTTATTACCTAATAAATGGTATTTGTCAAAGTGATGAGCGTACAATAATTAAAGACCAATAGATAATAATAATTCAGTATTAAAAAATATAAGTAAGGTGTGTTGTATGTATTTTTAAATTGAGATTTTGTAACAATTTATTTTATCATACTCGAGTGTTTACCCGGTGAAATTAACACTTTGTTTGTAAATGTTATTTTCCAGGTGTATTGATTGATTTCATTTCTATCCCAGTGACCGTTGGCTTTACATCGGCCACGTCTGTTATTATAGCAGTGTCTCAACTAAAGGGTCTTTTAGGCTTGAAATTCGAATCGTCAAACTTTTTAGATTGTCTCATGAAGGTATACCAGAATATCGGTAATTTCAGTCCAAACGATACAATCCTAGGAGTCACTTCTATCGCCATACTACTTCTACTTCGAGTAAGTAACCTACGTTTTATACTTGCGATAGTTAACTGGGTTTTAATTTGTACTCAAATTTTTAGAAAGTGAAAGACATTACATTGGTCGGCCCCAATGGTAAACCGTCCAGTAAACAAAAGACAGTTATGAAAGGGTTGTGGTTGCTATCAATTTCAAGAAATGCATTGATCGTGCTTGCTTGTTCAATGATTGCATATAGCTTTCATTCTTCAGATTCAGAAGATTTCGTGACTTTAATTGGTAAAATCACTTACATATAAATATGCATTATATTTTTTAGCTTTAAACAAGACGTTTAATTTTACGGTTTTGGTACTATTCGAATTGTTAAAACTAAATGAATTTTAATGTTACTTATAAACCTAGTCTCACTTGGCTTATTTATCTATGTCTTTTAAATGTCATATCTTATCATTGGTTTAAAATTTGTTATGATAAACGGTATTGCTGAAACGTGCGGAATGAGACGAGTATCTCATAATATGGCTATTATTATTATTTTTTATTTAATAAAAAATATAACATAATATAGTATAATATGATGAGCAAGCTCGTGTGTCCATCCATTTTCTATATCTTGTTCGTAGACCAAAAGTACCAAGTGTTTTCAAATGAATTAAAATAATAACGTTTTACTGACTTATTGTCACTTAGTGTTGCCTTATTCATTAAAGCTTAAATGAAAAATATCCTCTTTAAACTTAAAGGTTGCAAGTGTTAATATTATTTTGTCTAAAAGCTGCGAGAAAAAAAATGTCTAAAATAATTTTTTATATATTATAATTTTTGTTTGCAAATAATTATGTAATGTATTTACTGCAAAAAAAGAAAAATTAAAAAAATTAAAAAACCTCATTAACTATAATAACTTATACTTTATGGCATTCAAATTTAATACGATAAATATTATATAATATTATATAACTATAATTATTGATAGTTGGTAAATGGTAATCATTTTTAGATGTTAATCTATTGTTAATCATTTTTAAAACTTATAATATTTTATATTTACTTTAACGTTTTTAGAATAGTTCTGTTAAAGAGATTGGCAAGTCTCAAGTTTTAAATTTTAAAATAATTTTTGATGAGATATAGGTGGAATAAAATCGAAAAATTGATCTTAAGTAGAATCTAAGGTTCAAAAAAATTTCAAACTCTTCAAGTACTACTGAAAATTACATCAAAATAGACCAATCAATTTTTCATCCCTTGGGACAAAGAGTACTTGCAATAATTACCATGCGCGATAGGCAAAAATAACTGTCTCGTATCCATCCCGATCCCTATTGTACTTGAATTTAATTATGCTTTATTTTAAAGGAAATGTAAGATCTGGGTTGCCGCCGTTAAAACTTCCACCATTTGGGACAGAAGTTAATGGTAAAACGGTTAGTTTTATCGATATGTGTTTTAATCTCGGATCGTCCATTATATTAGTGCCAGTGATTGCTGTCCTTGGAAACGTCGCCATCGCTAAAGCATTCGGTATGTTAATTTTCAAAATTATTGTCTGTAGATGATATCTGTTTAATTAATCTAAATGATTGTTTGTTTCATACTTGAAACAGCAAGTGGAAACTCTGTGGACGCCACTCAAGAACTTTATTGTTTGGGTGTTTGTAATTTATTGGGCTCGTTTGTTTCTTCGATGCCGGTTACTGGATCATTTTCAAGAAGTGCGGTAAATCACGCCAGTGGCGTGCGAACGCCTATGGGCGGAATGTACACAGGTAAAATATTCAAAATTGAATTTATTAAACATAATATGCTAACGATACGTTTTCAAACGCAGGTATACTTATTATTCTGGCGCTGAGTTTATTAACACCGTACTTTTACTTCATACCCAAAGCAGCTTTAGCAGCCGTAATCATCAGTGCTGTTATTTTCATGATCGAATACGAGATCGTCAAACCCATGTGGAAATCTAGCCGTAAGTTGATAGTTAAAAAAATATATTTATATACTTTTATTGTTTGGATGCAGCTAAAATCAATGTTTAAAATATTCACTAACACCGAAATACTCCCCTCCTCCCAATGTTGGCACGAAAACTTGAGATTTTGTGTTAAATACTTCAGATTTTGATTATTTTGATTAAATTGTAAAATGTATTGTTTACGCAAGGGAATAATTGAAAAAAATGTTGTTTTCCTAATCTACAATAATTAATATTTGAATAAGTTATAATTAATAAGTAAATACATATTTTTTATTTATGAAATTGTTATTAATGCATACCAGTTGGTGTTTCATTCAATATGATAAATTCCTATGTAATGAGTCGAGATTCGATGACAAAAACATGTACCCAAATATAGAAATTATTTGGTATCTGTAAAATTTTTCATTGCATATTTCAATGTTTCCGCATTCATGTTATAAAAAATAGTAAACATTGTAATAAATTATTTAAATTGTTTACAGTAGTCAATGAAAATTTTTTGAGGACAGCCAGAAGTACAAATTGAGTATTATTGAGTTTTTTGTTTTCATCATATTTGTTATTAAACATTTAAATTTAAAAAAAACATTTTTTTTTTTTTTTTGAAATATCAGACGATATTGTTTTAAATTAATATTTCCATTTTACATGCCTAATTTTATGTTATTGTTATTGCAATAACTATTATTTGAACGGTTCAGAAAATATTGATAACTTTCACTAAACATAATGTTAACTTTTGTGACTTAGTTAATTATATTTTATTTTATTTGTTTTTACTGTTTAAAGGAAAAGATTTGATACCGACGTTTGCGACATTTCTTTTGTGTCTGGGCATCGGTGTAGAACTTGGAATTTTAGTCGGCGTAGCTATTAACATAATGCTTCTACTTATACCATCAGCTAGACCATTTTTGCACATTGAAATGAAAAAGGTATGATCTAAATATTTATTTTTATTTTTTTAAACACTTTTTATTGTTTAATGTTAACTATTTGTTAGTGTTGACTCAAGGTTTTAAACTGTATAACTAATTAAAATGCATTTTACTATTGATCTGTTTTATGATTGCAGCTAAGAACCGGATTAGATTATTTGCTCGTAACACCGGAAAACAGTCTTTACTTCCCTGCTGTAGACTTCATGAGAGCCAAAACTGATCGAGCAGCTGTTAAAATGGGGCAGTCAAAACTTCCTGTCGTGGTTGATTGTAAACATATACTGGAAGCAGATTTTACAGCAGCAAAAGTAAAAAGCAAATAGTGTTATTACCATTTAGTATGAATTTCAATTATTTTTATGCTCAATGAAATTATTCATTATTTACTATTCATATTAGAGTAGGTATTAAATCGTTTAATGACATTCTGACATGGAACAAGTCGGTAATAATATTAATTAGTTACAGTTAAGTGCTTATTGGGCAATGCAACAATTTTAATTACAATCGAGTAATTACAGATAACTATTAAAATTATAAAAATTAATGCTCTACTAGAAAATTGTATAAGAAATTATTGAAGAAAAAAAAAATGATACTTATTGATTAACAAATCAGCTAAACCTGGAAAACAATTCATAGATATTTCTTAGAATTTTATTCTTCACAAGGATTGTTTATTGATAAATGTCATTCCATGAACTTACTTAAATCTTATAATAACCATAATTGTAATAATTTTAGGGTATCGCTGGATTAATTATGGATTTCAAAAGGAGGAAACAACCACTGTGCTTTTACAATCCAAGGAAAAGTGTCTTGGCTGTATTACAGGGTGTGTGTGTTGATGAAATTGTTCATTGTTTCACATACGATGAACTAGAACAAACACTCAACGGTAAGATTTAGACAATTTTTAGTGAAATAAATTTATATGTGGCGTGAATTTTGATGACATTATTAAGTTAAACTGAATACAAAACTTTATTATATATGTGATGAGTTTAAGTATAGTATTTTGTAAAAAATAATATTAATTTGTTTGTTTTAGATGTTAACTTTTTTGGAAATGCAATGGAATTAAAAGACATAGTACACATAACATCTCAACAGTCTCACGAAGTTCCCCTTTTAAATAGAAGACAACATTGAAAACATGAATTACTTTATAACTTAATTTTCCTACGATGAATTTTATTGTAATTTAACTTGATAAAATCATATGAGTACTTTTTCACTCAAATTAATATATATATATTTATTTTTTGATATTTGATAGTGCGGTACTTTTCATATTATGTATAAATACCGTCGATTTTTTAAAAGTTAATATTTTAAAAGAAGATACACGATTTATACATTTTTCAACAATTACAATACAAAATATTTTTTTTAAATATCAAGTTGTGTTATGCTTTTTTAAAATTATGATTTGTTGATGTTCATCATAATTTTAAGTTTCAGACAGATTAAGTAAATTAGATACTGTTAAAATTTTCTTTTTTATTTGATACGCAAAGTTTTATTTTTAAATAATGTCAATTATTATAATATATGTATTTTTGTATGTATTATGTACAAACGAGATACAACTGGTAGAATTAGATTTGCATATGAAAATCTTTTGTAATACTGCATGGACGATTTCATTCATGGATTTCACAGTTTATTTTTAAAAATCACTTTTTTATAAAATAGTTTTAAATAAAACTTTTATAATTTATATATAGTTTTAGACATTGTTTTGAATTATTGTGATCTGCCACTGTTCAAAGTTCATTACCTGAATATTTATCATAATTTATGTAATATCATCTCTCTATTACTTTTCTACTATATAGTAATATTGTTTGTTTATACTACATAAATATGTTTTCAAATTCAATTATAACTCTTTCAGAAAAAAAGAACAAAATGTTTGCATAGAAGTATGTCGTTTCATTTATTCAAAAGGGTTGCTATCTGAAAGACTGAACATATATAGATACATCTACTCTCTGTATTGAGCCATGAGATGATAACAATGTGTTTATTACTATTGAAAATAATAACCTTCTTATTTTTCAGCACCATTTTTAATATCTGACAACGAGGTTATGTCTAATATTCTTATTACATTTAAATCCGACAAACAAGAGAACTCTTTTATTTGTTAGTATATTAACTTTTTTCCTATATCGGAAACAATTCGTTTTAATTAATGTTTTTTTTTTTTTGCTGAAGAATTTTTAATTTCAACTGGACAAACACCATGAAAACAAAGCAGTTATTTTTGAACTTTATCAGTCACATTATTTCTCAGTGAGTGTTTTCTTTGTAGACAAATGTAATTAAATGTCTATATCTTATTATTACATTGTTTATTTCAGTTCTGACTTCTGAGTAGTAAATATGCCTTTATCGATAACACCTTGAATATCACACAGAAATATTTAAAAATTTATCTTCCTTTGTTATTTCTATTAGTGTTATTATCATTTTAATTTGATTTCTCTAATCACTGTAATAACACATTGCAATCCTTTATATAATATATAAAAGGACATGGCTTTTTTATGTTCCCATTTTGTGACGACGCTATTTAACTTTTTTCCAATTTTTTTTTCACAGAGTTGTTCCAAATACTTTCCTGAGTGTCACCACGTCGACCGATTTTCAAAATTTTGCTTTTAAAGGGTTGAAATCGGTAAAAATATAAAAACCTAATCTGTAACATTATTATTACAGGGCTGCAGAGTTTTGAAAAGATTTGTGAAATGCAGTTCCAATTCACCACTGTCTGTCAAATGTAGGTATACAAGATTCTTTGTTTACCAAAAGTGAGTTTTACGCCTAAATAATAATAATAATGGTTTAATAATACAACATGATTTTTTCCCATGACTAATAATTGCTTGTCTTGTTCAGTTTATACTGAAGTTTATACCTTATTGAATGTTTAACATACCTAACGAATTGACTCGTGTTTGTTTATGACGATGTAATATGTTATGATAGTAAATTAAATCATAATTTTTTTAATTAGACCACAAAAAAAAGAAAAAGTAATAATTCAATGATTAATTTTTTTTACTATACGCAAATAAACTCATTCAATCCACAAGAAGTTTGGCACTAGGTAAGTCTGTAGACTTGCGAATGATTGAAAAATTTGTTTTGTACATTTTCGCCTTGTGAAATTATGAAGGATTACTCCTGAATATTAAATTGTAAGCAATTTAAAATACTCAGGTGTCTTTTTCCCCTGTTTTACTATCTAGTTATACTTCTTGGTTGTGAAAGTTGATTTCAGGTTTGATGTACAATTTGATTATTTTATTGAATTAAAAATAATTTTCTTTTAAATATGAAAATGTAAATACACTACAAATCATAAAAGAATAGAGCCAGTGATAAGATAAAATGACTGTACAAATCGTAGCAGATCCGCAAATAGTATGAAAACAAACGTTGGAGGTTAAAAAAGGAATTTTATCATTTTTTTACGGCATGCATTGGTATTTTATGAGTATTAACTATAAATTATAGCTTATGATTTGTTACAAGATTATTTTTTCGAAATTACAGACAAACTATACGGTGTAGAGCAGGAGTTGAGCTATACTGGTACATTGAATAAGCTTAAAAATAAATTTAAAGTCGATGAAAAATAATTTTTTATTGAAAAATTATCATTATTCTACAAATAAAATAACATACCATAAAATAGCTCTACAAAACATGTAAGTTTAATAAACTTCACTACTCAATCCTCATCATTGGGATTCGCAAGTAATAATCGACTAATATTTTGATTACTAATATTTTTATCTATCAATGAGGCTACAAAATATCTCGAAAATATAAAACAAAATAAATAATATCTAGTGATCAATACTAATGTAATAATAAAGCAGTATTATTAAATATATATATATATATATAATAATTTAGTAATATAAAACTATTAAATATCTACATAGTATTTTTCCTTCTTTTTCTTCTTCGTCATTAGGTATAAAAACGCACTGAATATAAATTTAAACGTCAGCAAAGAAATTCAAATTCTTTTGTCATAGAGGACTAAAAGTTTTGAAAAAAAGACGGTTTATGAATACAAAACACAAAATATCGTTTCAATTATCATTCACTTTGCACGGCGGCGTTGTGTATAGGCAAAATAGGTGTATCTACGCGTATCAAAAATCATTTTTCATCTAACCATGACACATTGCGGAACGATGAAGAATACAACGGAAGATCTGATCATAGGTAAGTAAATATTTATAATCTTGCTTAAATCAAATACACATACACTGCGCATGAATTGTAGTAATTGAAACCTTTTAGGTTAAATAAAAGATATCGTTTATTAATCATTGTGTCTCGTCGGCTGTTCGAAGGTTATAAGCTATCGCATATTATATCGCGTGTTTAAAAAAGAGTTTTATAAATTTTATCTTGATGAGAACGATAATTATTGTTAACAGATGGTTGAGTACTCTTATAACTTATTTCCAATTCACGATCTGCTCGAAAACGAAATCAACGAGCCTTTAATAAAGTCAATATTTAATGACCAAAAATTCTCGCTCTCATTATAAAATAAACTCGTACACGTATATACTACGTAATACGTTCGATACCATTTTTTATAACGCTCGGTAAATATAACAAATTTTTTTTTAATCTTACGAGTACATATTACTATAATATAGTATATGGTAATATGTACTCGTATACTATAGTTTAAACTTATATCATTTTTCCACATACAACCTCACTATAGTGGATATTTTGTAATTTCTCATAATATGTAATCATCTACTTTGTAGAGTTTTTCTTAATAGTGACAAATCTTTTTAGTCGACATCTTTGATTCCCTATGATCGTCAATACTTTAGAGAGCAATAAATTAAAAATTATCATAACACATATAGAAGGCACCCAGTATGAAAATCACTTATTTAGAAGGTTTACTTTCAAAAAATTAATAAATGCCGTTAGTTAGTTAGGGCATCGATCGAGACCGGTTAGACCGCGATTTAGATTATTCATTTAATTTTTATGTTCCTGATAGTTTAGGTGAAGTTTTTATGGAAGGAAATATCACAAAAATTGGTTGGAAAATTATAAAATCTTTTTGTACACTTTATCACTTTGCAAGCCAAAATATTATTTGATAACAGTTGCATTTTTACTTAAAATAAAGGGTATACGTCAACATTTATGTACAAACCATTTTCACTTCACGATAAAGAAGTGGAAATGAATACAGAAGAATCGTGGATATGTTTTTAATTATAGAAATATTTATTCAATTAGATTCAATCAAGTTTCGTTACGACAAGTGTCGCTAACGTGTTTCAAATACGATATGTAAGAATTAGGATCGTTACATCGTACAGCCATGAATTTTTGTTGCTGGGTCAGAGCTGTAAGCAAAAAAAAGATCAAAAAATTAATATCAAGTCAAAAATAATATTATGAATAAGAAAACCATAATGTAATATTTGTCTGCTTACTCTGAGTTTTTAAATCTATTAGTTTCGTTACCGTCGGCCTTGGCGGCGGAGAACCTCTTTTCGGGTACCGTTCGATCTAAACAAATAAATACAAATTAAACGAAAATTCCAAATCATACTCGTGCAAGTATCATATCATTATACAAACCTCTTTTAGGTAAATGTTCAAGGCGTTAGGCCTGCCGTCGATGGACACTTTTTCGAATTCATTGACCCGGAATCCGCCTTTCCTGGCCAAGATTGAGCACTATATGGAAACAATAAAAAAACAATAACTATCGATTCGAGGCGTAGGAGACACAGCCGACGACGTAATGACATGGTCGTGATTATAATTATATCGACTATCATCTCGTTCGGTATGATAATAAAATCTCTTTTTTATTGTTATTTTTCGAATTATACAATAGAAAAAGACGTCGGTGGAGTGACAATGAAAAAAAACGTCGACCGGAGTTAAGAAATCGGGGCGGCGGGCAGAGGTACGGATAAAATAACTACTGTCGGTCGTAGAGCCAAGACGATACGTTGATGTGTATCAATTAATCAAAAAGCGTCGGACGTACCTGTGACAGATCGATATTTTTGGGCACGTGGAGCAGTATTCTACTGGTCACCACGCGCCCGGCCAGTTTAAGGATAGCGGCCAATCCCCCCACGTCCCGGCCGCAGAGGTCACGGGCGTCGTACGTCGGCTGCGCCGAGTACGACGGACCGCCCCAGGGCGGGGACGTGACTAGGGCGTCGGCCCTCATGCCGGGGGTTACTTTGAAGCTATCCCCAATTATAAACTCAATCCGGCTGGCCACTCCATAAATTTCGGCGTTCTTTCTAGCCATTTTTATTTTATTTGCATCGATGTCTATCGCTATAACTGAGTGCAAAAAAACAAAAGACGCGTTAGTATTATCTCTCGTCCGGTCGGTCGATTTGACGCGCCGGAAAATTCGAAAAATACTCACCCTTCCTGCAGGTCAGCGCAAGCTGAATGGCGTTGCCACCGGCGCCGCAGAACGGGTCGATAACGGTGTTGAACGCGCACCGCTTGGCCATGTGGGCCGCCAATACTTCCGGGCAGACGGAAAAAAAGGACACTGTGAACAAATAGAAAGTACGATATTACGACGGTTACAAACGCGCGTCAACGATGATTTTGTCGTGACACTCACCCTCGTCGAGCAATATTCCCTCGTCAAATTTGGAAAAGAGAGCGAATCGTCTTTTCCAATATTTGATTGTGTCCAGAGCTCTTTCTGCCGGAGGCTGTACCTGTTGCGTAGAAGAAATCATGGTTTTATTTTTGCTTTTTTCCACTTCGAACACGACTGCGCGCGGTTTTATTCTTTTCGCATTTTTTATCCGCCATAATCGTACCTTTAATATCTTTCTACTACTACACTCACTACACGTCGAAAGATAACATATGAAAATATACATCTTACATTAAAAAAAAAAGGTACTTTTCGACTATTTTTGGCAAGTCGGTATTTAGTAATCTGGAAGAAACTCCGCGAATAACCCCCATCCATCCGATTTCATCTTAATAATATCCCTACTGGGACCATATCCTCGTTTCGTTTGAATAATTTTTTAAACTTTCGAACGTGATATAATCGCGCGTATACTCACTGCAGCGGTGTTTTCAGCGTTTGCCGGTGCAGGCGGCGTCGGTTCCGGTGCAACCTCCTCGACCCTCTCGACGACGGAGGCGCACTCGGCTAAGTCGGAACCGAGAGCGACTTCGTGCACGGCGACGCATGCCGTCTGCGCATCCTCGGCCCGAACGCTGGGCTCAACAATGCTTTCGCACGCGACGTCTTGGACGGTCATGCGTGCCGTCTGTGTTTCCATGGCCCGAACGCTTGGCTCGTCGCGGCCACACGCGACGTGTCGGACGGTCTCGCGGTCGGTCTGCGTGGACGCGACCGCGAGAACCGCCGGACGGACAGTGTCCACCATAGATGCCCCGATGGCGCATGTTTGATGGACAAGCAAATCGCAAACTGTAAACGAAAACATAAAGAACGTGTTAGAAGCGCTCACCTGTTGGTAAGAATTACGGTTTTGACTTACTCTCGCATTTCAACATATCATAGACGTAAGGACGCCGAAAGTGACACACGACACAATCTGCCCACCATCCGGGGTTAAAGTCGCCAGAAGACGTATTGAAGAAACAACGATGCTGTACGGCAGACATTTTGTACATGTGATGCTGCTGCAAGTAAACTGTTGAATATATATCCGTATGAATCAGAATGAACAATTTCGATTAGTTCATTCGTTATTATACAATGTCAATTTAGATTCACTTAGCAACCTGTTGGACTCAAATAAACGTTCTAATAGTCAGGTAATATTTTTTGTTATTATGTTTTTGGCAATATCGTCGGTTTTCTACTGGTTTTTTTTCGGTCTTCTACTGAGTTCACTAGATTTTTTATGCGCATTAATGCTCTACATAAAATTCATTGTCGAATAGAAAGAGGGGGTGTTTTTATACCAGATGATGAATTTTAATCGAACCCGGTCGTAATATTTTTTTAACGCTTACTACGAACGATTTGAATGAAAAATTGTCATTCGACGTTTGAAAATTCGTAAGAAAATAAATACTTTATTTTAAATACAATTACACTAAACTATACTCATGTCACATTGATAACAACCATCTCGTAAATAGTTTAAATATAGAGTCTTATGTACAGCAGAACCGCGTGTTGTCCCGAATCGTGTTCACGCGTCCGGAATCTCGTTGACGGGAGGTCTAGTTTTTGGCCTTGCCGGACACCGAGACGTCGGCGCACGCCCTGAACTCTTCCTGCGGCCCGCAGCCCAACGCGCCGGAGCCGTTCTTGCAACTACCCCATCTGTTGCCCGCCACGTATCTCCATTGCAACACGCACTGGCTGCACGTCAACCCTTTGGGCAGTTTGTATTTCATCTCGTACACCTTGCTCTCGGCGCCGACGTAGAAACGAGTTTTGTGCGACACGCCGCCGTCGTTGGCATTCGCCTTGCGCAAAACGTGCTTGTTCAGGCACTCCTGAGTGACCACTTTCTCGGGATTGTTGTTCGCGCACAGCTTGAACTCGAAGTATCCGCGATGGCTGGCCGTCAGATCGACGCGTACGTTTATCGACGTTCCGGACTTATAGCGACGCACGATCACGCCCAGTCCGTACTTTCCGCCGGCCTCGTGTTCCCTGGGCTGTAACGACGATAAACGATTATCGATAAAACTATAATAATGTCATCTACAGTGGCGCATTTAGGCCGGGGCCACCCGGAACTTTATCATCTCCAACTACCACATGATAATTGATATTTTATTATAATTTGATTTCTGTGTTAAATAATCCCTCATAGGCCCTTCGGGCCACCGAGTTTCGCGCTACGCCACTGGTCATCTCTTCTCGCAAATTACAACAAAAATACCCGACGACGAAACATAAAAAGAAATAATCGCTCGTCGTCCCTCCGCCTGAATTGTTTCCGCCGGCGTGCAAACGCACGCCGATGTACTACTACTACATCGCGGTTCGTATGATTTACCTGTGATTCGTCCCACGGGTCACCGCAAACACCGCATTTGCCGCCGTTCGTCTCGTGTTGCCTTGTAAAGCCGCCGCAATACAATCCGCTATCGCTGTAATTCGGTGGCGTGTTGAAGCCATATCTGTCGACGGGGGGAAAGAATATTTAATATTAATTTTTGTTCTCGTTGTTTCGAAATCCAAGTTCAATATCATATAGACCATAGAGCATACTACTAAGACCGTGTTATCATGTCCACGTGTTTACACTCACCTCCACATAGATGCCCTGGAAGGTGGTTCGATTAGTCGTCCGTGACCGTGTGATTCTTTATATGCGGACGCCCATAGAAGAAATCCGATAATCAATTTCGGTCCGAAGAGCATGTTGATCTGCGAAAAAAAAAAGGAGAATAGGTTGTAGATTATCATTATTACGTTCTTCGATAGTGAGTGTGGATAGTAAATAATAGCACAAAACTTATTATTAATTACCTTTTAGAATTCGATGAATCGAAGGCTGCTAGAGAGAATGTTATTGATTCGCCTCGTCCAAAGCAAGAAAAAAGTGAAAACTCGATGAACGCGTTGGTTTTCGAAACAGTGAACTTTTTAAACTAGGAAACTAGCTGACACAAATGCCACTCAATGAAAACTGTCTCCTAGTCGCCGCGACGATCGTATTTTTATAGACCGGTTGACACACATTATTCAAAAGAAAAAGTTACCAAATGTTATGAATGATGAATGAATTTGTCATTATCGTGAAATATATTTCCGGTGTTTGCAATAACATCACTGTAAAGCCGCGTTTAGACTAGGATATATTTGACGGAAATATATTTGTCATCAAAATCGTGAATTTTCGGTGACTTTGTAATCGTGACGCGTGTCCACACTCCTATGACATTTCGTTACTATTAGAAGACACTTATTCGGAAAATATCGATGTGATTTTTTTTATTACTTTTATATACATTTGCGGAAATGAATTTAATAAAAATAATGTTAATGGTAATATTTTGTACCGGTTTGGACTTATAATTTAAAAAAATTAGTTATTCCAATAGGTATCTCCTGACCATATTTTTAAATCATAATCACATAAAAATCGTGAATTTTCGGTGACTATGTAATCGTGAAATATATCTTACTCGGAAATATAAAAAAAATGCTTATTTTATCCTGACGTTAATTTTTATTTAGTGCATTAGTGCGTATGAAAAATCGTCTTTCATATTTGATGATTTTTAATCGAAACCATTCGTACTATTTATACATTTTTTCCCCTAAAACCCTTCAACCAAAACCTTTTTTTTTTTACTAACATTGTTATTATTAGAGATATTCAATAATGTTTCATATATTAATTTATATATTTAACAATACATATTTCTATTTTCTAGCAGCTGACTTTTCAGACATTACATATACTCGAATACTAAGTGACACAGTAGAAGACCGAAAAAAAAACCAATTGAAAACCGACAATATTGCCAAAAACATAATAACAAAAAATAGTAACTGACTATTAGAACGTTTATTTGAGTCCAACAGGTTGCTAAGTGAATCTAAAATCACATTGTATAATAACGAATGAACTAATCGAAATTGTTCATTCTGATTCATACGGATATATATTCAACAGTTAACTTGCAGCAGCATCACATGTACAAAATGTCTGCCGTACAGCATCGTTGTTTCTTCAATACGTCTTCCGGCGACTTTAACCCCGGATGGTGGGCAGATTGTGTCGTGTGTCACTGTCGGCGTCCTTACGTCTATGATATGTTAAAATGCGAGAGTAAGTCAAAACGATAATCCTAACCAACAGGTGTGCGCTTCTAACACGTTCTTTATGTTTTCGTTTACAGTTTGCGATTTGCTTGTCCATCAAACATGCGCCATCGGGGCATCTATGGTGGACACGGTCCGTCCGGCGGTTCTCGCGGTCGGGTCCACGCAGACCGACCGCGAGACCGTCCGACACGTCGCGTGTGGCCGCGACGAGCCAAGCGTTCAGGCCATGGAAACACAGACGGCACGCATGACCGTCCAAGACGTCGCGTGCGAAAGCATTGTTGAGCCCAGCGTTCGGGCCGAGGATGCGCAGACGGCATGCGTCGCCGTGCACGAAGTCGCTCTGGGTTCCGACTTAGCCGAGTGCGCCTCCGTCGTCGAGAGGGTCGAGGAGGTTGCACCGGAACCGACGCCGCCTGCACTGGTGAACGCTGAAAACACCGCTGCAGTGAGTATACGCGCGATTATATCACGTTCGATTGTAAGATTAAAAAATTATTCAAACGAAACGCAGATATGGTTCTACAGTAGTCTTAGTAGGGATATTATTAAGATGAAATAGGACGGATGGGTGTTATTCGCGGAGTTTCTTCCAGATTACTATATACCGACTTGCAAAATATTGTCGAAAAGTACCTTTTTTTTTTTAATGTAAGATGTATATTTTCATATGTTCTCTTTCGACGTGTAGTGAGTGTACAGTAGTAGAAAGATATTATAGGTACGATTATGGCGGATAAAAAATGCGAAAAGAATAAAACCGCGCGCAGTCGTGTTCGAAGGGGAAAAAAACAAAAATAAAACCATGATTTCTTCTACGCAACAGGTACAGCCTCCGGCAGAAAGAGCTCTGGACACAATCAAATATTGGAAAAGACGATTCGCTCTCTTTTCCAAATTTGACGAGGGAATATTGCTCGACGAGGGTGAGTGTCACGACAAAATCATCGTTGACGCGCGTTTGTAACCGTCGTAATATCGTACTTTCTACTTGTTCACAGTGTCCTTTTTTTCCGTCTGCCCGGAAGTATTGGCGGCCCACATGGCCAAGCGGTGCGCGTTCAACACCGTTATCGACCCGTTCTGCGGCGCCGGTGGCAACGCCATTCAGCTTGCGCTGACCTGCAGGAAGGGTGAGTATTTTTCGAATTTTCCGGCGCGTCAAATCGACCGACCGGACGAGAGATAATACTAACGCGTCTTTTGTTTTTTTGCCCTCAGTTATAGCGATAGACATCGATGCAAATAAAATAAAAATGGCTAGAAAGAACGCCGAAATTTATGGAGTGGCCAGCCGGATTGAATTTATAATTGGGGATAGCTTCAAAGTAACCCCCGGCATGAGGGCCGACGCCCTAGTCACGTCCCCGCCCTGGGGCGGTCCGTCGTACTCGGCGCAGCCGACGTACGACGCCCGTGACCTCTGCGGCCGGGACGTGGGGGGATTGGCCGCTATCCTTAAACTGGCCGGGCGCGTGGTGACCAGTAGAATACTGCTCCACGTGCCCAAAAATATCGATCTGACACAGGTACGTCCGACGATTTTTGATTAATTGATACACATCAACGTATCGTCTTGGCTCTACGACCGACAGTAGTTATTTTATCCGTACCTCTGCCCGCCGCCCCGATTTTTTAACTCCGGTTGACGTTTTTTTTCATTGTCACTCCACTGACGTCTTTTTCTATTGTATAATTCGAAAAATAACAAAAAAGAGATTTCATTATCATACCGAACGAGATGATAGTCGATATAATTATAATCACGACCATGTCATTACGTTGTCGGCTGTGTCTCCTACGCCTCGAATCGATAGTTATTGTTTTTTTATTGTTTCCATATAGTGCTCAATCTTGGCCAGGAAAGGCGGATTCCGGGTCAACGAATTCGAAAAAGTGTCCATCGACGGCAGGCCTAACGCCTTGAACATTTACCTAAAAGAGGTTTGTATAATGATATGATACTTGCACGAGTATGATTTGGAATTTTCGTTTAATTTGTATTTATTTGTTTAGATCGAACGGTACCCGAAAAGAGGTTCTCCGCCGCCAAGGCCGACGGTAACGAAACTAATAGATTTAAAAACTCAGAGTAAGTAGACAAATATTACATTATTGTTTTCTTAATAATAATATTGTTTTTGACTTGATATTAATTTTTTGATCTTTTTTTTGCTTACAGCTCTGACCCAGCAACAAAAATTCACGGCTGTACGATGTAACGATCCAAATTCTTACAGATCGTATTTGAAACACGTTAGCGACACTTGTCGTAACGAAACTTGATTGAATCTAATTGAATAAATATTTCTATAATTATAAACATATCCCCGATTCTTCTGTATTCATTTCCACTTCTTTATCGTGAAGTGAAAATGGTTTGTACAAAAATGTTGACGTATACCCTTTATTTTGAGTAAAAATGCAACTGTTATCAAATAATATTTTGGCTTGCAAAGTGATAAAGTGTACAAAAAGATTTTTTAATTTTCCAACCAATTTTTGTGATATTTCCTTCCATAAAAACTTCACCTAAACTATCAGGAACATAAAAATTAAATGAATAATCTAAATCGCGGTCTAACCGGTCTCGATCGATGCCCTAAAATTACTAACGGCATTTATTAATTTTTTGAAAGTAAACCTTCTAAATAAGTGATTTTCATACTGGGTTCCTTCTATATAAGAACACGGTGGTCCGTGACAAAAAAAAAATTCGAAAACCATTGCTCTCTTAAGTATTGACGATCATAGGGAATTAAAGATATCGACTAAAAAGATTTGTCAAAACTGAGAAACTCAAAATTGAGAAAAACTGTACAAAGTAGATGATTACTTAGTGTGAAAAATTACAAAATATCCACTATAGTGAAGTTGTATGTGGAAAAATATTAGTTTATACTATAGTATATAGTAATATGTACTCGTAAGATTAAAAAAAATTTTTTTTAAATACCCATTAGGATCGGTATAATTTATACGTGTAATAATTGATCACGTTACTATTTTATTACTACTTTAATTATATTTTATTATTTTTTTTAGCTGTTATTAATATCATTGCGTCCATATTTTTGCATTTTTATTATTCGAAATATGAATTGTGCAGAAGAGTTTACACGGACGATTTCAAGCTCGTATGATTAATTTTCTCACGCGTTGACATTATTACGTATTTTCGCGCTTGTTGGAAATTTACTATAAATCATAAAAATCGTAGGTACATGGGGCTTTTCTAACACCGTCAGTGTGAAGCTGCGTTCGGACCATCTGTCATCGAAATCGTGGGCGGCCGGTGACAATGTGTTTATCAGTTTGTCACTCGCGTCTACACGTCGATATCATGTCGTCATCAGTCACTAAATTTTCTACGTAAATAGTAGAGAAATTATTTAAACACTTGTTTAAACACGTTGTGTAACATTATAGATTATGGAATATATTATATTGTTCGATAAAAAAACAGCACGGTGTGAGACAAACTACAATTTTTTTATTTTTAATAAATACAAATATTAGATACACGAAGTGTGTTGAAAAAACGAAAATGTATGAAAAAAATTAAACACAGGAAAATGGAAACGTCGAAGTATCGGCGGCGTAGTCGCGTCAAACGTTTGCTATATTGCGCTCAACGATATTTTGACCGTGGCCACTCTGGCCGCGATCGACGAGGTGTAAGTGTACTGCAAGGGATCGCACGGGTTGATGTTTCGTAACGACACTTTTTTGACTTGATTCCGATAAGGTCCCCTGTTACGTGGCTTCATCGGAGAGCACAGAAAGTATCCGTTGAAAACTTTACGAATGACCGTCTTAGGATCTTCGCGCCTGTACGAAATCCAAACAAACAAACGATGCAAATGCAATGTTAAAATATTTTAAGTACTCGATCGACGGGCCACCTGCAGTCGGTTAACCGTCGATGTATAATAATTATTAGGGCGCGAATTTCCATGTAGACAACACGTCATCCATTTCGTCGAGATTACTAACAGATTTCTCAATGGCGATAAAAAATTACCACGATTTTTAACCGCCCCATAGATCAAATGAGATGTAATGTTGTTTTTTTCTTATACGTTTTCACAATTATGTTGAGAAAATGCACGTCTAAGAGTAGTGTAATATTTTCATAAAAATATTACGCACTTACAGACGATAATCGCTATGCTGCGAGAAACTCGAGAACCACTTGGTTTACTATTATGGTTTTACAAAAATAATATCGTCATTTAATTTTTGCAATATCGAACGTATAACCGACGATAACATCGCGTGATATGAAGAAAACGGTGTGCCGAACACACACACACGGATGTACAACAACAATACGTAAATAATGAAAGTCGGTTTTATCCGTTCGATGTCTCCCCCCCGTTGATGGATGATTATTTTTTTCTATCGAATATTGCCGTCGTAATAAACATAGATTTCGATAAATGTAGATTTCTATGGTCGTTCTCCCGTAAGAGGAGGAAACGATTATGTGGCGGCTCGAGCCGGCGTACTCACGTCAAATCTATCTTGAACGTGACAGTGTTCGTTTGCAGTGGATTCTCGGGCGTGATATCGTCGATAGGACCGTGCGCCCTCTCGGGCGTGATGTCCTCGGTCGGGCCGTGCGCCCCCTCGGGCGTGTTGTCCTCAATCGGGCCGTGCGCCTCCTCCTCGGGCGTGAATTCCTCAATCGGTCCGTGCGCCTCCTCGTAATGCTCGACAATGGTGTCTGTTCTGCCGGAGTAGCCGCAATCCTTCATCGGGCACTTGAACAAGTTCTTCCGGCAACCGGACCGGTAGTGGTCGCGGAGTTGTGAGATCGTGTACCATCTGTCATTGCAGTCTTCCATCAAACGTTTTCTCATAGCTGCAAAATATCCTGCTCCTGCTGCTTCGAAGCAAACCAAATCCGCGTTTCCGTCGGTGTCGTCGTTACTGGCCATTGCGTACCGACACTTGAACTTCATGGCCTATACCGAAGTGCAGATGTCGTTCGATAATAATAATATCATTACTCAAGGAAAGCGAGCCGACGACGGAGTAGGTAATTTTTTTCGTTCTAGAACGTTATTCGAATAAAAAAACACCTTTCCCCGTTTTCTGGGTAATTTTTGTAGACTAACCACGCACACTGGGGTACTACTACTCGTGTAGTAGTATGCTATCATCAAACTATCGCGAAATTCCGTCTACCGAAAATCGTTAAATTTTCATATCTATTATTTATTACAATTTATTAAATTAAAACTAACCGTTTTAAAATCTTTTATTTTTGGCTCATCGTTGGTCTCACTGTCTACTTTACGAAATTACGTACATGGGTTATCTAATATTTTTTCTACGCGCTCATTAGAAGCGTTGATTAAGTACATAATATAGATAGGCCACGTCAATGGGCAAAATAGAAACCAGTAAATTAATACTGCAATGTAACGCGGCGCACTTAACCCGTCATAAGTCGCGTATGGGCGCGGGGCTCGTTCCGTTATCAGTTTAGCTACCACTGATTTCGATTTAATTTTTAAATTGTTGAAAACTACGTGCACCTCATGTTATCTCATCTGGGGGGCACTTTTCTATAAACAAAATGACCCAATCCATAGCCTTGTGTTGAAATGACAATAGATTAAACTTGTAAGTTCCGATAAATATAACTGATAATAATGTGTATGTACATTTTTTATTTTTGTTTTTCATCTCCAAGTATGATTTATAATTTTTCAATAATAATTATAATTATTTATGTATGTATTTTTAAATTTTTATATCAGACATTTCTATCTTAGTTTTTTAATTGTAATAAGTAGGGCTCGGATTTCTATGCATTTGCATCTTTTTTTTTGGGATATCTTACGCGATGCTTTCCAAGCTACAAATATGTTTCAAGTACTTCGCGATCTAACCACAATAATTTTTTGGGGCATTTTTTTGCATTTTTAGCGGATTTCATCATTTTAAAGGCCATTTTTTGACGGTTTTAATGTATTTTTTAATTTTTTAGGACATTTTTGACCTATTTGTCGTATTATGACTGAAAAAATTGACCTCATTGAAATACAAGTACTACATAGTAGTATAGTACTACGTAATAAAAATTATTTTCATTTTGAACTATTTCATAATTTTTATTAGAATTTTATTTTTTCCTCATTTTTTAATAATAATTTAATTTGAATTTATTTGATAAACAGTGCATTTTTTGAAACGTCATTTTTTGATATTTTTAGGGTATTTTTTTTAGAGTTTTTAGGTCATAAATGCATTTTTTTGATATTTTTAGGGCATTTAAATCCGAGCCCTAGTAATAAGTTTTGACCACAAGTATTATAACTAGCATTTTATAGGCTCATAACGCGCCTAACTGTGTTAGAAATATAACTGACGGGTTAACGATACCTCTACGACCCCGTTGAGCGCCATGTGCGGGCCCGCGGCGTATGTCATTCCGCAGTCGCACTTTTTCATGTATTTGAAGCACGGCGGGCAGCTGATGTGGGCGTCCTCGCACAACTGGAACGGCGGCAACGTTTGTGTTCCGCAAGAGTAGCACGCCACCAGTTGTTCGACGTCCGGGCACAAGTAATCCATGAGGACGAAAAGATTAATGGAGGAAATTGAAAAAGAAAGGAATAGTACCGAATACGGCGCTACGGTAAGATACGGTTAGGTTAGGTTAGAAAATATTTATGTTCAACAATAATTGGGAAATGTAGGCTAAAGATGAAGGCGTAATATAAGTTTGTGAAAACTGTTCGAGATTCGATAGGGGAATGCGATGAAACTCGTTTCGTCGTCGTGTCTGTTTGTAAATACGATACCGAGCAAAGCGCCGGTTTCCCGCGTTACCGGGCGGGAAAAACGAAAAAAACCGTTCTGTCGTGCGCGTTTAATATTTTCACATTATAACGATATTATAATAGCGTTTGATCTGCGAGTTTGTGCGATTTTTTTCAGTCGCCGCGAATGTTCGCACGCTGTACGGCCCGCGGATGGGCTGCGCGAAATGTCGTTTTTACACTGCAATGATATTACAGTAGAACCTCGATTATCCGAACTAATTGGGACCGCACCTAGTTCGGATACGCAAAAGTTCGGATATTGGAAATATAAAATAAAAATATTTATTATTATTATTAATATTTTATTAGAATTACATTATTACATTACATTATCAGGAATACATTACATTATTAGAAATAAATAAATACATAATTAAATACATTACATTTATTTTATTTATTATAATTTTTTGACATAATTATCAATTTTAATTTGACGAATTTGGATAACAGAACGTTCGGATACGCTAATTATAGTTCGGATAATAGAGGGTTCGTATAACGGAGGTTCGGATAATCGAGGTTCTACTGTATTTCATCTTATATACCGTGAACAGTAATATCGTTGGGAAAATCGAACGTGTGATTAATTTTTTCACGCGTTGACATCATTACGTATTTTCGCGCTTGTTGGATGATTTACTATAAATCATAAAAATTGTAGGTACACGGGGCTTTTCTAACAACGTAGTCATTGTATAGCTGCGTGACGTTGTTTTTCTAACACCGTCAGTGTGAAGCTGCGCATTCGGACCATCTGTCATCGAAATCGCGGACGGCCGGTGACAATGTGTTTGTCAGTTTGTCACTCGCGTCTACACGTCGATATCACGTCGTCATCAGTCACTACTCATTGATAATTTAGCATAGGCGTAAGAGGATTTAATTAAATTACCTAATCGGAAATAATATTACCGATTATTACGTGCAATGCGTGCGGAAATAAATAAAATTAAAATAATTGGTAATGTTTCGTGTCGTCGTTTTGGACATGTAATTTGAAAAAATAATTTATTCGAACAAGTATGTATATTATCTACTCGACATATTATTAAAACGTATTTTGTATTCATATTTATACTCCGGGAACTTATTAGTTTTTCATTGTCTACCATAAATCACTCGATTTCGAAAAAATGATGTGGAAAAAAAAAAACAAAACCAAATTTTATAATACATGACGTATAGTCTAGCTATATATTTAAAACGTAATTATATCATAATATTATATTGGTGCGATAATTGATTCATTGCCGAAACATTATAAACTTTTTTGTACGAATGAAAATGTACGTTTCGAACTTTTAATCCGACGACGAAAAAATCAAACGTACTCTGGACACACACTATTGAAATACATATTTTAGTATGGCAAAAACATTATAAGGGATATGTTTATTATTTTAACGAATAGCTAATTGTCGGAGAACAGTGGTGACGAGAATAGCTTATAAATTCCCGACACAAGCGCTTTTCCAAGTTTCATAAATGACAAAATTAAAAAAAACCGATATTGTGATTATATAGCACGTTTTTGTAATCGGCCCGTTTCATACGAAATACACCGCGATCGCTAGTGGTCGTAATGGAATTTGATAAGAACGTCACCGGCCGTTATCTACACGCTCGTCCCGGTGACAATGCAACCACAGAATAAATGAAATGAAATTAATTAAATAATTAATTGAATTAAATTTCATTTATTCTGTGATGAAAGTAACATTTTATAACGATAACACGAACGTATCAATCAAATTTGATTTTTTCAAAAATATTGGTGAAAATAGAAAACAAAAAAATTATTTCAGCGGGTACGTTAGAAACTACGATATCGTTGACAGATAACAGATTGTTGTTATTGTCAGACAGTAAAATTTTTAATTTCTTTTCCTCTGATCTATTCTTGTTCCGAATAATGTTCCTCAAAAGTGTACGTTTTCCAAATACTTTCTCAGTCGTGTACAATTTTTTGTTTTATCACAATCCAATAGTACGTTGGAAAACATTCGAACGTTAAAATAGGTATACCTATAGTATTGAATATTATAGAATGTTAACCGCAGTTTTTTAGATTTTATTTTCGATTATGTATTATGTAAGTAATCTCTACTCAATGATATTGTATTTATTTAATTATGTGTTTCAACTTTATTCATGCTGTAAATCAATTGTTGAGTAAACGATTCGATTCGTTCGTGTGAGCGAAAGTATAGTTTGCGATGTTGAATTGTGTTTAACTGTTTTTAATTATTTTTAGATATTACGTATTGTTTATTCTAAGTATATACACACTAGTATAAAATGAAAAAAGTGGAAAATCAATACGCGCCATTGTATCGCTGTGAATTAATTTTTTATATTATAATTTGGGCTTCAGGCGTAATTCTTATTGTTTATAATATATTAGATATTAGTTCTAGTAAGCAATTTATAATTCATTTTCATAGCTATATTCATTTTACTTATGATTTTATTTTATTTTTTCATCAGATATCAAGAATTCGGACATACCCGATTTAGTACCCGGTTGGTCATGGCTCGGACGAAGGAAAGATACTTGTCCAGAATGGAGAATATGGACTACGTTTATAATATACTCATTAGGTCCATGGGTTATTTTACATTCGTCGATATTGTTATTAATTCAAAACTATTATTCAAAGGTATTATTTTTAATTAATTAATTTTTTCTAAGAATCAGTAAATAATAATAATAATAATAATAATACTACGATTGTTTTTCTTGTTATTTTACATAAATAGGTATCGACGTTACGTGACATATGGTTTGTTACTGTGACAAGTTTATGCATTGCTTATAATTTTGGTTTGTTATCGATTTTTATGTTTATCGGTTTGACTTTAATTTATTATTGGTTATTATTATTCGGTAATCAATTAATCGTTTGGATCACAAGCATACTAATACTAGGATTTTGGTCATATTTCGATTCTTTATTTGTGAGTAAAGATATTACAAATTAAAATATTTCATATAATATAATTTTTTTATCGTGTATGCATTTACTTTTAGACTTTTATTGATCCTAGTTCTGATGGAGAGATTGCCTATTTGTTACTGTTGACACTATATTGGCACCAACTACGTTGTTTGAGTTTTTCACTAAGCTCATTGGATAAAGTTAAAAGTAAAACTTTGCCAAAATATCTACACTTTTTAGCGTATTCTTTTTACTTGCCGTGTTTTTTTTTCGGACCAATCATTATTTATACAAAATTAAATGTTAGTTACTAAACAAGAAACGAAACAATAATTTTAGTCGATTATTACCTATTTATAGTATTATTTTCTTTTCAACAGGACACATACAAAAGTGCCAACATAAAATCATTGCGCCAACGTTTATTCACCTTGATAATACATTTGATCAGATACTTTTTCTGGATGTTCGTTGCAGAGTTCATACTGCATTATGTCTACATCAATATGTTTTTACAAAATATTAAAGTATGTTTTATTCTATCCAATAATTATGTTTTTTTAATGTTTAGTTGAGTTGATTCAATTTTATTTTATATTTCAGGCATTTAAAAATTTCGGAATCACCGCGCTAAGTGGGTTTGGTTTTGGAATGGGACAATTTTTTTTCATCAAGTATACATTTATATATGGTACTGTAATTACGGTTGCACGATTTGACGAATTTATCGAACCTCCCAAGCCACCAAAATGTATTTCACGGATTTATTTATATTCTGACATGTGGAGAAATTTTGATCAGGGACTTTATGATTTTTTAAAAGAGTAAGTTTATTTTCATTTTATTTTATAAAAAAGACAAGTATAAGAGGTTAGTTCAATAGATTTTAGTGAAAATGAAGTTGAGTACACGATTAAGATTATTTAAAATTTAAATTGTTTTAACTCGAAACGCTATTTATTTTGATTTACTAGAATATTTAATTTTATATTTTTATTTGAAATAAGATTTTAATCTTTTATTATTGAGTGATAAAAGTTTTGGATTAATTTTAACAGCTTTTTCAAGTGTGCTGCACTTTATAGGTACTGCTAAGATGGTAAATAATTTTTAATGAAATTAATATTAAAATTAAATTGCACCTAAGTAAATAAGTTTGAATTCAATGTTTTCAACATAGCTAAGTAATAGATATTTGAAGTGTTCTCAGTGGATCTCTACAAAATATTGTTGGGTTTAGTTATCTACACATTTTACACTGATTGCTAACTACATTCACAGTATAATTTTGATTAGACATAACTACATAAGCTTGTTAATTTTGAAAAAGGATTATTCATGATTATTACAATAATATTAGGCTACATTTTTTTAATGAAAATTGCAATTAATATTAAATGAAATACCATTTTAATTAAGTGTTTATTCATTGAAAAAGTATACTTGTTCGAAAGTAAAGTTAAATTTGCCAACATATGTTGTCGGATAGTTATAAATTAGTTCATTTTTCAGACTAGTTTTATTTTCATACTTATGTTTATTTTTTCGACTCTCATTAAGAAACCAATCATAAAAATATCTTGCTGAATGTATCGCTGACCAACTATGAGGATAATGATCGTGTCTCCATTCGTAGGAATTTTTTTCCGGATGAAATTGCACTCCTACAAATGGATAACTCTTAGATTCTATTATTGAAATGAACGTCAAATTATGTTCATCTTCGTTTGTTGTAATAGGATACCAAAATTCGTCTAAATTCATCGATGTAAAGTTTTTTTCTGTCATACAATTCCTGTAAAAAAAAATTTTAACAAAAACAAAATTGATGATTTTAATTAAATTTCAGTTTCAGTGAAGTATTACTAATATTTTATTTAACTCGACTCTAATATTTAATAAAAAGAAAGGTACGTAAATAATTATTAGGCAATTAAAAGTTTTAAAATAAGTTAATTTAAGTTTAATAAGTGGTATGTAAAGATTTCATTAAATACATCAATTTGTCACAATTTATTTATATATTTCTTTATGCAGCAAAGTTACGATGTTGAAATTAATTTATATGACTTGTTATCAATTTTCAAACATTAAGATATGAGTTTTTAGTTATTCTCTTATACTTCTTATAAGATCATACATAATTTTCTATCTAGATCAAGTGTACAAGTTCACATTATATCTCAGATTAATATATTATTTTAATATTAATGACTATTGGCTAGTATATTTATTCACATTTTATAGTTTTTTTTAAAAAATTGGGTTATTTAAATTCACCTGATTCAAGTAAGAATCGAATAGTTATTTAAAAATGAAATAATATCAAATAATTATATACATACTTATGATAATTTACTGTGACTGGTTTTGTCAGTAATACTTCTCGAATGTCATCGGGCATAGTTTTGAACAACATACTTTTTTTATCCATTCCTGGTATAAGTTTTAAAGGTAAATTTACATTCGTAGCATGACATTTACATAAAGGATTGTTTCCATTAATCGTAGATAATAAAAGAAGTTCAAATCCCAGACAAACTCCAAGTATTGGGAAATGATCATCTATTTGGTTTATCTAAAAAATTAAAAAACCCATATATTTACATATTAATTTATTATATACCTATATATATTTATCAAAACGTATGTGTAATTTTTCTAGTTAGTATAAAATTTTAGTGAAGTCAACAAAAAAAGAATGATCTTGCATAAATCAAAAGTGAATTGTAAAATGTGAAACTATTGTTTTGTTATTGTTTGCAAAAATGTAATATTATTTATAATTGCACCTAAAGGTATTAGATAATGACTTTCAATTAATATGTGTTTTTGATGTTTTTATAACATTTTCAAATTTTAATAGCAATTTAAAATCGAATATCAATATTTCGATCATTATTTCATGTCTACTTTTACACACTTAATAATATTTTGAAAAATAAAAACAGTCAGATTTTTTTAAATTTGTTAACATAAAAAAAAAAAAAAAACAAAAATTGATAATCAACTTAATATTATGACTTGGCTTCTTAAATCATGCCACTCAAGCCATTCTATCCATCATCACATAAACCTACTGTAAATATAATTGACGATAAATTGAGTACTCTCATAATAAATGTTGAAAAAAAAATAAAAAATATATATTGTGATTATATTATATCACAGGTTTTATGAATTGTCCCATTGATGTTTCGTCTACGGACTAATAATCAGAAATACTAAGATTACATTACATTTCAATCTATTCCGTTTTCATTACATTTTTGTATTCTTTTTCTTTAGCGGAGTTCAAATTTATGAAATCTAGGTAAGTTTCATTAACATTTTCCAATTCACTCTGTCTTATAAGCGTTGAATTATTTTCACTTAATAACTTGTGTTGTTTGATAATATTAAAAAATTATATTACATATTTACACGTTTAGCAATGCGAAAAATTTCATACGTCGACCGACTGATTCCAAAATTAATATCAAATTCACTTCCTCCTCCAGGAATCAAAATTCCATTAACATTTTTTACTACATCCCTATAAAATATTGAGTAATAGTTAATATCGTGTATTATAGTTATTATTTTAGACAATATGTTGTTATTCTATTGTAATGACACAATATTACGAACTCATAATATTCAGTAGTCCGATTGGTAAAAACTGGTACAACTCGTCCTCCCGAAGCTTCAATAGATTTGACATAAGAAGCTGCTATGTACGTATGATTTGATGGTCTTATTTTCTTTAAACTCGACCAGTAAACTTCTTGTGCCAGTATTCCGATTACTGGTCTTTGATTACCTAGGTTTATTTTTACAAAAAAACTCAAAATAAAAATAAAATAAACTGGTAAATACATTCTGTTTTAAAATTTGTGTACTGAATTTAAATTATTTATAATAAAATAAAACGTATAACTTAAATACTTGCAATATTATTTTAGGCGTACCCTTTTGGTACAGAACTAATATGTAAAATATTTAATTTGACCTTGGCCGATGTGAAATAAGTCAATCAAACGCATTCTCTTGATTACATATTTAATTTTTTTTAAATTTTGGAATTTGGACCATATTATCTATTTTGATAACTTTGGGTGATTTGTATTCTCATTGCTCGTCATTTATTATATCATTTATAAGCTGAAGCATTGAATTAATTAATTTACAATATTTGTCCATTTTGTTGAATAATTTTTGTAAATCTTTGTTTTTTCTTTTCTCAAACATGCTTGTTTCTCAGTTATAGCGTGGACCATTAATATGGTACGGAACACATTTTGATCAAATACGAATAATATTCTTTCGCATTCTTTTGTTAACAATCAGATCTCACCTATAGTATGATCATGTTTTGAATAACCAGAACAACAATTTAGAATTCAAGAGTTGAATAATTATATGTAAATAGGTACACAATACATTTGGATAAATAAATATCTATAAATAAAGTATCTAAATAAATAATTGAATTCAGAAGAGTGGCAAAAGAATTAATTACAAAATACAGTAAATATTGTATTGAAAATGTTAGGTATTATTTATTAACTCATATTTTAAGTGCATACAATCGATCGTCAACTGTACATTTAAAAACAAATTTAACATTTCGTACAGTTTTATTAATATTGGACTTGTCTCAGTTTTAATAAAATTACATTTCTATCACACCTTATTTATATATATACATTACACAATAAACGTATTTTAATATTGTTATTTTTTCAGGTATATATACAGACCGTCCGGTTGTAATTCAGAAAACGTAAACCTCGGTACCAAATTAACCAGATCGTTCATGTGTTTTGCATTTATATTTATTTGGCACGGGTTGTCATGGGAAGTTTTTTTGTGGACTCTGTTCAATTTTATTGGGATCACGTTGGAAACATTAGCGAGGTCTTTTGGAAAAACGCCTTATTACCTACGTTATATTAAAGTAATTGAAATCATTATCATTATATTGATTTAAGGGCAACGCCTAATGTTATGAAAAGTGATAATTAAGGATTATTAAGGAAATGCTGCAATTTGTTGTTTTGAAAAATTTCAAAAGGTTGGAAATTCTTATCTGATTAGAGTAGAATCAATATATGATTATGATTTATTTATTGACTCATTTTATATGTCTGAGTTTAATTTTAAAAATTAATAATAAATAATTTTATATTTTATATTGGAAAAAACAAAAAATTTTAATCGATAAAATTCAGAGTAAAATGTTTAAAATTCGGAGAGTGCTTTTTCCAGAATAAAAAAGTCATACATTTTATGGACTTAAAAATACAAAGACAATTAATAATTCATTTTTTTTTTTTTTTTTTCATTATTATCGTCGTAGAGCAATCTTAGTGGATCCAACGAAAGGCGTTTGGTAGCACTTATAACCAGTCCTTTGACAATGTTGTCGGCCATTTCAAACTTTTTTTTTTTCGGCGGAATTGACGCTGGCTGGAGCTTTTTTGAAGCAATATTTGTATTGAGTAAGTCATTTTTCAACTGTTTACTTTGGATGCTATAGATTGATCTATATACATTTTTTTTTTTTCTCAGACACGTGGATCGAAAACACTATTATTATCATAATATTTTATTCAATGTGTCAAATATCTATAGAGTTTAATCATTATAAAAAAACAAAACAACAATAAATAAATCAGGTAACATATCTTAATAAGGTACACATTTTTTTTTTTTTAAAATATTAACACAAACCGTTAAATTTATAATAATAATCAGGAGAATTTACATATTAGTTCCTATTATATTGTATAATTTAATGATTTAAGTAGGCTATACATATTATACACACACATATATATATGTGTGTATATATTTAATCTAATTTAATAAGTATTATAATTTAAGTGTTTGATACAGAAATAATCAAAATTAATTTATCTCATTACATTTATACATTGATTCTAATATTTGTAACAATTTAGTATTTTTTTTTTTACTTTTCTAAGATAATGTTTTGTAACTATTCAATTATTAATAAAACTTTTGTATTGTTTACAACTATAATGATATAGTTTGTATAATTCTATTATTATCACAGCTACCAGTTATCATACTGTACTTGAAGTCAAAAAAAAAAAAAGAAAAAAGAAATCAGACTGCGATTCCTATGATTATTGTCACTCCCCTAGTCTTGCATCATTTCAGTACGAGGTACGGCTGTGTGTACTCTTATTATTTTTCAACGTCAACTCAAAAATCAATGTAACGCGGGTGTTGGTTAATCTAAAATTGGTCAAAATTGTTTTTTTTTTTTTCGGAAACACGAGTTTGCCAACATTTTTCACAGTTTATTTTTTTTATTTTCGTTCGTGATCTGAACACCACCGAACAATTTGATTAATGACCTTTTTAAAGTATAATCTGTGTTTAATTTCCAAGCTTCAGCGGTGCTACGCAGAACTTTTTAAGGATTTTTATTGCCCCAAAAAGTCTTCTCCGAATAAAAAACACATTATAGCATAACATATACCTTAGTGATCTCGTTTCGCTCAAAAATATAAAAAAAAATAGCGTTTAGTATTAAATTGTTCAATGTATATTATGTAACATGCATGTATTTGTGTGAATTTAGATTATTTTTCTATTGTTTGCTTAATTTTCAGAGAATATTTAAAATACTTTTCTTTACTTTTTTTTCAAAAAGAACACGCTGAACAATTTTCAAGGAGTATGGAAGGGGCATTCCAGTAACTCAATTTTCTATTTTAGGTTTTGCAAGATATTTTGTTTGTCTGTTTATTCAATGACAGTTGTACAAGATTGTTTAGAAAATAGGTAAACCATGTATTTAGTAAAATATTAAATTAATTGCACATGAAATCAAAAATCTATAGTCTATGTTTATCTAGAAGAAAGGCTATATTATTATCTCAAAATTATTTAAAAATTTGAAATGGACTACCGGAAATCGACGGATACTTCTTTTCCCACTCTTAGTACATCTTATAAATAGTCCCATTAAAGCTAAACTTATTTTTGTGTACACTTTCAGTCGCTTTCAGTTACTATGCTATAATAATAATAATAATAATAATAATAATACTTGTTTATGATTTAAATTTACTCTTTATAATATTGCTTGAAATAAGTATTAAGTATATAAAATTATAAATATCGAAAGAGTAAAATTTAAATTAATAGCTTTCTATTACTATTTTAATTTATAATTTGATACAAGTATTTGTTTATACTATTCAATTTATTGTAGTCGACTATTTATTATCATAATATGTGATTACTGATTTATAGTTATGACACGAGTGAATTTTTTTTTCTAGATCGCGTAAATTCTATAAAAAAAAATTGCTCTAAACTAGGTTTTAAATATTTTCAAGTACTCGAGAAATGTTTTAGTTATTTATTTTGGTTTCGTTCGGTTCGAAAAAAATAAAACTATTATGTCTCTTCCACGAAGAGACGCACGTGCATTTCAATTTCATTCTGAGGATTCGAGACGAAGTATTTTTTTCAGACTACGAGCCCCTCTACGACGTACGTATAAGCGATGAAAGAAAAAAAAAACGTGTTAAAAAGGGTAAGTCGTCAACGTGTAAATAATAATAATAAGTGGATGTTTTTAGAACCGATTATGGAACGTTTATTATACACGTGTACAATAATGTTGCTTTTCTAAGAACTTCAAATGGCTTTTCTAAATTTTATTATCGAAAAATTTAATAAGAAGATATTGTAATAATTTTTAAATTCTGAACCATTTTTGGTCAAAATTTTCAGCAAAAAGTTATTGCGGCTTGAAAATGAACGTTAAGATTACGGACCGATTTACATTACAATGCGTAAAAGTGTATAAAATATGTAATTACATAATATTACATTTCAATTATGGGAAACCACCGGAGAAAATACATTTTCCTGTCGACAAGAGACGAATGACGAGGGACGTCAACTGGAAAGGTATGGGTTATGAAAAATGTAATTAATGTGTTAACAGCTTAACCAATAAAGGAGTCGCTGTTAGGACAAATGTTCGCATAAATGTAATACAAAGTGCTTTGAGATGCTTAAAGAAATATCGCTTTTCTTTAACTTGTTTAACGGCCCGTTTTGAGTTGAAAAAAAAAAAACCATTTCCTAGTATCTACCTGACTCGTTTGTATAAAACGTCGTTTTCGACGACGAAGATTAATAATAGATAACTTACGTTCGTTTTTTTTTTTTTTTTTTTTTTTAATAATATTTTAAAAACAAATGTTGAATATTCACGTGAATAATGTGTCTATGGTTCTTTTTCTCTTTGTCGCGCTTAATTTTATTTTAAATTATTCCGAACTACTAAACATCGTAACAGCGCCCCGAGTACATTTGATTGTTGTCGGTGATTATTTATGGTATCGGACATTTCGGCGTGGCAAGCGAACGGCGCAACAAATTTTTGCAATGTTCCAATCGATGGTAAAAACGAATTTTCCATACTCTTGTCGTACTCGAATGAAAGTAAAAACAAATTCCAATGTCTGTGAAATTTATCAGTAAGTGAAAAACCCGTTTTTTTTTTTTAAACGTAATAAATGAGAAGAAATATCGATTAACATATTATTATTATTGTCTTTGGGCAGGCGCACGATACAATTTCATAATTTTCTTCAAAAAGCATATTTTTCTCGAAAGCTTAGCCCGGCTTTGTCTATAAGTCCAAATGCAGCAACTCCACTTCACGCCGAAACGTCCGCATCCGGTAATAATCACTAACAGACGCGTTAGATTACCAATAGATTACTCGTTTTTTTTAGATGTTTCGGACGTACACTCTAAACGTTGTACCCGTGTACTTTCTCGACTACAAAACGGTCTCGTCCTTTGACGTATAAAATATAGATTTATGTATTATGTAATACTATAAGCGAATAGTTTAATGGTTCGAATCACTCGGAGTCGAAATGAAAGAAGGCGGCGCGGCGGCGGTCAGAATAAATAAACTGCGGTCTGCGGGTACAGCGAATATTCTTCTAAATCACTTCATTCACTTTGCCTCGAATCGTTTTTGCACGTCTAAAACCATTTGCTTTGTATTGGATACAATGTTGCGGACGAAATATTTAGCAATAAAGCCCGACTGCGCGGGAAATCTGAAATCGATTTTGTTTTACAACACAATTCAGGTGAATATATGTATTATAATAAATACGTGTAGATATAGATTCATATTTCGGAGTCGTATTATACGAGTAGGTGTAGTGTGAAATTCAGAGGGAAAATTATTTCAAATATTACACACGGAGAGTTGGTCGAAAACATCGACGGTAATAATACGTAATATTGACGTGTTTTTTTTTTAAAAAATGATAAAAACCGTTTTACAAGCCGAGGAAAAATAACGTTAAAATCACCTATCCGCGTCAATATCACACGTGCCCTTTAATCTGTACGGTATGTACAGGATGAATCGGCCGAGCGGATTTTGCCGTCGCCGTTTCGAAAATACGTTCAAATATATTATATTATAAATGATTAAGTTTCTAATTTTCCAAACCCCGGTTTGTTCTCTGATCCGAAGCGGAACTTCAATCTCCTGACGTTTGAACGGTCCGACTCCCCCCACCCCTCCACCCCCACCCCGGCGAACCACCCTGTCGAACGGTCTGCAGATTCCTATCGCTCGGAATAGAATATTATTATTATTATTTATTATTCTCTATACACCGATTTTATGTACAATAATTATTATTATATATTATTTTTGATTATATGGACGTGACACACAATACACTTGGTAGTATAAAATACTTGATCGATAACGTTTTCAACATCAGTATCTCCTCGCGTGACAGTGCTGTTGTTGCACCGCGTCACCTCGGTGATAAGGCGGCGGCGGCGGCGGCGTGGGCGGAAATCCCCCTCTGTCCTGAGACCCCAGCGACTGATTGTCCACCTCGATGATGTCCTCGTTGTCCTTCTGGAGCGTGGAGAAACACATGTCTCTGTTGGCGCAACAACCCTCCTGGTGTCCGACGTTGCACGACGAGGATATGACGCTGGAGCTGTATTTTTTGCGTCGGAAAATCTGCACCGGGAAAAAACAAAACAAAAAGCACACCATGTGAAATCCGCGCGCCTCTCGAGGCGAGATCGCCCGACAGCGATTACTTTGGTTTTGATTATGTTGCGGCTGATGCGTCGGAACTTTCGGTTTAGAGCCCAGTATATGAACGGATTCCAAAAGCTATTGCTCAGCGCTATCCACGTGATTATGAAATCGACGGCGGGAGGCATCTACGAAGGCACAACGAAACACGTTAGAACAAAAACCTACGGTCAGGCAGCACGATTTCACGGTTGGTTTGTCGTGTTGTCCCCCTGCCCGCACAGACATTGTCTAGACCAGAGGTTCCCAACCTTTTTTGACTCACGGCACCCTTAATCGTTTTCTAAAAATCCGGGGCACCCTATAGACTAATTCGGTTTTATTTAGCAGCGCATAAGTATAAAAGTCAAAAGTAGAAAGACGTAGGTATACGGTATATATACAAATATTATATTTTATAAAATAAATTATTACATTGAACATTAACTTACTATATAATATTTGTATTTTTTATTATTATTTCATAATATTATTTGATTATCAAGATTAATTAAAAATTAGGGAACTCATGGAACTAATGTGACACTTGGGCTTGTTTTTTTTTTACACACATTTTTTATTTGTGGTCGAATAATTGAAAGACATACTCTCATTTCTTCTTCAACGAATTCCATTTTAAACATCATGTTTTATAAAAATAAAAATAAGATAATGTCACAAGTATTTCACCATAAATAAGTGGTAGAGTGATAAGTGATAACTTTGACAGTCCACATCGAAGCGATAGCAATCAAACTAGTATGAACTATGAATAGATTGAACAACACAATATTTATACCCATTAGGTTTTATATTATAGTCTGTTTTATTACACACAGTGCTATATTTTATTTTTCATGAAATCGTTTATTCTTAAAAAATATGTATTTCAAATAATTTCGCGGAACCCTAAATAAAGTTCGCGGCACTCTGGTTGGGAATCTCTGGTCTAGACTCTGGAGCAGCGGTTCCCAACCTGGGGGTAATTTACCCCATCTAGGGGTAAAACGCGAATTTTTTCAGGGGCAAAGATTAAACTATTTATTTTTATTTTACGTACATCTATTATTATTATATCTGCATCAGTCATGTGTACTACGGTTTCAAAAGTATTTTTTACTAAATTTTTTTTGGAAGGGTATTTGTTAATATCTAACCTGATTTACGGGCAATAGTCACGAAAAGGTCGGGAACCGCTGCTCTAGAGAGACTTGAATTTTTATAGTTCAAACATAATATATTTTAACCGGCGCAAATTTCCATAAGAATATCTCGCGTACCATTGTCTTAAAATTTTAAACACTCGCGTTCCTTTTAAAATATTACCTGTCGGCGCAACAGTTGGACATAAGAACGACCGTTATGATGTTACTCTAAACGTTTTTATATCGGCAAAAAAAAGAAAATCAAAGAGGCGTCGACGTTTTTAAGAACTGCAACAAATCGTCAAAACATCAGAAAGGTATTTTATATTAGCGTTTACACCACTTGTATTATCGTTTACTTATTATTATAATAATGACGTGCTAGATGGTATTGGCGCGATTTCTTTACGATTATTTTAAAAATTTTTAAGCCTTTGTTCTCCTCGTAGACGACCGGATGACGCCGCGCCGTTCTTTGAGGATTCGTTCATATCGAACTGACGAGAACGAATCGTCCCCCCGGCGGGCACGCTCTGATCACGCCACTCTGCAGTCCTTGCGCTCCTGCGGTCGGTCGTGGAAATATACACGTACCTTTGTGCCCGTGCACGCCGTCACCACTTCTTGAATCGTCCAAGGAGTCACGGCCACTATGAAACCCAACGCCACCGCTCCCATGGCTCTCGTGGTGCGTATGCTCTGTCTCAGTTCTTTCGAAGCCAACCGGTCGGACGCCTCGTCCAGTGCGTTCTAAATCAAATCAATCTTAGGCTCGGGTCAATCGTATGCGATGGGGGGGGGGGGGGGGGAAACGAAAAATCCTCCGACAATCGCACGAAATTACGTATACGATGTGTAGAATCACTGAGATCGGGATTATCGCGTCGTTTCGGAATATCGTTCGCCGTCCCGGGGACCCCATCGGATTTAAATTATTTCTATTTTATTTGGGTTTTTTTTTTTTTTTTTACGTAGAACACAACGCGTGTTGTGCAAACGAATAGGTTTTCAGCGCAGAATGGGGGTTTTTTGTTTTTTTTTGTTTCGATAATATCGATTGGTGAACATTTTTAATTTCGGACAAACAGTGGTACAGTCGCCACTGTAATAGAGCTTTTGTTGTCCAGACGAAAATAATAGAGAAACGCGTGATGATAATAATACGCGGCTCGATCGTCGATTTTAATTCGCCGTCATTGATAAAATGTTTGAAAAAAAAACAAAAACCAAATCGAAAACACGTACGTTTTATCGAAAATAATAATTGCTCGTTATTGTATTTCATAACACGACGACGGTATAACATATTTTTTCGTATATTTTAATTTCGCATTTTAAATCGTACACTGTCGTGTAATAAAATGATAAAAAAATCATCGTTTTTTTTTTTTTTTTTTTTTGTTTTTACCTTGGCCACGTTGTTGGGTAACATGGGCTGCACCAAAACGGCACAAATGTTGATTTGTTGCCTGTGCCTTAGCCTGTCCACGTGCAATGCTGATCCGTAGAAGTACATGAGTGCCATCGTTGTGGGAAAGTAAAACAGGCACGCGGCCAATATCCGCAAACTTGGCCTTTGATAAAACGGCTCGCACGCCATTAATCCATTGCCGTTATAGAAATATCCACCTCGACGGATTACCGCGGCGCCGAACGCGGTCAACGAACCCACTAAAGTCAAACTTAACACTAACATACAGCCCTGCAAGTACGAAACGTCAAACTTAGTAAGTATGTATAGCAATAATTATTGTTATGATCTGTCTCGTGCAATCGGAATGTTTTCGCGCGGGAACGCCGAGGACAGGATTGTTGTGGCGTACAAAGTGCATTCGATTAATAAACAACAGCTTTGAAAAAATGTCCGACGCGTTATATTTATTTTAAACGACGCTGTCGAAAACGTCCGTTCGAAAAAAGAGAAAATAAATCTGTACGCCGCCGCTGCTAATAATATTGTAATTTTTTCCGATTAGGTGGCACGTGGCCGGAATTTTATTTGCAGGGAAAAATCACGCTCGTTTCCCACCTAAAATTAGGACGTTTTTCACAGTAGTTGAAAATAATGTTTTTTCATAAATCAAAGATATAAAATAGCATTTCGTTTGAAACGTCTGAAAAATCGACGACTTGGAAAATATTAACTAGATATTCGACCGTTTGGCCCGTTTTCATAATTGTGATTAATTTATTACAGTGTGTTTTATTTTGATTTCTACTGCCGAAGATCACTATTCTGCGAGTCGATACTCACACGGATTCTCCCGAATACGTACGTGCTCGATCAGGTATGCATAGCAAAGTATACTTAACTACGTTGAGTTTTTCTCAAAATACCGATTGTTAATTTATTCGATTCTCGCGGTTTCGGAACGTTAATAATCGACGTCTTCGTAACGATGAAATATTTTCAATCGCTAGCGAAGAATATTTATTGGGTCCCGTCGAAAATTATTTCGACAAAATAAAAGTAGAAACACCATTTCATTGTCTACAAAAAATGTGTGTCGCTGTGAATACCCAAGTGCACTTGACGAACGATCGTTGACAAGTGACGTATGAGACGTAGTCGACATACGTCGTTTTTAGAAGACTCCTCACGCGTCTACACGTGAGGTATCTTGCCATTTTCGTTTACTAAAAAACAATTTTATACTTTTCGCGAGACCGACGCGTTGTGTCTCACTCAATGCGGGGCGCGCGTGGTCAATATATTCAAGTGGACCGTGTCTTTATTATCGGACGGAAACGCGAGGAAATTATCAGCAAGTTACGACGGACATTGATATTTTTTAGCTGTACGACGAACACGAATCGACTCTAAACGCGTATTTTTATTGTCTTGTAAACAGTTTTGTACCGAGCGAATTTCCAATATTTCACATATTTTACAGCAGTGAAAATCGACGCGAAGCTGCGCCGCTGTTTTTCAGAATAACGAAATACAATGTCATACTTATACAAATAATATAGGACGCGGTGTTTTTTTATTTATTTATCGAACGTACAATGTGAGCGTTTGTAAAACGAATGTCGCGTTTTATTTTAGATTAATTCATTCACGGTCGTTTCGTCTGTCGCGCAAAAATCCAACGTGAAAAAATGTGTTTATTTTTCCTTTGCAATTTATTTCCGGAACCTATTACGTCTGAATGTACGTAGCGTCGAGGTTCGAATCGATCAAGCAATAATAATTACTTTCCTACACTTTCCTGTAACTCCGGAGACGTTACTAGTAAATTAATATATCGGTAAAATTGTCTCAATGTGATGAACGTGAAGTGTTTTTCTTTTTTTTCCCACCACGACGAAACATTTTATATTAAATAATTCTAAACGCATCATTTCATAAATACGCAATCTACGAATTTCAACTAATAACCCGATAAAAACGGTCTATCAAGGAAGATTTTACATTCGTCCAAATTACTTTTACGCGCGCGTTTTTCAACACATTGATTTGAATATACGAGTAGTTATTATTACTAGCCTTTAGTCGGGCGTGTGATAGAAATCTACGTAACCAAGTATGTGTGGGGCGTTTTCATTGTTTATCGTAATTTAAATTATTTCAGAGACACCGGAAACGTTTCAAAACTCCTCCCAGACTAGTTAAATATCATGTAGACAAGCCAGTAATAAAGAGTGACTTGTCTTCTCAAGTTAAATATTGCGATAACTCGCGATTTTAATCGTTTTTCATTAATTTAAACGTATAATATCACTCATTGAGACCGAACTGCAAAATTTACAACTCTGAAAATAATACCAAACATACTATAATGAAATGAATTACAAAATATATTTATCTTCTTTCAACAAAATATTAAAATAATTTTATAATCTTATAACGTCATAAAGATAATCTCGATAATTATTATCAATACGTCTGCGAGTATCGCGTCGGGGTTTCACGCGTACCGTTTTGATTTTTCGTCAATTGTACCGTTTTACTTTATTTTTTTCTTTCTATTTTTTAAATTTCGTTCGATCGAATCGTTGACCATTGTACGCGTTAAATGGATAAAAAAGAATAGCGTCAGTACGTGGACAGGTTGCCGATATTGAGCAATGTCTCGTTTCGGGTACCTATTCGCCGCCTCTCGCTTCGATTACTTCCATGCAAACTCGTGTCTATTGTATTATTATTTATTATGTAAAAATTTGAAGGCGACGATAAATCATTGTATTCGAGAAAAGATCCCGAGAGTATCTTTATTCACTATAGTGTTTACCAGACGTTTTTCGAATTTTTAACATTTATAAATAAATTCTCGGTCGATATGGAACGTTTTAAATGTATGTGGCAATACGATTGCCATTTCAGTTTTTCAATACCTACTTAAAATAATATTCAATCACTCGTGGTTAAAACACTCGTGTTAAATTTTATTTTTTATCTCACTGAATCGATCGAATGTATTCAAATTTTATTATAATAAATTCCTAGGAATAATTTGGCATCTTGAGATTTTAAAATTTTTTTTATGTATAATTTATAGTTTGCTGATGAAATTATCGTTAATACTATTTTTTTATCATCGTATTTTATTATTGTTCATGATGATTTTTTTTTTATTTTAGAGTTCTTTTTTTAATCAACAATTTCACTTTTTGTTAATCAGTCTTGTGGTAAACTGCATTTTTGAGGTATGAGTTTTTGTTGTCATTTGTTTTATTTTCGAAAACGATCTTCCAATTAAAACAATACTCGTGCATTTTACAGATTTATAATCGAACAAAATAATAATATGAACAATAAGAAGTAAACATTTTACAATGAAAAGCGGAAAAATAACTTTCAATTTATTGTTATGATATTATATTGTGGTGACAAGTCGTGTTGTACGTCGTAGGTATGTTTTCAAATTACCAATTAAGTGTGTGCGCATTATAATAATATGTAATTGCTATTATATTAATATAATAATGATTTTAATTGCTATTTTCGACAGACTACTATGAAACGTGCGATCAGATTTCTGGAAAAAGAAATTTTATTTTATTTTTATGATAAATCGCGAGAAAATCGAACATTGAGCACTTGACGTAAATCAAAAAATGTCCTCGGAATACAAGTATGTATTATAAAAAAGTAAACTAGAAAAATATTAACGCTGTTAATTTTAATTGAGAAAGTTATAAAACGCAGAAAACATATAATATTAATAACCTAACTATAATCAGAATTGATATATTTTGTAATTTAATTATTATTGGCTTTTTGATTCTGAAATGTTTAAAAGATTAATTTTAGAAAGCGTAATGGGAAAATTAATATATTTAAGTTTTTTCACTTTTGAAATATCAAAAAATATTATTAATGAGGAAAACGATAGAAAAACAATTGAAAAATAGTTCTTAAAAATCATAGGAAAATCGAATAATGTTTAAAATGTTTTTTTTCCATAGTATTGATTTTTGGTAAATTCCTTTCTTTCTCGGGCGTTTGAACAAAAATAAAATCTAAGTTTCTGAATGACGTTAATGACGGGCATAGGCCATATTGTTTTCCGGGTTCTTTGCTTAATTAAATTAGGACGTACGCTTTGACTTATGAAATATATAAAGAGCAACGACTTCATCCCTTTTCGTCGTATTAGAGTTAGTATTAAATTCATGTTTAAACGAGTCGGTGGTAAAGTAGCTTAAAATAAGTGCATAAACATTTGTATCTACTTATTCTTTTGAGTTTAAATCTAAGAAAGATTATAATAATAAACATAAAATTAAATATAGGCCATGGTGTTCCATAAAGAAAATTAAAGAAAAAAAGAAAAAGAAAAGAGACTCGGTGGTAACCTGTGGGGGGGGGGGGGCGAGGCAAGTGGGACGACAGAACTTTTGATTAAATAATTTACAAAAAATATATTTCAATTCGGCGTCGATTACAGGGTATACACGTATGATGTATCAATGTTGCTGTTGCAGCGTATAAAAGAGGTGGTTTTTATTTTTGTTGAAGTTTCGCAGAGAAGTCGTAAGTTAGGTGTTGTTTTTCCCGATATCCGTTCACGGTATATCACCACTACACGGTGGTTAAATATATACCGAAAACACAGCAAACACGTTGTGCGCACGTTGCGTAATGACTCTCCGGTCCGAGCTTTCAATCGAGTTTAAAGTTAAGGACGATACCTTTTCCCTATATTGTTGTCACCGATGAGAAATTTCAATTGAAACTTTCTAAATGTTAATTTCCTATACTCAAAGTGCACAAATAGAGGTTCAAGAGTGCCGCACACTCGAACCGCTAAACTATTTCTTAGAACCAAGCGGGGAAATTTATTAGTATCTAACGTGCGGTAGCCATTTTAATATTTCATTGAGATATTTTCAGGAAAAACTCGCAATATACATAGGATGTTAGTAGAGGAAATAGAAATTCAAATGACGTTCGAACTCAAAGGAAATTACACTCCGCAGACGACAGGAATGAAAAGAAAAAAAAAAGATCCAGTTAAAAGTGTAGCTATATATTATACGTTATAGGTATATGCAATCCGTTTTTCTTTGGTTAGTCTCGCGAGTACACTTTTTTTAAAAAAAACGAATCGTAACTTAATATTTAGATTAATTAATTGATTTCCCAGCCATAACGGCAATGATTTAAAACGTAAGTCGATTTTGCTCTACGAAACCGTACACAACTTTACCGCGGCGGAGTGAAATATATTATAACTGTTTTCGGACCAGTTGGGTTTAAATATTTATTCGTAAAAATTAATAAACGTATTATTTATGTACACACGGTATTGCGCGAACGATGTCGACATTTATAACAATAACATATGAGATATGAATATAAACATATCGTGTTTGCCGTACGAGTGCAAAAGGGAAATTGCATTATCGTGTAAACAAAGAGAAATGTCGACGGATATTTTTTACTTTAGTCGGTTTTGGCGTGAAAGATTGAAATACTCGGTACTTAAATTTCTTTTTTTTGAATTTCATTATTATTCGTCTTAAGAAATTTGGCATAACGCAATATATTATACAATACGAATAAATTAAGTACGTGTTTCGTATAAATCATAGGTAATATTGTGTAATAATACGTACGTATTTTATTTGTCTAAATGAATATATTTGAGAGACTTAATACGAATGGAATATTTATCGCCATTTATTTGTTAATATTATATTATAGCCGAAAAATGTTCAGATGGAATACGTATTGGAGCAAGTATATTTTAACTGTAGGTATAACCGATAACTGTGAAATCAATACAATTAGTTACAATAATTGTTATTATTATGTTCTATCGTAACAATGTGGGGGCGATAAAGTCAACTTTTGTTTGAGAAGGGGGGGGGGGGTCTTCGATTTTTCAAATTAAAGTTTACATTACACGTAGAGACACGTTTTTATGTCCACACTTCTTATTAATTTTAAAAATATGTCAAAACAGAGTCTATTTAAATCAAATCACGTCCAGTTAACGTGTAATTGATCATAAACAATCTTATATATTATAAAAATGAATCGCAAAATGTGTTGTAAGCGCATAACTCAACAACCCCTGAACCGATTTCGCTAATTCTTTTTTTATAATATTCCTTGAAGTACGAGGATGGTTTTTACGGAGAGAATTATTAAGAAAATTAACCCTAAGGGGGTTAAAAGGGGTAAAAATGGAAAAAATCCTGAGTCACTGGAGCTTTGTGGTATTAAATTTTGTCAATAGTTTCATTTAATATAGCAGAGGCCCCTAAAGAAAGGATTTTCCAAAATTCGACCCCTAAGGGGGTTGAAAGGGGTAAAAAAGGTGAAACTAGAAAAATTCGCCTGGCCGGAACTGCTGGAGCTTTCAGTATGAAATTTGGTCAACAGTTTCGTTTTACATAGTGGAGATCCCATGGGAAAGGATTTTTCGAAATTCGACACCTACCGGAGTTAAAAGGGGTAAAAGGGGTAAAAATGAAAAAAACTGATAAAATAAAAAGTTATACTGCACACGGGCGAAGCCGGGTTATTCAGCTAGTATTTAATATATTTAGTTATTAGTTATGTTCAAAGTTCAAGCGAATGGACAAAACGAATCCGGTTGTTATTGCGCGTCACACCGCCCATCACCCGGGCAAGACAATGGTACCTCGGGGTAGTGGCCAAAGTTCAAATAAACAAATAAAATGAATCCGGTTGTTATCGCGCCAACGAGGGATAACGACGTGAAATCGATTCAAACTGAAAATAATTGGCTGTCTTTAATGCGTCAATTACCGTTTCAGACGTTTCAGTCGTGTTCGAACCGTCGTCGGACGCGGTCGTCCGAAATATTTTGTTAATTTATTCGCACGCGTACGCCGCCGCGCCGTGCAGGTTTTTCTTTTTTCCCGTCGGGCATGTCCGATCGATTTTACTTTTTTCTTTCACGGAATGTTAAATTCAAATCGTCATTATACGAATCCGGCTAGTTATGATGGACGCCACGGTGGTATTGTTACAAGAGCCGATTCGACGTCGTCGGCGATGGAAACGAATCAACTCTCGGCGCACCAGGTAAACCTATTTCTATTTTGTAATTTCACCGTGTTAACATCGCACAACGATTTCAGCTGAAAGTTATCGGCTCGAAGTTGGATTCGCATGGACGATATTTATTTTTTTATTTTTTCTCAACTCCGGTCTCGAACTATACATTGTAAATTACATACTATTGACCGTTTTATTTTATTTCGTTATTTATTCGTCTTCTCGTATTGAGCCGAACTGAGAGAGTTATGGTTTTAAATAAAAATATAAATTCTTCCGAAAAGTAACTTTTAAACTATAGGCAGTGAAATTATTGTAAAAGTTTACTCGCGCGCGATACGATTTGATTAAGAATTCCGTTTTTAAACAGACATGGTAGCCAATAGACGTAGTGTTGCAATAAACCCATAAAGCGTTACAAAACCGCATAATTTTCGTTGTTCTATGAACACAAACCGCGAGCGTGGAAAAATTACAAAAAACCTATTCAAACGGTCTGGGTTTAGAACACCGCGATAATTGCTTTCGAATTTATTATGATCACGCGCATCTATTATACGATTCTGGTAAACACGCCCAAGTGACCCGGCAAGTCTGACTCAGCGGTGGCTTACTCGGCGCGCAAATCGTGTTCTTCGTCTTTTTTCCCCATAGACGTAGGGGTAATAATATTTCGGTGTTGATTTAAAATCCGTAGGTTTTTCAAACTTCGTGACTTTACACTTAGAATCTATTAAAACCGTCGCGTGACAGTGACTTACGAGTCGGCGTCGACGTAGACGGTTCGATTATTATTCGCAGTAACTTACTTTTTTACTCGAATGTTTGTGATATTTATCTGGGTGTAACATGCACGTGTATCTGTCTACCGCCATGAAAACCAATATCATGGCGTTCTGTTGCGGCAGCGCTGCCCTCAAAAGAGCCTAAACACATACAATAAAACACGTAAAATTAATTAACTCCGATTCGATTCATCACGGAGATATTGTTATGTTTATCATTATTGTTTGAGATAAACAATAATTTAAATAATATTATCGTGGCGTTTTTGTATACATTATCCCCGCGGAAAATACTCATTAACCGGCGGCGGCGCGTTCGTAATTAACGACGAAATAAAAATTCCTATTACTACACGCCGAGTCGGCGAGTTCAGACACAGGCTCCATTAGAGGGATACTATAACTATTATAGAATAAAAGATTTCGTCATGCCGTTCGCATAACGTGTTTTTGTATAATACAATTAAATTATAATATATTATTTAGGAAAATATAATTTCCGACAACGCACGTTCTCTAAAACACCATTATATTTACGTTTATTAAAAATGTATTCCGCACCGCGACTATTATCGTCGATTATTATTTCCGGTCATGTTAAAATTCTATTCGTTCGCCAAGCGAAATCGTATAAAACGTTACATCAGTTTTATTTGAATCGAACTCGGTTTCGTCTTTGTTTGATTTTTCGTGGATTTTCATACCTACGTACTTTCGTCTAGTAACTATAAACAGACGTTTCTGACCGTCGTCGTCGCGAAACTTTGAGAGTAAATAATATTTTACTCGGTCATACAAATTACATCGTAACTATCGATTTTAAAACCGTGTGCTTGGATACCTAGAGAACTTTGTCTCCGTATCCTGTTTCTTTTTATTTTCCGTACGAATACAACACGTGCCGAGAGGAGTACCGGATCGAAATCGTTAACAATATAAGCTCTCTAATAATACTCGGGCGGATCTCATATCGTTTTACGATCAACCCAGAGTATTATATCCGATGTTCCGCTAAATATTTCGCATCGAACGAGAGCGCGCAAAAGCGTGTCTGGTGTCGCTGTTCACTGGATTTATTTCTATAGTCTTTGCATCGGCGTGTTTACAATTTGAGTTTTTTGATTAAAATTTCGCCCACGTTTTCACCGCGAAATATTTCTCCTCCTCGAGGGTCACCCCCGCTCCGAATCCCGTGTATCGGGAATAAATTAAGGCGTATCTGCAGTGTGTACGTGTAGTTTGTACGGCGTCGCGGGCTTTTGTCCAGCTCGTCGGCGGTGAATAATTATTCTCGCTCGACCCTGGGCGGTAATATAACGTCTTTGATTTAATCACGAACAATATTTATCGCGTTTAGAAACGAATTTCCCGGAGCCATTGGCCTGTCCGAAAATCGTCACAGTGACGATTGCACAGAAACCAACGGTATTTTCATAATATCCGCTCGCCGTTTTTACTCGAAAACTATATTGGGTATGTAATTCGAAAGTGCAATGCGTGTTTATTACATTTCCACACAATATATAGACGTACATGTTATATAGACGGCGAAGAAAACTTTGCTCCCGAAAACAGTTAACCGAGAAGTAGCCTCGTCCTATTGTAATATCAATGACTTTACGCTCTACTTCAAGTCTCGGTTTTCAGAAATAATGGGCGACCGTGCGTAAAAACGGGTTAGTTATAAATTATATAATAATACGAATCACATGTTAAATATTTGGTCGAAAGTTTTTCATACTTATCAAGTGTATCTACTTTTATAAATCGCGAAGAAATTAAAGAGAATTTGAAATACTTAAAATAAAATATCCCCAACGGTCTTTTGTAGCCTAATTCGTTTATAATTGGTTTATTTCTATGGAGACTCGTTCGAAACGGTTGTGCGCAGAGAAAAACTTTAATAATAAAACCAACTATATAGCGTGGCGATAGTTTAGTAATAATAATTAAAAAATAAATAAATATCGCGACTGTGAATTTTCAGTTTCGACGTGACGTATCAATTCTTAAATATCGTTATTTAAAATCGTTGGAAAACGTACCTATCGGAGTTTGATGTAAATCTCGATGTATTTTTAAAATCGAAATATTTCGTTTTCAATTTTCATATCGATACGTTTGAATCGTTTGAATATTTTGCGCGCGCCACGGTTTCACTTGGTTTTCAAACAATAAAATAATTTTAATTATCGTTTTATCGACGATGCCGAATGATGCTTAGTATCTCAAAAATGTTTGTACGCAAGTTATTATTTCGCAAGAGCGGTTCGGCAAATTCTATTAAATATAATAATCACTCGACTCGTATGCAAAATGAAAAAAATTTCGCAGTCGATGGGTAATAAATAATAATTAAAACGGACGCGCGATAAACAATAATTAATTGAATAATTATTCAACGAAATCGAGTGAGAATTCTCAGTTACTATAGTCAACCTAACCTAATGTTAGTGTTTTAAAAAAATAAAAATGTTTTTAACATCTCTACTCGAACAAGTATACATCGGTTACCACGGTAACAACGATACCTACTAAAAGATATTTTTTAATTTCACTAAATCATTTATATTTATTTATATAATATAAATAAAACAAACGACGTTTTGATAATCTTTATTGGTATATATAGAAAATAAAAATAAAAAAATATTAAATCTACATCTATAACATAATTATTATTTATCAATCGTTATGACATAATATTATATGAAATAGAAACTATGTACTGTTTTTGTTTTGTCTCGAATTATTTCAATCATAATTCAATAAATAATATTCTCGTCGTCAGGTCGACTATTTTATCAAAAATGTTGTATAATGCGACCGCCGCGAATAGTATCGGAACACGGTTGATATCGTAAAAGAGTCCATTGTCTTTAACAACGGCGACGCCGCGCCGCCGCCGGGATTCGCGGTTCACTTGTAAAACAACAAGGGAGTAGGGGCTAAAATCGTAAATGCAAATGACCAAACACTAGCGCCACGTCCTCGCTCTCGGTGTTCCAACGGCGGTCGGTAAGGCTTAATGATTTATACCGTAATATTATCTTGACGAAAGGCGCGAAAATAATTACGCGCGCACGATGGATATTATGGTTTTTTTTTTCTCTCGTCCGTAAAATCGGAACCCGCGTCGCACAGCCCACGTTGCCAAAGTATTAAAAGGAGCAAAGCAATTAAACAACAACAACGAAATAGCGTGTTCCGAATGTTCGGATGTATAGGAGGTATACGTATCAATTTAAAATTCTTAATAAACACAAAGTTCGCGCGTTCAAAAGTTTAATAATATCGTTTTGCGCCGCGGCATACTCTCGAACTATAGTCTCATTATATCGCGTCGTATATACACGACGCCGCCGCTGCAGTGACAAGTTTTTGACTCGAGACTCGACTCCGGGCGGCGGGTCGCGAGCTTATCGATTCGCCAGCCTTTTCTGGATACCACATACCTTTAGCAGACCGAAAAGAAAACACGAATTTCAAATGGCTTTGGGAACGACGCGCGGGCGCACCGGAACGCGGCGATAGGTTTCGAATAAAGTTTCCGGACGCGTGCGCAGACTAGAAAATTCGAGTCGTGTCCACAGGCAATTCACTATTGCTCGGGTCTACGGAGGGGCTGGCAGTTTAGCCCCCACGACCTCTCGGTAGTCTTTCAAAACTCTAGACAACAACGAAATAATTAAGACGTTTTCGCCGTTTTCTAATTATTTAATTATTGTCGCATCTCGTCTAGACGAATAAAAAAAATCAGTTATTCGAGTCCATTATCTTTGATGAATCACTACGTCGTCGTCTAAACCAGTGTTTCTCAACCTTTTTACCGTGGCGACCCCTTTTTTAAATTAAAATTTTTTAGCGACCCCTACATATATATTTTTGACATTTATATACATTTTGAGTAGTATCCAAATTATGTTTTTTTGTAATATTTGAGTTTTGATTATCAGAAGTCGATGTATTGTGCGGTTGTTTGAAAAAGTTCGTCATTTGCGACTGTTTACTCATATTAGAAATATTTTATAATAATAAATAAAGTCAAATAAAGTGTATAAAAATGTGAAAAACAATATAAAAATGCAACTTATTAACCTATATTTTACAACGGCACGGCGATGTTAACGATGAACTGTGACATAAATATATAATAATATAATATTATGTGCAGTGTGCACTGCGGCCGCGGCGGTGGCCTTATCTTAAATTGATACTTGATAATCTATATTCGACGTTTATTATATATTCTTTAATAGACGTCAAAGAGTAATATCGCTTTAAAAATGATAATAGTGTGTTTTCCATTTTAATATAAATAATCTATACTCGTAATAGGTATGTAATATAATAATATTTTATTGATTTTATTTTTTTATTATTTGAGCTTTTAATTTCCGCATTGATTTAAATCATTCGATTGCGACCCCCAGGTTGAGAAACACTGGTCTAAACGGTCCAATACTTTTCGCAAATCTTTGTTTTGATTATTTTAAAAACATATTTTTAGTTGGTCAATAAGTGAATTCGCAACGAAAACGTCGAGCATCATCGTTGGTTTCGGACAGACGTGGGAAATCGAAAATCCATAGACACCTACTTGAAACGCGAACGACGATTTTTTTTTTTTTTAATTCAAGTAAGTACTATTTTACACCAATCTTGGATGACAGCGAAAGTGAGACCTAACCTCTGCTTAATAATCTTTGTTTATCTATTTTCAGCACAGCGGCACGTTGTTACTCTACGTCGGACACGTCTCGATCAAACGTGGCTGCAGATCTTAGAAATTGTTTTCGAATAGGTGCGCCCGCCCCACGCACGGCCGTGTGCGCGTTTCCCGACGGCCGATATACCCGTAACGGATGGGCGGTCGTCAAAATGATACATTATGTACGGAAAACGGGTCTGTCCGCGGCAAAAATGTGATGCACGAGAGCCCGCGCGACCCCTGGACGCGTGACGGCGGCGGTCTCGATGAATCATGTCAGAACACCGCGCGCGAATTGTACAGGTCCCCCCCGGTTTTCCGCCGCTCGAAAGAAATCTACTCCGGCGCGGCGCGTTGAATTTTAAAAGGACGAGACCCTGTAAGAGCGATTACCCGATTAACTACTCTTAAACGGCGAACGAACGACGACGACGACGGCGCGACGGCGCGCAGTAATAAAGGATAAGGAGTAGGTATAACGAGTGAAAAAAAAAAGGAGAGAAAAAATTTCTCTCTCCGTCTCTTTTTTTTTTTTTTTTAAACTTCCCGGAGAATCAATTGTACCCGCCGCTATTATCAGTTAGTGTGAGTTTCGTCCGGGTAACGCGCTGAATGCTTAAACAGCTTTTTATTTCGGACATCTATTTTCACCGCCGGGCTTGCTTATCAAAGTCACGACGACGACGACGACGCCGACGCCGACGCGCGGTTGTCTATTCCGATCACAGTCGCCCGTCGTCGTCGGTAAATTAATATAGACTCCGTCCGTATAGAGAATACTCGTATCGCAGTGCGGATGCCGTCGTCAGTCAAAACGCGCGCGCGCGTGTCTCACTCGCAATTTCGATAATATTTTCCACTGCCTATCGCTATCGTCGTACGGCTTCGTGTCGGGCAAACGTCGTCGTTTATCGACGAGTGTAGAAGGGCGGTTTGAAACGGATCGCTCGGAAAAATGAAATTCGATTGTTATTTACGAAAACGTGTCCTTCCATCGTTCGTTTTTCATTTACCGCGCGGTTTCCCCCCCGACAGACGACTCTGATTGTCCATTCGCCGGACTAGCCCATAATTATCCGATCGGGGGTTTTTTTTTCCTCTACACAGTACCGCAATAATGAATTCTGAGGCCCGTGTGCAAGGATTTATTTAGAGGCCCCAAATTAATAATATATTTATTACTACAGAACTTTTTTAGTATTTTTTAGTACTGTAACTTAAATATTTGACGGATTCGCGCGGAACCGATCAGAAGAATAAATTATGTAAATTTATAAAAATTTGAGCTTCTAAATACCTCCTCTATAAATTAGCATAACGAATAATCAAAAAAATAATGAACAACTCAATTCAGTGATCCAAGTCTAGTATCCATACAATAATTATTTGAAATATTTCGCAATAACAGAGAGGGGCCTCTGCGATAATGACTATTATTCTACAAATTATTATGTCATACTTTATAATATCATTTTCGTAATTTTATTCCTATAATAATTTGTACGTTTTACAATAAAACCGAATTATTTACAGATCCAATGTAGCTTGCATGATATTAATATTATCATCTACTTATGCTAATAATAAATTCATTGAAAACAATTACAAAAAAATCAAAAAACTTTCGAGGTACGAGCCGCCACGAGGAAGTAAAGAATACCAATATATAGGCTAAATTCATTTTGAAACGGACAATCTTCAATTTTTAGCTTATGGTTTGGGAGGCCCCTAAGAACCGGAGGCCCGTGTGCACACCCAATTGTTGCGGCACTGCCTCAGACAGAAAAATCCGCGACGTTCCGGTCTTTCCGCGTTGCTTAGATTTCGCCATATCGCTTTGTTGTAAATATTTCCAATATCGTTTCGTTTCGCAAAAAATAAAACCCAATATTTTTCCTGGCCCTCTGGAAAAAATGCCGTGCCCGGTGCCCTCTTTGTCGGTCCCTTTTCGTCGTCGCAGGTCTGCTGCGTCTGAGCGATTGTGTGCGGGCGTTCCGCAAAATCTGTTGAGCGGCGGCGGCGGCGGCGGATTAAAGAGGCGGCAGAGAGGACTTTGTCGCGTCCCATACCCCCCCCCCCCACCCGTCGGTCTGGGTCTTTATTTTTATTGTTGTCGTATGATTTAAAAAGGATACCTAAAAAATAATTTCTTGAAATTCATTTTTCTTTTTTTTTTACGTTATACATTTTTATGCATATTATGCAACAAACAGAATGTGTTCGAGTGTTTATTGACAAATTTGTTTAAATCGATGTAAAATCTTGAGCCGGGGGTCGGAGCGACCCTTTTTTTATGTCAAGGGTCATAAAAAAAAAAAAAAAAAACGATATAAAATACTTTTTCAAGATAGACGAGCGGTATTTTAAAAGTTGTTAATACTTTATTTTATTTTATAGGGTCGTCGAAATAGGCTCCTACTTGATAAATGTAGATATTCAAGTTTTTTTCAACAGTGTCGAATAACTTAATGTTTTCAAATTCAAACTGTAGAAAAAAATCATACGATTTAAAATAATAAAAATAATACGAAAATAAATAACAAAATGTTATTTTAATAATTTGAACTCCATCGCGTTTGACCGATTCGTATTAGGTCTTTTTGAATTAATTGAAACGCGTGTCGTTCGTATTTTCGAAATATTTCAACTGAATAGAAAACGATCCCCTCGTAACATCTAAGTTCTTTTTTTTTAATCCGATCGATTTAGCTTCGAAAAGACTCTCGGACAAATCAGCGCCAAGCTTTGGGTTTCGCGAGTCGATTTTCATACGAATTATACATTTATCACGCGGGGCCCCCCGTATAGCGATTTTGTAAAATCTTCGCCTCGAGTAACGACTTAAATGTAATTATTTGAATAAATATTCATTCATTCTTCAAAAATACACAAAATATTTACATTGAAATGCATTAGCCATATAATATTTAATTCTCAGATTCGCAAAACAATGTAGAATCGAAATCGTAATATCGCCGTTTGAAAACATATTACAGTAGTCACTCGATAATTCGAAAAACTCCATAAATCGAACTAAACGCTAAGTCCCCTGAGAAAACCTCTATAATTAGAAAAAAATACATGTATTCCGGTGCTCTCGATAATTCGAAATGTCTGTCGGTTAGGCACACTCACTCTACAATTCGAATTTTTTTTTCACGAATCTCTATAATTCGAATTTCTTTAATATTATATCGTACATATAATATGTACGTTCATATGTATAAAGATTATGTACAATCTATTTAACGTACTCGTAATGAAACTAATAATGACGATGATTAAATATTATCGTAGTTTAATGTTATCGTATCATACTTACCCAATCTATACCAAAATAAACCTTTGTTATGGGTAAACTGTTATTGAAATTGAATAAAACGTAGTCAGTCGCAATATGGGTCCCGTAAAATACAAGTGTTTGTCGATAGCCGACAAAAAAAAAGTGATCGCAGCAGTTGAAGCAGGTGAAAAAAAAAAGATGTTGCTCTACGTTTTGGTATACCAACTTCTACGCTTTCAACAATACTAAAACAAAAGGACCATCTTACAACATTAACACCTTATTCATCGCGGATCAGGGCGGTACTCTTTTCGCCCAAAAACGACCTTCCTTTTTTCGCCCACGTCCTCTTTTCGCCCAAGTATGATAAAATAGTTTCCTCTTTTCGCCTACGAATAATTGCATTCTTTTCGCCCACGGTTTCTCGTTTTACATTTTGGAAAGCACTGTCTCAAGATGATTTATGTTTGATATAATATCGATACTAATTGGTATGGGTTGTGAGGTTGTGACAATCTCGTATGTGTATATCTGATATCAGAATTTTTATCTACAAACGGACGTAATAAAGATAGGAAAGTAAAAGATCGTCAACTAAAAAATGAAGACAAAATACAACAGTACAATAGAGGTATGAGATAAGTCGGTATGCATTTCTTAAATCAATATCATTCAACTATACAAAAAATTTAAATTTAAATTAAATCCTAATCCATGACATAACATTTTTGACGACGTCATAACAACTAATGACAAATACATACCTATTTTATATTATATAATAATTATTTTAACAAACAAACACAAATACATTTTTGGAGAGTAATAGAAGCCGCCTCCTCGTGGTGCTCTCTGGGTTATGCTAAATGGCTTTATTAAATTAATTTTTGACACAGTGCTTTCCAAAATGTCGAACATGAAACCGTGGGCGAAAAGAATGCAATTATTTTTAGGCGAAAAGAGGAAACTATTTTATCATACTTGGGCGAAAAGAGGAAGGTCATTTTTGGGCGAAAGGAGTTACGCCCGCGGATCAGACAGAGAAAATGTGAGTACCCGATCTGGAAGAATGTCTTATGGCTTGGTTTACTCAATGTATGCAAAATAATATTCCAATATCAGGACCTATTTTAAAAGAAAAATCTAAGTTGTTTGCTACCAACTTGGGTATCACAAATTTTCAAGCTAGTGAGGGTTGGTTGGAAAAGGGTTGGTTCGATTATTCGAACACTCGGTAAATCGAAAACCTCTATAAATCGAATTTTTAACTCGGTCCCCTGAATTTCGAATTATCGAGTGACTACTGTATATATTAGCACCACTGTGTAACGATTTTCGTCCGTCCTCTTCTTCCCCGAAACGAACAAAATTCTCGAACCGCCAATTTTCCGCCGAACAATGACACACACACACGCGCGCGCGCGCGCGCGCGTCGTCTTCTGTACGTCATAATTTCATATTCGCGTTTTTCTGTTGGTTTTTCGTAAGAATCGTTACGCGCGGTCCGGTCCGCGCTATTGTGGCCTCGGCCATTTTCGCCCTGATCCTCTCTTCTGCAGTCGATCCGTCACGGCGGCGGCGGCGTAATTCCGATATTTCACTCTCGTATATTTTTATCATAGACCGCCGCCGCCGCCGCCGACCATACTAGCACGCCTATGCGCCGTATATTGGAAAACGTCTCCCTCTCCCTCTCGTAACGGGATCATAAGCGGATTCCGATAACGCGATAATATATCGAAACGCGCGGTCTAGCGCCCCGCGCGCGCGCACGTCTCGCGGGAAATATAATACGCTGAAAAGTGTGTCTTAATAATTTCCCCGGGACGTGTAACGGCTCAACGCCGGGCAGGCGCTGAGCAGTAGTCATTTGGATAGCATTAGGTGTACCGCCGCGCCGCGCCGTCTCTATTCGTCCGCACGAGAACGCGGGCGGATTTAGGACACCATCGACGTCGTCGTCGTCGTCGTTATATTGGAAATAGTTTTACAATATTACGTATATATCATATATACTCGTATATATAAAAGAGAGACGCAGCAGAGAACGAACCGTCCTCCCACACCGGCCGTCGAGCCGTATCGGAGCCGTTGTGTTCGATATAAATAAACGGTTCTTTAAAATAAAATTACACGTTAAAACCGTTAAATTTTAAAGTATACCACCCGAGGGTCCCATTCGAGAACTATATCCGCAGCGGCAGACTCGGCTATCGCCGTCGTCGTTGAGTTATTATATATATCCTAAATATATTACGCAGTGCCTCGCGAGACGAGTTCGCCGCCGCAATAAACCGATTAATAACGTATAATACATTATTATTAATTCGTCGAATTTATATAATTATTACATATTATATAATATGTATATTGTATTATATGCGTTTCCTATAAACGTAACGTAAACACAATGCGATATGATTTGTTTTTTTACAATAATAATCGAGGCTAAAGTAGATTCTATACGACCGACGACAACTTTTTATTGTGCTACAGTAGACGCCGCCGCTTATAAGACTCACTTTGGGACCAGCACAAAGTGAGTCTTATAACCGAATGAATCTTATAGGAAATTAATTACGCATTTATAAATTTTATTTTACTACATATTTTGCTTTGATTTATTAATACATTAACACATTAACATGTTACATACTTTATTATTGAATAAATTTAATAATCCCGATAAAAAAAACTAAAATCATAATAGGTAAATATTACATATAAAAATTATTTTTGAAAAAAATTTGTAATTTTAGTTTGTTTTTTATTTTGTTAATATTTTTTTTTTGATAATCGTTGCGATAAACGTGAACTTTTATCTGCGATAAAAATTATTATACGTTATAAGGTACCAACAGAAACTAGAAATAATCAACACGAATATTATTTAATTTTTCAATACCAATTTATTTCTAAATTATAATCAAAAAAGTTTATTTTCTACTATTTATTTTACGAAATTTGAGTCCTATAACCGAAGAGTTGAGTCATATAACCGATTTTTTTTTTTAATGTATTTGGATTCGTCCGGACCGTTCCAGAAGATTTTGAGTCTAATAAGTCTACTAAGTCTACTATTATTTATTATTGGAGATACGAATTTTCTTTTCTTTGTTTTTTTCGAGCTCGTTATTAACAACTTGTTAATATTATAATTTTAATATAATTTTTTTTTAATACCTACACACACACATATTATCATATAAAATATGGTATGAAATTCAACGAGTCGGTTTTCTATCCGTTACGCCGCCGCCGCCGCCGCCGCCGGTGTCATATATTTACGTTTAAATACTCGTCAATTTTAATTCAATTCTCTGAAAACACCATTCCATTATATTGTTCGGAATTGTTGTACCATTACTTTTGGAAAAGTTTTGACGTATTTTTTAGAGGACCGATCCAGTTATTTCTGTTATTTCACGGATTGGAAATTATACGAAAAAATGTACTAACAAATAGTCGACGGCGAAACGAAAGTTTTTTTTTTTTTTTACGAAAGAAAACTCCAAGAATAACGATGTTAGGGAAACGAATTTACGGTGTATTTTGATTTATTTATTTTATTTACACTTTTAACGACATGCCCTTCGATATTGTTTTAAGGTGCACGATGAGCAAGCGCATCTCGAAAACGTTTGGAAAAAAAAAATGTACGTATTTATGATGAAAAATATATTATACCAATCACACGTATACGTACCTATTTTTAATTGCTTATTTATTTAACTTGGATTTATTTATTTCATATCGATTATGATATTTATTTTTTTTTAACAAACAATCGTAAGAGCTAATAATCAGATAATACACTACACTTCTAATAGTATAATGACGTTTCGTTAATTGAAATATTAGATACATTTTAATATCTCTGTCCTTAAAAAACAAACAAACAAAAAAAAAAAAATTCGATTTAAAAGTCGCTCGAGTTGACGCGATCATATCTTAACGATACTAAGGAATAATATAAGTTTATATTCTAGATATTATAATATCGATAATAGTTCACTGCGTATAATATGCTGTTCAATGCGTATTTTTAAAATAGTATTTGTTCAAAAGCTCGTAAAATCAGACACAAATCGAATTAAATGACGCGACATTGGCGTTTAAAATTACGTATGTTTCGGCTTACTTGAATCTGACATATAATTTCAGAATACGGCCAGCAATGGACTAGGGCTGAAAAAGCCGCCAACGGCGTGACCAGCAGTCCAATGGCTAAGTCATTGCAAGCGAGCGATGTCACTAGGTATCGAGGCTGGAAAAAAAAAAAAAACACAATACATTTCGATACACATACATTATTCATTATCCGAGGTAAGCGCAGTGGCGTAACTAATTGAACCGACCGACGGTGTGCACAATGTGTGAGTGATGGCGGCGGCGTAGGGGAGATTTGAAATATTTATTGGCCGTTTTTTTTTGTTTTCGTCTTTTCCCCAGTTAAAAATGTACTTTCAATTTCAACTCTCTCGGACCAAGAGTTATGATAATAGATTCGGCGATTCCATCATGGATACGCAGTACGTTAGAGTACTGACAGTGCAGTGCATTTTTTAAACTAGTAAACTAGGCGACACAATTTTCAAAAGAAGAATTTTTTAACTATTTAAAAAATAATCAGGTAATAATAAATGATCGAAAAATAATAATAATTTATAGTATAAACATAGTAAAATAAGTGGTTATTTTTCAAAATGTAAAAAAATTATAATATTCAGAGGACGTAGAAAAAAAATTCTATTAAATATTATGTTTCATTTAAATTGATTACAACATTTTTTTCTTAGTTTATTAATTTTTACCGTTTAATATTAGCATTGAGATTTATTTTTAATGACTATGAGGGGTGACCTTGAACTATTTCTATCGCATTATATATTATTTTGACTTTATACTTTAAAAAAATATATTTTGATGTCGCCCAGTGAAAATTTCTTAAAAAATGCACTGTGACAGTGAGTTTGTCGGAACATCGCTATCGGATAGTTTTTTTTTCGATTTTTTCAGCCTTTACACGAGTTTTATTCACGATAATAACGTCCCGGCAGCGTGGGCCCGATAAAAAATAAAAAAAAAATAAATGTTTTCCGACCAATTACACAACACACGGCGCTCGTCACGCCACCGCCGCCGCCGCCGCCGCCGCCGCGCCCCGTAGCTGTACGAAAAAAATAAAAAAAATTACAATATACAAACGATTTTTTTTTTTTACCTGCGGGTGTATAAATTTCGTATATCTGTCGCTGTTAATCGTGACTATTACCATCAGATTAGCGACGAGTATGGCCAACGTGAGTAATGAGACGAATGCACTTTCTGTGACGCCGGACACGGTTATGCGAAATAACAGACCGTTGGGGTAGATGCGCGGATGCCAACAACTGCTATTGTACAAAAGCGGAGCAGTTAGCACTGTTGATCTACCAGCCCTCATTTTCTTACATGGTTTTACCCTGGAAGAAGAAAAAGAAGAAGAAGAAAAAATAAAAAACAAACGAGTTCGTATAATAGCGCACGATTACGACGATTTTCATGTGGGCGCCGACGACGTAAAACTTTATTTAAAGTTTATTTCGAAACGGTCGCGATACGACGGGACTCGATCGATTACAATTATTATTATTGGTTTCCCGTTTGAGAGAAACGCAATTACCGAGTCCGCGCCGCCGCGCCGTCTTGTATCGCGTGCGAAATACGACTTTCGATTTTTTCTCGTATCCAGAACGCTAGACGGGGTCCGATTTGGAGGAGAAAAAAAAACCCCCTCCCCAAGTTCGGTCGTACACATCAAAGCCCGATGATGGATGCGCACACGTCGTACGTACACGTCCCTCTACGTGTGCGGTTTGTACGTATATAATATAGTGAGTAGCGAACGAATATCGAACGCGTTGAAATAAATATTTCAGATTTTAAGTATTCGAAATCCAACACCAAAGGATATCGTAATATATTGTATTACGTAGAGGTATAATCCTGACAATAGGGAAATCTATGTCGCACCATATTATATCTACGAGCCGCGTACGTCGTGTGTGTAAATCCGATACACGCCGAATTAAACCTCTTTCGTGCGACGACGACGTGACATCAAAAGCACGACAATACGGAAATAACTCGTCCTTGTCCTTGTCGTTCGATATTATTTTCCGTTCGGTGGTCCGCGGCGCGGACGATAAACAAACAGCCGAGAGAAAACACTTGAAACGCAGACGAGACAATAATAACGCATCGGTCGGGCGGTCAATCGGAAATCGGACGTTTTTCTAGTGACGGGGAGGACACCGTATCCGATTGAAATATTGCGTTTTCGTCGAGCTGGATATTATGCGTGATATTTCGAGCATTCCGTTTATTTTCAAATATTGTAAATCATATCTCGGTAAAACCAACGGCTTTCGTAATAATTAATATTTCCTTACGGGTATGTGCCGATAGTATTATCATAACGGAATGTTTGAGAATATTCCAAGCCGGGGAGACGCGGCGGGCGCGGGCGCGAAGGTTATTATTGCGTGCGTTTCATCCACCCCGCAGACTTGAAATATCGACATCGTTTTTTGTCGCGCGAATATTTCAATGATTACGTCATGGCCGTTTTCATAATATTTTCCCGCGCACGAGAAACGCCGCCCCCCCTCCCCCCGCTCAAGGTAAAAAACTCGCGGCACGGTTTTCGAATCTTTTCGCGTGTCGATATTTTTAGCACGTCGTTAATGATCAGTAATCACACGACCCCAACGCTGAAATTCCGTTTTTCATGACGCCGCCGTGTTAATGACGTGCTCGATTTCGTCGCAGTTAAAAGTTTCGATTCGAATACGTATAAGCCGGAGGGCTATTATAATATGATGTCTGATTCGGGAGGAGACGAGAAAACGTTGACGTGGTTCTATCGATACTCTACCGTCGTAATAAGTTATGTTTCGATGTTATTCGCGATGGATAATTAATGTATTTGGCATGTAACATTTTTTTTTTTTTTTATTTTTCCAACTTTCTTTTTGACACGTTTTTCGCAGTGTAATGAGAAACGTTGTGCATTTTGAGTTACCTTTGTGAATTCAACTCTTATTACACAGGTCGAGCAGCGTGTATATGTTATCTTCATTTAAAACTTTGATCATTTCCGCATGCATGCCATCCGGACCAGTTTCGAGTTTTAAGCTTTCTCGTAAAAGGCAATGCTTTTATAATTTATTATTAAAAACGTTCCGCGGGATTAATTTATTCTCGTTTATTATTAGATGTCTTTTTATCGTTACGCTTTATAATAAAATCGTAAAATAATAATTACATAAAATCTCAAGATTACGTGATATATTTTTAATTTTTTTTTTTTTCTACTTTTACCTTTTGCCGAAATTATATTCTTTATTTTATTCTATAGTGTTTATAAATTTATTCATGAATTTTTATTATTGAAGGAGACGGTGAAAAAAAAAAAAACGAAACGTATTCGTTCGTGTATTATTATTAAATTACCCGTACCTCGTGTTCTTCGATACGAAATTTACCGTCTCTCTACGTCTCGAAAATGTACGGGAAAACATTTGTCGAAAAATCGATATTATTTGCAATTCATTTAATTATTTTTAACACTATTTACCGCGCGGAGGAGTGAAATTAAATATATACGCACACGCACAAAATGATACACAATATAACGTAATTATATTTAATCTATATATTATAGCTGAACGCGAAACTTCAAACGAATTAAAACAGTGACAAGTGTCATTTAGTACGTCACGATACTAATTATTATTACCGTATTACGATCATAAAAACGTTATATGTATCTGTTCCCGTCGCATCGCTTAGAAGAACGCGTAGATTTGAATAATAGATACAAATATACAATTGAAAACTTTCCGGTGCGGCTATAATAATTAGCGTGAATAATTGCAATACATTATTTATCTCGTATATTTTCGTCTAGTTTAAGTGGAATTTCGTCGGGGATTCAGTTGCCGAAATTAAAATTACTCCGAATTGCCACCGAAGGGGTTTCGCAAACGTCAAATCTGTCGAAAGTTTCGAACACATTAGATCAAGTCGAAAGAAAGGACTCGAAATCCAACTCGAACATTATCTATCTCGTCCTTTGTTTTTGAAATCGAATACACATCGCGCCATCGCTTTAATACAAATATGTGAAGTATTCGCATAAGGTACAATAATAATAATAATTGCCGTGTCGATTATTTTTTACAGTGACATAATAATATGTAATCCGCAAATATCCGAAAAAGAAATGAGAAAAATAGACGAATAGAAATAGAAATAATAAACACTAACCGAACATTCGTATAATAAATCCGTGGAAAAAAAATGCCAACACTTTTTGTACACTGAATGAGTCCTCGTTCCTGTTTTTAATACATTCAACTATTTGAAATGGTATGATACCTTATATGTATGATGATAATTGTTGATTATTACAATTTTAAATATTTTATATTCTCGTAGGATAATATTTCGCGATTGCAGGTGATCAAGTCGATCGTTTAACGACAGAAACTCGAGGATTTAACAAGGACTTTCCTGCAATCGCATACTGTTCCGTTTGAACTCGTTGTGCGCCGAGTAAGTAAAGCATACGATTTACGTAGGTTTTTGATAAAACGTTTGATTAAGTGTACACTCGAGTTTTAGAACAAATTTTTGAACTCGAAGCTTAGTTCGACGTTTTAGTATATATATTTTGATTGTTTTTCGGCAATCGCGTACTCGAGTACGAAAATTATTTGATTCCATTGCGAATTCACCGTAAAGACCGATCGAGAACAAATTATTTTCGTCGTCAATATAATAATATATTACATTAGAGTGAAAAGTTTAATAAGAAAGAAGAAAAAAAAATAAAATATATAATTTTTATCAGAGCATATATAGTACGTACGAGGAGTATACCAACGTTTTCGTGATTGGTTACTTTTGATTTTTAATATTGTTCTCGTCTTTGCTGAAATTTTGTTACGCTTCCCCCGGGGTCACGCCCCTGGCTTGAACAAAACTCTCGTCAATGGTTCTCAACTTTTTAACGATATACTTGTACTACCTACGGGTTTCGAAAACGTTCACGTACCATTTGAAAGATAATCAAATATTCACTCGTTTTAGATTCTGATCGGAACTAGCGGGTACCTCCGCTATCTAGTGGTTCTATAATGATGTTTATTTATATTTTTTTGCGTACGAGTTTTCGCGCAGAAGACGTGTAGGTATTTCGACCGGCGCGGCGCGGCGCGGCGTACGTGTACCCGCGTTGTTTTCCAGTAAGAAATTCTGTCCACTCGAGAGGAAATTTTTTCAAAATTCTCAACGCCCGAGAAAATCGTCCATTTCTCAGAGTCGTATGGAATAAGTGAAACGGAGAGATCGTCGCGGTAACGTTCGTATAGATAATATGTGTAGATATCAATTTCTAGGGACAACGAGGTCACCATGGTAACGTGATATACTCATCCACCCCCCCTCACCGCTCAGAATCGTTTTTCGAATTCAACGTTAGGTGAGTACATCGAATTCAAAAAACAATACCTTAATATACGTAATAATACGTGTCCTCTTTATCTAGTATTTTTTAATTATAATTAATTTAAAACATTTTTCTCGTTTTTTCATCTATTAATATCAATATCGTCAAATATAACATCTGCGTCGTCTTATTTACCTATATTTATGTAAATGGTTTACACTTGATGATAAATTTTATTTCAAAACCGGTAGTAACAATTTTTCTTCACCATAATAGGTACTCCGGGTAAGACGTATTTATTTTATTTTTATTTATATTGTTTATAAAATCAAAGTTTTAACAAATTATTATTATTATATATAATACTATGTTATCATTTAACGTCAATAGTAATCATACGTTTTGTTTACAGACATTTTTTTCAAACACCACTGGTTGAGAACCATTGTTCCAGACGGTTCTATAAACCGTTAAATACAAAGTGCTGAACCACTCGGCGACCGTCTCTCCTGTTCGACTTCAATCGACCGTTCGACTATACGCGCATGTCTTGTTCAACGTCACTCGTTCGGTGAAATTAATTTAATTTAATTATCGCGGTGGGCGTTATTATCCAAGCCCACACACAAGTATAAGAGATTTAATATTTATATAATATACTATAACGTATAATATAGTAAAACAGTTCAATTTTTTTTTTTATTTTTTTAATAATTGAAAAATATACGACCGTTATAATGTTATAATAAAATAATCATTAAAATAATTAAAAAAACGTGTTAAAAAGACGTGGGGATTTTTCTTTGGTTCATATTCAACCGTATATATTTGAAAAAAAAAAAAAAACATTAACGCATAAGAGCATTTAATATATTATTTAAATGCATATTTGATAGTTTTTTTTTTTTTTTTTAGAGCGCGGAAGTTCTCGCTGTACTCAAAGCACACCCATATTCTATGACATAGTAAAATTATATTTTCCAACACGACTATTAAATATAGTAAAGAACGCGGAATCATTAAAATTTTGTTTTTCCATAAAAAAATCGTACCTCACGATCTCACATAACAATTATCATATTACGGAGAAAGATATATTATTATATAATAATATTGTATTTTTATTATTTCCATAATGTAAACGTTGCTACCATATTTCCGTGTTATTATTTCCTATACCTACTTGCTTCGTATGGTACAACGAGTAATTTTTCAACGCACAGGTATTATTTCGGATAGTTATGGGACGACAGAAGCGTAATTGGGACTTTTAGTAAAAGGGTTGAGGGGAGGCTTGAGTTTCAACTATTTCGGTGAGGAAACGAGACGCGGCGACTTCGCATTATTTCCTACACTTTCCTAAATCATTTACTTACTAGCAAACGGTGTACAAACTTTAATTAGACGTTGCACTCAAAGTATTAATTACATACTTATAAACTCGTACGGCATGTACGTTTAATTACACGTAAGGCTTGTAGTAATAAATATTAAGGCGAATATAATTGAAATATAATGAGCGCTACATTTTATAGCACAATGATTACGGTGGAATATTTCGGTCCGTTTTTTCGTATTATGTGTATTGTATTGCCTCGAGCTAATAATTCGAAAATATCGTAATAAACACTCTCGCTCGTTGCACTATTGCACTAATAATAATCGTTTATAAACGCACCGTCGTTGATCTATTGCAGTTAGTCATTAATCGTTCACATCGCTGAAACCGTCCTCTCGCGTAAAACTCAGAATAATAATACATACGAGAACAGCGAGAACGGAAACAGTAATAGTTAAACGCAACTATATGTTAGGGGAAATACAGACGAGACTCGGTGATGCTTTATAGTTACTTTTAATATCTATTCCAACACACGCCGTCAGGAACAGCTGGCGAAAGGTTCCTACGAGAGTTGAAGTGAATACGTCGTGTATATGTTGTCGAAACAATGTTTAGGGATTGATAGTTAATATTTTTTTCAATCGTTATTTTAAGGGGAAGCAATTTTCGTATATTTTCAAACATAGAACAATAGGCTTCGGAATTTCCTTAAACGTTTTTGAAAAGACTATAATATTAGTAAAACTAGCGCTCCGACGGATATGCGATGAAAGTACTAATATCGTTTCCAGGTTAATCGCGCGTGTATTTCAAATCGTCGTCGTCTTTTATTGATATTATTTACGTAATTATTATTTAGTTTATTATTATTATATGTATGCACACCGTCGTTTTGTCGTTGTCGTCGTAGTTGTCATTCGGACGGAATTTATAGTTTCTCAGAAGTTATAACCGCAATATGAGTTTGTTTAAACTGTCCAGAGTTTTCGTTTTATATTCGTTTGTTTTATATGATGGAGTTACCGCTAGTGGTTCAGTTTTCGTCCTCAAAGTATCTACAATTCGTTTGAGATTTAATTCAACACCGCAAATATACATAATATACTCGTATATATAATATATCGTTTTATCTCGTAATATACATAGAGGCGGTTAATCGTTGACGTATTTTATACCGTGTAAGTATCATTTTATTAAATCGTATAATATGTTATTCTCTTTTACGCGTCCGGTCGATTTTCTTTCGTTCGATGTTCGCTGTCTGTTTCGTTCTTTCGAGAAGTATCAAAAGTTAGTAGTTGATTTTTCCATTCGCTTTTCTCCGCGGTGATTTTACTTTGCAGTAATGGTTTTATTTGTGTTGAAGTTATATAATAGGCGATGATTTATTTGATACGGTTGGTAAAGTTGCTCTGGATTCTCGGTCTATAGGCGCTATATTATATAGGTCCGATATTATTAGTGGCCGACATTAGCCGGCTGACCGCGACTGAAATTTCCGTAAGAGTACAGGTGAATCGAGCGGTCGAATTCCGCGCTAACGGAACATTAGCCGGAAGTGTTATCGGTTGCGCGGTATCGACAAACACGGAACGGCGACGATTGTTTAGCAACGAACGGTATCTCTCACGCCGCGCCGCGCCGTGTCGTAAATACGAAATAATATTATGTACTTCCTTTTTTCTCGTGCGTTGGTTAATCAGCCGTTCATTAATTATTATTATTATACCCGCTGCAAACACTGAAAACGCTGATTGAAATAAGAAATTTAAAAATGCAGTTTAACGTTCGAGCAAAATTTAAAAGAAAATTCCTCAGATCACAAATAAAACCAATATATTCCACATTTCGCTTCTTGAGCACGAGCAAAGCTAGTATATACATAATATTATTAGAACACAATGACTACAAATATATTATTATGCTACAACGCTACTTTTTCCTTCCGCAGTTCAAACCGAGTACATACCAGTGTTCGTACGATATGAAGTCTCGGCGAATGAACATTATTCGTTGTGAATTGCTGAAAACTTTTTCAAATCTCGACTTTGCCAGTTACCGTATGTAGCAAATAGTGTTCCACGCGAAATTCGAATCGAGCGAACAGTCGTCAATCGTACGGGCTGTTAGTAATATTTTACGTTACACCGTCGAATTTTAGAATTTTAGACGAACATTTTTTTCTCTCGTTTTATTGGTGGTTTTCATTGACAAAAAAAAAATTAAAATAGCAACAATAATAATGTTTTTTTTTTTTATTATTAAACCGGACGAAAACGACGGACGCGCGACACTTAAAACTAGAAAACAACCAGAAACGTTGATTTGAGTCTTAATGAATGAAGTTCTTCTACTGTGTATATAGAGTTCCAAGTTACTATAGGTAGTTTTGTGCGCGGACTGTTGTTAATGGTTCGGTTTTAATTAACAAACTATTCTGAAAAATGAAAAGGGCGAAACGAGTCGGTTATTCTGTTCACTGTTGATTGCGCGGCTTTTCCTCCGTATTGAAATAGTCAAACGAGTCATCGTCAAAACGTAGTCGTACACTTTCGCACTTTTTCGTCCTGAATACCGTTTTTGACGATCGCTTCCGAGTCTTTCGGCACAGCATTTCCCCCCGAATTCGATTCGTGTCGAGCGGGGACACGCGTAAAATAAAGATCATCAATATAAATGAAACATCGTGATTATATTATACTCGTACATCATAATATTGACGTACAATTTATTAGGTTATATAATTTATACGATGGTTATAGGTCGTATAACACTATGGTTGTTCAATGAGCAGCGACAATTCCAATCTGTTATTTATATTTTCATTGATACGCCGATAAATCAATGTAAACTAAAATTTGCCCGAGTCGTTACAACATAAGTACATCGAATGTCATATTTTACTAGAATTTATTTTATTTTGATACATTTAAAAAGTACACCGGACTTTGTAGAACAGATAAATTTTTTTTTTTGGCGGTCATAAACAGCGTCTAAAATATTAATTTTCGATGTACTACAGTTTTGTAAATTTACATTTATACACTGTATATTATTGAACGTACGCGACGAAAAGGAAGTTTTTTTTGAAATTAACGAAAAAAAGCCATTGAAAATCTGTTTTATTTTTCTTCTTGTTTTGTGGTCACTCTCGATGCTCGAGCGTAGAGCGCGACCGAATAGTAGTAGTAGCGTGCAAACCGTTTTCGTGTATAAGAGGGAAAATTTAAATGTTGACACGGACATTTCAAAAGATTTTTATCGAAAATCACATCGGATCTTACGCGTGATCACGGCAATAATGTCGATCGATTGAAATACACGCAAAATCGTCGGATCTTTGGCGAGCGAAAAAAAAAATAAAATAAAAACATAACGAGATCCATCATCAATCGATAATCGGATCTACGTAGGCGTCGAAAACGGAAATTCTCTAAAAAATTGATATCGCCGACACGAGGAGCCCCGCCGCGCCCACTCGCTTCCATCATAATACGCGTATACCATACGTGCTCGTGGCGCGCTCGTTTTTATTCGCGGCGCGCGTTTGATTATGGCGCTATCGTACATTTTTAATGAACAATAATGTATTGCGTAATGCAAATTAATTATACCACCCGACTCGCAAGAGGACGCGCAATCGATTATTATCGCATTAATTATGAAAAGGATTTTGAGTTCAACCGAAATACACTCGGTCGGTTCGACGTCATCGATTTCTGTCAAATAATAATATTATTATTACAATATCCGTTTCATAAACGTTAACCGCGCGTCGCACGGGTATTTTACTTTGGTTTAAAATACGTAAACACAACAGTACACTTTTGTGTCGCTCGGCTACCAGACGATGTGTAATCGCGCTCGACTGACTCGCCGCCGCCGCCGCGTACTCGTATTGTTATTATTATCATGTGCGTATTATTATAATAGCGTTTAATATAACTGCGAGTCACGTTATTTTAATACCGGAGACGTTTCGTTGCTCGGACGATATTTCGCTGTCTAACGTGATAAAATATACGGGGGCGCGCTAAATACGTGATGATTTTAGTTATTGGAGCGCAATCGCGGTCGCCAACGAAACGAGAGCAGAAACCAATGTTTACCAAAAATATTATTACCTAAACGCGCGCGCGCGCGCGCGCCAGTAGTACAGCGGAGGCGGTACGACGCACACGGCGCTCTGTGCCGGCAATTCGGGTACATTCGTGACGAAAATGTGTGTTCACCTTCTACCGCGGTTTTATTACCTAATAAAATAAATAATTTTACCACCACTGTCGAGTGAAAAGAAAACCATTTTGTCTATACGGTTTTTTAAAAGGTCGCAATAGGACGAATCTCAGAGTGATTAAACAAAGTAAACTTCGTAGAAAAAATTATCACATTATTGTCGGGGAAAAAAGCATTGCGAAAAATCATTTCTTTATCAAGACGATAATTGAAGGGCGATAATCCAAAACGTGGTATTGCCAAAAATCAAAATGTTCACAAATTAAGAAAATCTATATCGCGTCTTATGACATGTATTTACACTTTGAATTGGCTTATTCAAATGTAAAAAATGACAAAAAAAAACGATTGGCGGTGTCAAAATAAATCTATTTAGAGTTTAAAACATAGTTTTAATACTTTTAAAAAGTATTAACAGGCCAAAATGTGGTATTGCCGGCAATACCACGTTTTGAATTTATTATTTTTGGTATAAAAATAGAACATAGTGTTCTATGGTATAAAATAAACTATTTGAAATAATATTGATTAATTTTTTATCATATTATTATTGTTCAATAAAAATAAGTTATACTTATACGTTTAAATAATGTAGAATGGCAATATCACGTTTTGTTATGACATGAAATGAGACCCTATACCAATAACATGGGCAATACAGCGTTTTGGTTTGAACATGGCAATAGTACGTTTTGACTTGATATAAAAATTAGGCAATAACACGTTTTGAATTGAATGGCAGTTTTTAAATCGATATAGATTGAATTTAAGGCCAGATTTGAATTCCTCGTGTTTTTTTACATAACAATCGATGTTTATCTCGATTTTTAAATTTTTGGCAATACCACGTTTTGAATTATCGCCCTTCAATTATTATTGAATGATTTTGAAAACTTTTAACTATTTAAACGCACGCGTAATTCGAACAAACAATAATATTAACGAATTTTCTCACTATCCTCGGTTAGTATTTAAGTCTTATAAATCGTTGGGGTCGAAACGCTTTTAAAAAAATCGTCAATACTCGTAAAAAAATATCCGTGTAATATCGTCAATCGTTTTATTTTTTATTTTTTTCAATTATTTATAACATGAGGTTATTTAAACGTATAGTTTAGCTTTGTATGAAATATTTAAAGCAATAAAGAAAAAGAAAATTATTTTTTGTTAAAAGTAGTATTAAGCTCGCTGGGTGATTTTTTTTTTATTACATCATAGTTATTTTACAGTTTCCTTTTGAATCGGAAGAGAAAACAAAAAAAAAAAAAAAACACCCCAAAAAATCTCTGTTTCAAGTGCTTTATTGGTTTTGTTTCTGATCTAGAAAAAATTACGAGAGACTTTTGGTCTGCACGTTGATGGAAGAAAGAGATGAGAAATGTTAAAATCAATATACTCGTATTTATTAGACGGTCCAGTTTTTATACTTACCGAGAGTTTGAATTTCCGAATAATAAAAAAAAAAAAAAAACTAATTAATCAAATAACTACCTTTAAATCTTATCGCAATTTCTAATTTCTAAATCAATCGAACAAAATGTATCATAGTTCGGTAAACGAAAACCCACCTGATCACGTACTCATTCCTATTGTTTATTTAAAAAAACCGTAGCGTTTTTATTTCGTAATTTCAGGTTTTATCAGTTAAAGTTGTTTAGTGTTTATTACGTAATTGAAAATGTCATATTTGTTATTGTTGCCGTCAGAAATAAGAGTATTACAGAGTTTGAGACAACAAATAGTCTACTAATTACACCTAGTGAGAATTAGAACAATACAAATACAACCGGATGAAAAAAGAAAAAAACAAATACCGTTTCAATAAAAGTCATTCAAATCACGAACGAAATGATATTTTTTCAAATGACTTCCGTTCAAAACAGTTTCAGGAATTTCGGAAATGAAGAAAACAGAAAAATAACAATAGAGAACATTAAATAAATTGTGTAATATTACCTTTATACATAATAATATATCTATCTATATTTTATCAAGGAATTGAATTGAAATTAATTTCAACACGACAAAAATTTTCAGCTTGGTTTTGGAATTAATTTAAATTTTACATTTTCTTTGATCGCCTTCCATTTTTAATTACACGTATTTAATTAATTAATATTAAGAGGCACTTAAAATGTCTAAAAGAAATGGAAAATATTTCGAAAATTTTAATTTCGACGAATCTCGATTATTAAAAATTCAGAATATTTTTTCAGCAGAATATTGAAAAAAAAAATAAAAATACAGTACCTACTCGTAAAATTACAAATAGGCGAGGGAAAAATTTAAGAATCCTCGTGGTATTTTGCTAATTGAAAAACGCTGTATACTTGCACAGGTCTATTGTAAGAAAAACAAAACTTTATCCACTAAACAACGCATACATATTTCAAACTTTTATGAAAATCAAATATTTCACACTATAATCTGACCGAGCACTAGACGTACCTACTCACTATCGCTATAGATAACCATTTTATGTATGATTTTTATCCCATCAAAAGGAATCGCGATAATTTATTTGCGTCAAAAACAAAACAATAACAACACGAATACGTAGATAGTATGAAAACGATATTTTTGTCAAAAATTAGATTTATTTTTACGACATAACGACCCAAACACGCGACTAAATGTGTCAAAATACGGCTTATTTACGATGTAGTAAAACAGCTTAACACGTCAACAGTACTAGACGTCGTTGAAACAATTATATGGTGGCCGGAATAAGAAACCGAAGTACTGAGATTATCAGAGTTAAAGGAGGTCAAAGTGTTAGTTATTAATTGCGAATGTTTTAGTATAGGGGTTTAACTGATATTTATAACGTCAGTGTGTACGCAAACGTTTTCGGTCATTATTTTTATATTAATTTTTTGTTACGTAATGATTATTATTGTTATTCCTGTTCGCAATTTTTCGGATAATAATAACTACAGAGCGACGATTTAGTAATATTTCCCGTTGCCAATTAACGATTTTTACGATAAAATATACAAAATTTACGAATGTTCGTCTGCAAAACTAATTTAATAAAAAAAAAACGAAGAAAAAGTCGTACGGTAGGTATGTTCTTTAACAAGACGTGAAAACTGAATTTGTAAATGAGCGATTTGTTCGGTCGAAACCGAAATAATGTGTCGTAGAAACCTGCCGTATTGTGAAACAAATACAACAATACGAATATTCAAACGATTGTACTGCGAACCGAAAATGGAAATCGTTAATTTCTCTCACAGGGATTTTCAGCTCGAATCATAAGCGCGACGACTTGATGAACGAAGCGTTCGACTTTGAAAAGTCGGATTTTCTCTAGAGACCTTCGGTTTTAATTTGTTCGTTTCTCGCGGCTTATAACGATCGCCCGAATGTCTGTTGTCAAAAATCGTGCCGATCGTTTAGGAAATCGTAACACGAGACAATACGTACGAGTATATTGGCCGTTTAACGCGCGTAATATTCCAAGAGTCGTAAACGTCGTCGTCCGATTTGAATGTTTTTTCACACGAGCGCCGGAAAAAAAAAAACTAAAATAATAATAACACTATATATATACGTACAACAACAACAACAACAACAACTCGAGTACGACAAATCCACACTGGTTTTTTTTTTCCCCTTTCTTTCTCCCCCTCCAGGCTTGTAACAATGATTTGTGACCGATGATAAAGTCGCATTAACCCTATAGAACACACACACACACACACACACATACGACGCACAGCCATTATATTTCAAGAAGACACTCCTCTTTTCGGACTTTTATTATAACTCCTCGTGTTCGCCCCGTATTATATACTCTTTTTCTTCCGATGTAACCCGGTTATATTCACCCAATCGTATTTACGACTGTCGGCGCTCGATAAAAACGTCATCGCGCGCTAGTGCTACACGCGTTATTTCGGCGTTAGAGAGCCTCAGAGGTAGTCCGGAGGGGAGGATAGAAAAAACGGAAAGAAAGAGAGAGAGAGAGATTGATGGGGGGGGGGGGAAATTTGATCGTTTTACGAGTGGGCGGTGGCGAGTAGTACGTACACACGCGACGATAATATTATTTCCTATCGCGCGGCCGATGATAATATCACACACGATACTCGCTTTCTCTTTCTCACTATCCGCGTTTTCCATTCAACGCGATGTTAATGAACGCGCTTACCCGCGGCGGCGCACAGTGGTCTGAAATCCAGTTTCAGGCGGAAAAAAGTTCATTTTTAAATTCGATTGAAATAAATATGGTTTTGTATTAATCCAATATATATACGTATATATCCTATGAAGGATGAAGAAAATGACGAAATTTAAATCTAAATTGTATAATATATTATATATTTTTAAAAATGTATAATTCATATGATAAAATAATAAATTTGATGTAAAATATACAAATGTTTGCAACACTTTTATAGAAACACAACCTAGCTTCTCATTTAAAGATCCTATTTCAAAACAGATGCAAGATTGAAATTCAGTAGCCATTTAAACATACGTATAAGTTGATGTGTAACACACATTTTGAAATAGTTCAATAAATTCCCCCCCCTAGCCCCCCTTCCTTTGGGCCAACTTCAAAACCGATACCAAAATTGGATTAAGCATACTCAAAACTTGTAATTTTGATATATAAAACAATCATTTAAACTAAAAATTAAGAGGTAGTAATTTTTTCCGCCTAAAACTGGACAACATTCGGTCGTAAATTAAATACGAAGTAAAACAATCACAATACGTCCGAGAAGACTGACGAAACGAACGTACGCGAGCAAACAAAACACGTTTCGTTTTTTACAACGATCGATAGTTTTGTTACGTCTTCGACGATTATCGGAGTGGAAAACATGTGATTTACGTATGACAATATTATTAATTTCCAAGCATTTTTAATTATTATTTTAAGCATTGTTTCAAAACAGATCGAACAAGGTTATTTTTTCGTCTTCGAAATTTTTCATTCGTATAACTGTTTTATAATCAAACGTGTGTGCTATACCGATGTAAGAGCGATACAAATTTATCGTAAAAACCGTAAACATTTCACGCGAAATCGTTCACTACGGATACGTTTTCTCATCGAATACAATAATTAAATACTATTGGTTAGATTTTCTCGAAAATAACGTTTCAAAACAATATAATCCATATTATGTAAGTATTTATTCAACAAAAAAAAAAAAAAAAACTCAACACCACGTACGAGTATGTCATACCGTTATAGGTTTTTAATCATATTAGTTTAGCACCTTTCAAAAGTATAATATGCGTTCTCGTCGGCGTTTTATCTTTACGGGTTTTTAAAACAGAGTATAAAACCTTCCGCCACATTTAGTCGATCGATAACACTTTAGATTTATTTTTGGACCAATGCCATTTTCAAAGAACGCTTTATAAACTAACCTAATTAACCGTAACCCTTCTTTTAAGTGCTACTGTGGATCGTCAATTGTATATCGCGCATAGGGCGAACATTTTTCAGTACGAATTGCCAAATTATTAACAAATCAATTTTGATAGTCGTCGTATTTTCATAATGGTAAAAATATGCACAGCTCGCCCGTTGTTTCCTCTACGCCAATCTAGGACTTTTCAAATTACTATATTGTACATTTGAAATCACAGATAAACCATCGAAACTCTAACGGCCATTGGGTTTATGTTTCGCGCGTGTGTGTGGTGTAAATACATGTTAAAACGTAAGACTTTAAGGATTCGAACTCAAATATCCAATTTCCGATCGATCGAATAATAATCCATAGATACTTACTAGACAGAACTTTTATTGTTGAAATTGCAAACGACAAAATATGTTTATGAATTTATTAAATTTTTTCTAAATTACATTCGTAGCCATTGAAACTTAAAATGTCAACTCGGTGTGTTATTTTTATCGACATGGTTAAATGGCGTCTGACAGTGAATATTCGACGATTCACGCGCGACGTCTCGAGGAGAACATATTTTAAAAGGATGAACGTATTCAAGGCCGTTGCGTTGTTGATCAGTCGAACAGTATTCAACGTCGGGCGGATACCAAAAGTCAAACGAAATTCCCGGGTCTGAAGGGTGTGCGGAAAGCCATGTTTCACCCTGTCAACATAAAACCCTATCCGGTTGTCTGATTTTCCCCTTTTTATTCGCCTTTTTCTCTCGTTTTTCCTTTTTCCCCGGCGGCGGCGGCTAACGTTCTGGCCAGAAAAAAAATAAAAATAAAAATATTTCTATACAAAATACATACGCCACGTTTACACACGGCCGTCGTTGTATTAGTTACTCGGCGAAAAATAACAAATCGCCCCTCACCTTGGCCGGGACGCCAAATAAATTTACCCCCGGGGTCCCCCGACCGCGCCGGGGACGCGCAGACAATCTCTGCTTTTCCCACCCACGGGACCCCGAGTATAATCCGTTTTTATTCGATCTCGTAAAATATACCGAGGTCTGTCCCCTTTCTCTATCCATTTATCGTGCAGCCGCCCGCTAACCGTTCTGTCGGCCCGCAACCGAATTTACTTATTTATACACGCGTAACGATATAATATACATTTATGGTTTTTTTGCATACGACTCCCTTTTGATAACATGCGAACTTACCGAAGCACTTAAATTATAGATTACGAACAGAATAACGCGAGTATGCCGACAACTAACAACGTGTGCGTTTTTAAAAGGACTCGCAGGTTTCGGATCCAATCACGTACGCCGCGCCGCACGTGTTGCTCGACACAACGCGAGTAAAATATAATCCAATCTGTGTTGGCCAGAATTAAATTCGATTAGAGATTTGGGTAGTGATCGAGAAACGACGAAAACCACCATTTCATCACATAATATTATATTATAATGTTATGTTCGTGTACAAATCGTATTGTATTGAATTAATATACATTGCGCTCGGACTAAACCGGTCGAAGCGATTGTGTTTTTTTTTCTGTAGTACAATACAATCGTAAAACTGTAGTGTAAATACATTTTATATTATTTATATGCAAATAATGAGATATAAATATTGAACATGGCGACGACGCGACGACGGTTTACCACAAAGTGTTTATCGATTATAACGGTTTAAAGTTTCTAGGAACGCATAAATATTAAACGATAAAATTTAATACTATGTAAATTAAATTGTCATTTTAATAAAAAAACACGTCGACTTGTTCATAATGACACGTTTATTCGAACGTGTGTTCGAATTCTGTACGTTTCGGACGAATACGTGGAATTATTATAAATTAAAGTTTATTTTTAAATTTCTGCCGGCTCATATATCTTCAATATTTAAACCGGATTCGTTTTGTTTGTTATAGAACGTTCCAAACGTTTCAAATTGAATTGTCATCGCGAGTCCAGACGAGAAGCGGACGACAGCGGTTTGTGTGTTGTTACAAATGCCGTTTCGGCGAGGAAAAAAAAATACCTCTCGCAGCAGGTAAAGGTCCCGCATCCATTTCGTCTTTGTATTACGTTCCGAGTTTTAAATCGGTTCGAATAGGTATATGATTACCATTTCGTGTACGATTATTTTCGGTATAAAAGTTATATTTTTTTATCAAACAAATGTAAATACGTATAATATCAATGCGCTTATTTTTATTGTAATGGGTTCAGATTTTATCTCGTACTTATAAAACTCCAATAAGTAATAAGAAAAAGAGAACAAAAAAATATACTATATTATACGGTTAAAACGTTATACTAGTCGAGTATTTGTATTTTGCTTAAAAATGGACAACATTGCACTCGGCGATATAATATCTGTTTATTATCGGCTTCGAAGAAATATCTCTTTCGACGTGAGAAATACGTATTTACGTTTTCGAACCGTCATTTCATTTATCCGTCGAGTATAAACACAATTAACGTGTTTGATTTTTCTATACGTTTTCAACTAACCGACGAATTTATTATTGTCAAGTGAATTTTCGAGATTTAGGAGAGGATAAGCCCGGAGGGGGCTCCGACGACGCTCTTTTCACAACTTTTGCGGTTACATGTTTGCCGTTGTGTTTTCATGAGAAAAAGAAGCGGCGCGACGACGGCGGCGCGGCGGCGGGCGGCGGCGCCCCCGCGTATGCGTCTGGCGAACGGCTGCTGAGCATTTTACTCGTTTTGAATTCTTATTCGCGATTAAATGGCACGTTTTAATATCTAACCGAGGGCGGTTTGGGCTACCGGGAATTCGGGACTCTACCCGGCGGCGGGCTGTTTTATACAACACTGCTTTATCGCTTACGAACAAATCTGAAAAATATGTTTGAAATAAAAATAAAAAAAAAAAATGGTACGTTCCTTCTAAGTTTTACTATTATTATTATTGCGTTAAACCATTGGCGTGTCGTCCGTGAATCATCAATGTCACACACTCTCTCTCTCTCTCTCGATCAGTGGAAACAAGTAGTAAAAAATGACGTGAAGTGTTGGAGAGCAAAAAGAAATTCGAAAAAAATATCGAAAACGCGAGATAAAAATGAATCATTCAAATCCGTTTGTCGTCGAAACGTATTTTTACTATAGACGAGCATCCGGACGAGACGTTAAAAAATAGGCCCAAACATCTCGGCACCATTTATCACGGAGTATAAAATAATATTTCGAAACGCATTGTAAAAGTGCGTCCACAACTAACAAACATTTGGGCAAACATTGTTCGTCGAACGTTTTTTAATACATTATATTAATGACAACAAACGTTTGTTCATAATTTAGTTGTTCGCTATATGTTTGCCAACAGTCGTGACAAAATATAGTATGTTGTTTAAATAGTCTGTCACGTCATAATATTGATAACGTATATTATTCGCTCAGTGAACGAACATTTTCGTTTGGATTATTGACAAACAAATTCGTTTGGAAACACGTCTACATCAAACAAACGTTCGTCGAACGTTTTTCAAATGTTTGTTAGGTGTGGACGCACCTAACAAAGCACAAAGCAACTCGTTTTATGACATTTTGTTTTTTTGCAACTACAGTAAAACTTCCGTTAACGGTCACCTCTATAGGACGGTCACCTCTATGTAACGGTCAATTTGTTTGGTCCCGTCGAGTGTTATGGGAAAAAAACATTAATACTTCTAAATAGCGGGCACTCTAATTAACGGTCAACATTTAAAAGTATGTCAAATGGAAAATTATTATTTCGAAATTATTTTTGACAGTTTATCTTAACGAGCTTAATTTATGATGTCGATAAGGCGATAACACTTGTCCGTGACTGTGTATTTTGTCATTTGTGTTCAGTGTATGTTTAAAACGTTTCGAAGTACGTACCTATAATTTCAATGGCGTCCAAACGAAAACATCTAACTTTAACAGAAAAAATCAAATTGTTAGATTTTTACCAAAAAGAAAATGTGAGTGCACGTACTCTTGCAGATAAATTTGGAATAGGAAGAACACAAGCCACCGATTTAATAAAAAACTGAGAAACGATTTTAAAATTATGGAAATCCCACGGTAATGATCAAATGAAAACTACAAAACGTCGTAAAACCGAATCAGGCAATATCAACGAAGTTGTATACGAATGGTTTTGTGCAGCTCGTGCTAAAAAATCATAAATACAATTTTTAATACCCATATTCATATGCGTTATTTTAATATTGGTGTTTTATTTTTAAAATTTGTATGACCTCTATATAGCGGTCACCTGGAAGGTCTTGAACTTCTGTTAACGGTCACCTCTGTAGGACGGGCACCTCTAAATAGCGGTCATTATTTACAGTCCCTTCAGTGACCGCTATATGGAAGTTCTACTGTATTATAATAATAAAAACGAGTGTGCGTCGTGACGTTTTTTATTCGGCGCCGCCGGATCGATATTACCGAAATTTTCTCTCGGGCCTGAATCTCTCCGTCTGCCTCTTTATCCGACGTGCATTAGGTAAACAAACAGACACACGCATGCGTATTATAATAGACGTGTACGTCGCGCGTGTCGTTGGCCGAATCGCTCGATTTGTTCGGCGAGGGGTGGCGGCGGCGCTGGTCGTGCGCTCGGCGAGCTGTAAAGTTGCTCGGGTTTATGTGACGTCTCGGGCCTTTTGTGTAACGACGAATGAATCGCGTGGCGCGGTCTGCGATTACGCGTGTGTGCGTGCGCGCGCGCGCTCGAGCTCGTTCGCGGGAAAGGGGCGAATTCGTCGCGTATCTGGGGAATTGGACTCGTAAACCGCAATGTCTTTCTCCGGGCGGAGAAGACGACGGAGCGGAATTAGAGACCGACTTAACCACCGTCGCGACGGACGGAGCGTTTTAAAATCCCGCCGCCGCGCGCTCCGAGTCTCTCGCACACCCCTAGTCACCGACGTATCTGGATTGATGTCCCATCGTGAGGGGGCTGTAGTCCTGTAGTCCAACCAGTTTTTTTTTTAACGCAATCAAAAGTCGTTTCCGAGCGTAACAAACGAACACGAACGATCGTTACATCAACTTTGTGTTTCATGGAAAATCTTGCGGGTCACATTCGAAATTTATATTTTTCTACTGCGGGCCGTATATACTTCACGGTTTTTTTGTTTTCATGTTCATTTGTAAGATATTTTCTAATCCTTAAAAGCTTGGTAAAATAAAATTTTTTATAAATAATAATTTCACCTCTACAAATTTCTAATATTTATAAAATAGTCACGGGCCGGGGGTTGGGCACGCCTGTTCTAAAGCTTAATATTCGTTGTTATTTATCATCGTTTTGCCATTTATCGAACCTATCTGTTCATAAAAAATCGCAAAGATTAAAAAAAAAAGTATCCATTCCTTTTGAGTATACGAAAGTCAAAAGAGATACGACAAACTTCTGAAACGTCGTTGTGGATAAATATTTTATTGATATCGAATAGAGTTATTAATAATTATTTCGGGTTTGGCTTCCTTGCGGAATTTACATTTTACAGTCTTCTAGTTTAAAATCTTCCAGAGAAAGTGTCTATAGGTACACACTTTAACGGAATTCAATATGAAAACATAACTAAGTACTTAAGTGTTGACAATAAATCCTGGGGGTGTGGGACCAAAGTCGCTGAGGGTCAATTTTACCATTAAAAAATATAGTCTACTCGAAAGTAAAGTTCTAGTTGCGCCTTTGATATATGTGTGTGTGTGTGTGTGTGTGTGTGTGTGTGTGTGTGTGTGTGTGTGCGTTATTTTTTACGATTTCGACTCGGTAAACTTCTTCGGCGGCTCTTGTCCCTTTTCTTTCTCCCAAGTCGAAAAACGCAGTCGTATCTTATAATATCTTCGCTACAGAATTAATAACGATTATTCGTGTAGCTTCAGTATTGTGATTTTTTTTTATAACAAGTAAATTATATTCCGTTTAGACACGGGCATAAATACGTATATTCGATTTTCAAATCGGAACTTTTGACGTTTAGGTACATTTTATGACACTTGTTCAAATAAATTGACCTGCCAATTAAAATATACTATACCGGGATATTAAACACTAATGTAATGGATCGATGTATGAAAATAGACAATAATCACCAATTATAAAACGAAACCGTTAAAGAGGAAAAATAAATCAAACATTTAACGACATGATTGTCGAATGGCTGCGGGATGTAAAAAAATATATAAAGGGAATATTCGGAAATGACGTTATGTTAGTGAAAAAATTACTTACACTCGGCAAGTACGAGTTGGCGGAAGAGAAAAGAAAATATTTTAATATGTTTCGACCTAATGCTTACAGTAAAAACGTACCACTGGCTGTTTGAACAAAATAGTGAATATCAAAAATGTCTTTTGTTTATTGTCGTAATAAAATTCACCATCGAGACTTTATCGTTTTATTTAATTGTTATTGCAGTTAATATATACGTATGAAAATAGTAGTTTGTAACGACGATTATTATAAATGTGTTAGGTAGTACAATTAAATAATATGATGTTCTAAATTTTATTATCGTTGTCTGTTTATAATAATATTATATAGTTGTTATTGACTTTTAATAAGGATTTCTTTGCGATAAAAATACATTTTATACCTGATTAGGATTTTAAATATCGAATATGTCCGTACTTAAATGCGTTTACATAATTGATTTAATACGAATCTAATAATTTTTTATTTGATTCACATAGTAACACACAATACATAATCGTTTTGCAACACATTTTACTGGAATTAAATGAAAAAAAAAAAAAAAAAATCAATTTTATTTTTCAACTAGTGTAAAATGCTCGGAACGATTAATTTGATTTGTAATTTATGTACACGGCGGCGTGTACATAACTATTTAGTTTGTAAAGCATACGGTAGCTCTTTTTTTCTAAGACCATAAACACTGCAACTGATGTTCTTTAACTTTCCAACACTGATAGAACATCGGCAAACCAAATTTAATAACTTAGAATATACGTCGTGTACGTATATGACGTATTTGATTATTGATGGTTTGTTTTTACGATTCCTCGGTAGAACACCAACCTAACCTTGCCGTTTTTACGAACACGACGATTCTAAACAACAATACTAATTATTCAACAAATACTAAATCGTACTAGGCGTTTAAACGTGTCACCGCAGTTATAAACCAATATTAGGTTTACTAAAGTTAAATACGATTAATAATATTATTAGGACAACGGAAAATAGTAACCGGTAGTCTATTATAATAATTATTATGTATAACGATGCAGAAGGGTTGAATTTATCGGGGCAGTATTAAGAAACGCGACAAAGCGCTATTAAAAAAATAAAACAAGTGCGCTGTTCGATAGACTGCAGAATACACACGCACTCGAACGATTCGCAAGTCGCGCCATACAGTTTGGAGTTTAGAAATACGGTCGTGATTTTCTAGCTGTACGCGAACGTAGGTGTAATATTGTTTTGAATTATTTTAAACCGTTTGTAGCTTGTAAATCATACGAATCATTAAAAAGTTTTTCGGACGATAAATCTCTCCGGATAAGTATATACTCGTATAGAGTATAAATAATAGTAAACCGTAAAAATATTATTCCGACGCGCGAACGTTATTGTTGTCCGAGCGGAATTCGCAACGGTAAGCTGTGCGTGCGAGCAGTAGTCTCTATTATTTTATTGTCGTCGGCGAAATTTTTTTTATTCTACCGTGGAAAAGTGTAATTGGACTTGGAAATGTCGTCGTTCGACGTGAAATAAAACAGTGTGAAATTCAATTTGTATTCATAAATGCAAACGTTAAGAGTTGTGATATAAAGTGTCACGTCCGCGTCGTCTGTTCGTGTTATTCGATATTTTTCTGGTTTTGACTTTAAAAAAGCCCCGTCTCGAGTTGTTCGTCGTCTTCAACGCGCGCAGTAATACTGATCGCGGGACATGCAGACGCGGGGATAAATGCTATATTATATTGGCTATTTAAACTACGACGGGAAAAGTAATATATTGACGGATTAAAATGGAATTAAATCGTAACGGTTGAAGTTTAATTTGTTCGCAATAGAAACGCGTAATGTGTGAAAAAAATAAGACGAATAATAACTGTTTTTCGTTCTCTACTCTCGTAAAAACTACATCTCCGAATGCGGTCTCTAAAACGGCGCGGTGGTTCGTTTCGCAGTCGAGTGTGTACGTTACGCGTTTTAGAATTCGACGGGCGTAAAAAGATACCATTATCCTAAAACGAAAATGCACGTGGTGGGCCCGCCGCGATACGGTCGGCTAACAAACGAACGCCCAAGTCCACACGACGACGACGCGGGGAGAGAGAGTGGCGGTCGGACGCCGTATAGTCGTTTCGTTTTTGTTGTTTTCTTATTTTACTTTACACTTTTTACGGAAGCGACGACACGCCATAGCGATACGACGAAATTTCAACGAACTTTCAACGTTTCGAACGCTGCGCAACAACGCGCTCGCCGATCGAGTCGGGCCACGATTTTTATTTCAACCACTCTAGCTCGAAGAGCTCCGCGGGTCACGACAAAACGTCCGATCGAATTCATCGAGAGTTTCAAACGACGAATAGAATAATATTCATTTCCTGACCCCACAGGTTTACGACGACGTTTCTGAATTATTATTGTAACGCGCAGGCCCTAGGCACAGTGCTTATTTATTTCCCATTGTGCTACGGTCCTGGTTGTACAGTATTAAAATGATAAAAAAACCTTATGTTTGGGAGAGGTTCAGAGGTAGTGTTGAATCTCAGTGTTAATAAGCCTTTAAATCAAAAATATTTACACTATAAAAATCTTAACTTTTACATGATAACTTTTATTATTTATTTTATATTTGTTAACAATTTTAACACGTCCTAAAAACATTTAATTTTACTCTAAATATATTTAATAATTATTATTAATATTTAAAGTATTTAATTTCAGCAACTTTTTTGTATACGATTTTCAATTTTGCATATTTCTTTCCCGTATACAAAAAAACCGTAGCCTCACATTTTATTTTTGTAGGCCCTAAAATGTTCGTAGGCCCTAGGCACAGTGCCTATAGTGCCTATGCCCTAATACGGCCCTGGTAACGCGCACGACGTATTTTGCGACGTGCACTTCTTTTACAATAATATTATTGAAATCGATCGGTTTTTTTTTTTTGCGTAATATTATTATGAAGAAAGAGAATTCGATTTGGCGCAAGAAACGGCGCGCGCGCGCAATACGGTTTTAATTAACCAGACCTAATCGGAAATCAAATTAGTTATTAGATATTCTTGGAAGATCAATGTTTCATCGAGACACGTCCGTGGCGTTCGCGAGACGCGAACGTGTACGTATATATGCGTCGACGAAACACGTCCGATTAAATTATTCACGACGTGGTCTCCGTGATAATATTATAATATATAATATATTTACTTCGGCATTTCGTTCCGTAAACGATCTCGCGGACGTCGCGCCGTTATCTTTCTAATGATTTATACTCGTCGGCGGCGGCGTATCGAAAATCGCACGTCCCGCCACGCACTCGCTCGGTGTCGGCGCTAACGCACCTAACCTGCACGCGCAAAGTGTCGAAATCAAAAACGATCTTCGGCCCGCGGACTAGATTTAAGTGGATTACGGAAGTTTAACAAGTCGGTTGTTATCTAGACGGCGCATTTCTCAGAAACACACAGATACTGCCGAGTTTTAAATTGTTACGAGTCGTTCGCGTGTGAAATTCACAAATCGGCCCAGTGGCGGAACTAGATTCTCGGAGGCCCGCGTGAAAAATGTTCGTGCAGGCCATCCTATTATTGCTAGGACAGATTTTTTTTTTATAATTAAATTAATTTTTATACGCATTTAGAGTTGAAAATCGAGTAAAACGACATGTTTTATAACTAAAAATTATAACCTTTACGAGGTTTTTAGTTAAATTTTCATTAATCATTGTAATTATCTAAGTCGAATCGTCGGAGGCCCCTGAAATCACAGCTTTATCTATTTTGCCACTGTATCGGCCGCGACACTCGTCGTCTAGCATGGGCGCCCATAGGTAACATTTTAGGGGGGGTCAAAATAAAAAAATTTTCGAATGTAAGATAATAATTAATTAATGTTATTTTTTACATATAAATGTATACATGCATGTTACCTATATTAGATTATAAAAAATAGAAATTAAATAATATAATTAAGTATATTATTCGGTATCAGTAAATGAGAACTGCAAATTTCTTCGTTTCATTCCAAACATATTAATGACATCCTGAATGAAATTATCCTTGATTGCGTTTACTCTTTCACGATGAAGGCTCATCATACACAACCCATTTAAACGATCTTCTCCTGTAGTCGAGCGAAGCCACGTTTTTACTCGTCTTAATGTACTGAACGATCTTTCTATTGTGCACGTTGTCGGAGGCAGTGATATAAAAATATTAAATATTTGAAAAATAGCAGGATAATATTCGCAATGAGCCAATAAATCAACAAACGAAATTTCATCACACTGGGAGTCAATCAAATTTTTATCAATCCAATACTGATACCAAATATTAGATTCCTCTATCATATTTTCATATCTTAAAAGTGATTTCAACAAATAATAATTTGCCTTGGTAATAAGGTAATATTGTGGTAATATTTATTGAGCTACAAGTTCATAATTTTTTTCCAGGGGGGGGGCAAGTGCCCTGTCTTGCCCCCCCCCCCCCAATGGGCGCCCATGTCGTCTAGCGCTTTTGATACGAGCGCGGGCGATTACGTTCGACGACGACGGCACGTTGTTCGCGACCTGCTCTCGCTTTTTCGTTGTTTCAACTCGCGAAAACAAAGTGCGGACGTTCGGAGTATTATTGACGAACGAGGAAAATTCTACCGATATATAGTACCTACGATAGTATTATACACATAGTGTGTGTCCGACTTTGAAATTAAAATACTAAACAGTCGGGATTTCAATATAGACGGGTTTTTTTTTTATTTTATTATTCGGATAATAACGAAAAGGTTTTTCGTATTTTTATTTTTTTATATTATTTGATTTCTCGTGCAGTTTATGGTGGTTTTTTTGTTTTTTTTGTTGTTGTTGTATGCTTCTCTCAATTGATGTCTGGCATCTTTATTTCGGAGGGGAAAAAAAAAAATAAAAGAGTACGAATTTAAACAATTCTCTTTTAAGTGTTTATTTTATACGCAACAAAGGTTTCTGTTTTTTGGGCCATTTAATTACTACGTACAATCGTTTATTATTTATTATTCTTCGGGCGTTCCTCGTAGAAGCGCATAGAAAACCGGATATTTTTTTTCAATATTTACATAATACCAAAATGAAGAAACTCGTGTAAGTTTTTTCCGTTAATATAAACTTCAAATATATATAAAAGGAGCAGAAAAAAAAGGAAAACTCTAGGTCGTGTTTTATTGCTTTGGTTTTCGATTGGGAAATCGTGAGCGCAGTGGCGGCGGCGCACACATATATATATATATAGAGAGAGAAAGAGAGAGATGAAAAAAAAAAAAACGGCCAAGAGACTAATATACAAACGCTGTGACACTACTTGTTTCTTCCCATACCGATATTATATTATATAATATCAATGCGCCGCCGACTACATTTCGCGGACGTGCGTTTCGACACTGCATGTTTTCCGCAGTCCACTGGTAATTTGTAGTCGATGCCGAATGATTTATACGATAATATTATATTCCCGAAACTATTTGGGTTGATTTCATTATTTTACATCGGTCGTGTTTACTGTTGTTAAAAACTGGGACACGAACGGTTCCAGTTTTACGACCACGCCTTGGACACTGCGAAGCAATATAAGTGCTGTGACGGGGAATACTCCGGGAGTACATGTTTTTATCTTTGTTTTCGAGTATATATTTATCCTAAACAAGTACACAATACTCGTATATTATTACGTACGCGCTGAGAGTGTTCCCGAAAGAAATATCGCGAGGTGTTTAAAATCTATCATGCCGACGACGACGACGGTTTTATAATTTTAAATTAATTCGATCGCCGCTAAGACGATTACAAATTAATTGCTTTCGGTACCGATAATAATAATAATAAGTAAAACGATTGAAAATAACGAGTGGGTCTTTCGATTCTTTATTAGTACTGTTTTTAAGCAGCTTTTATAATTTTTATACAATCTCATGTACCCACTCGTATTGATTTATACGAGTTTTAGTAATCATTAAAAAGTCGATCGAGCAATTTTATTTTCTTAAAGAACGGCAAGTAACGAACAACGAGCGCTATGCTTTCAAATCAAATAAACGAAAATCGTTTCGTACATTTTTGGCGAAAAATCATTCGCAAGTCATGGCGTTCCCTCGGAGAACGGGTACATTTTTTTCTTCCTATAACGTTTGCGTTTTTGCGATACGTCTAAAGTTGTTTAGTCTGAGCACTTTGGAACGATACTACTATACCAGTAGTGCTGTTGTCAATGAAAACATAAACCCTCGGGATTAACAAGAGTTATGTAAGATGCATTTTACTTTACTACGCCAATACGATACAACAATACTCTAGTTATTCATAATGGAAAACGTTTAATGATTTAATAATGTTGACATTTATATTGTGCATAAATTGCGGAGAGTATTCTAGATTTCGCCATTATATTTATAGTTTGGCAAAATAATTTACATTAATCAACATATTAATTATTATTGCCCGATAAACAATGAGGCGACAACATTTCGAGAGAATATTTAAAAAAATACACAAAAAGAGTGGCGTAAATAATAATTATTGGCCTCGATGATACTTCTATGAATACGACTGAAATTCCTCGAATGATATTCCCAAAAAAACCTTATCTAGACGTGTATATTATTTTTTCCAAAATATCGAACCGAGTGGTATGAAAATGTTTAGGTTTTTGTCGATTCGAGTCCATCGAGTCCATTCGTCCAATTATAATAGTAATAGTACGTTTCGTCCGTTAATTTTTTATTTTTATTTTACTTCGTTCGTGACTTGTTGTCGATTATAATTTTACTGTAGTTATCCTACAGCTATCGGATTTTCGAAACGAGCTAAAAATAAGCACACACTTTTCGTTATTATCTGTTGTAAATTTATAATATTCGTAGATTAAAAAAAATAAAAATAAAAAGCCTTTGAAGTTTAATGAGCTGAAACTTCAAACCCATATTAACTGTACGTATATACAGTATGTATACAGTCTAATATTGCGTGCCGTTGAAAATAACGTGAAAACTTTATCGCGTTACTTGCTGGAGGTGGTTTTCATATCAAACCGAGGGATGTTTTCGTTTCAATTTTCTAAGCGAGTTGGCGAAGCGGCCCGACTCGGTAGAAGGTCCCGATGCCGTAACGAAGCCTTTTAATGCGTTTTCGAGTTATTATCATCGGCAATTTACACAGATTTTCCATGAAATTATAGACAATTAGCGGGGCCCAAAGGGTTGTTAAAACTTCGATAACTGCAAACTGTTCAAATCGTCGTCGGTAGTTTTTACGAAAAGTTATCCCCTAAACAACCGAGAATACCACGAATTAAGTGAAAACACGCCGGACTCGATTCAAACGATTTAGAATCGCTCGTCTTTACCGCGACCGCGATGACGGGCCGTAATGATAAAATACGTTTTCGTGTTGTTATCGACGACGTCGCGACGTCGAGAAAAATCCGACCGCCGCCACGCGCCGTTTTGACGGTTTTATAATATTTGACAACCAAAAAAACCTCATACATACAAAATTGACGCGTTCGAAAACGCGGTGTACAATATGTCGCGCGGTAATGTCATTAAAGTTCTGTGTATGTACATAACTACAACGTTTATGGATTGCGAACAGAGTCGTTCGACGCGGTATACTTATTCGATCGCGTTGAAAAATATTATCAATCTCGCAGCTCGCGGAATTTCGCGCGACATTCCGTTTTAACTCTGAGAACGAGTCGATTCGCGCGGTAAAGTTTGAAACGATTACGGGCCAGTGTTTCACGATTATGTTATTTTCGAAATGTATTGGCAAAACGATAATAATATTACTACAACGCCATAATGTACAATGTTCTTGTAACGCGAGTGTCGCGTTTTGCGTTAATCAGTCCGCACGACCGAAAACGAACGCGAGCTCGAACAGCTTTATTTATCGAACGTCACATTGCGAAATTTAATAAAACACTAACGTTACTGCTCTAACGTTAATTTTTCTTTCCAATAGTTACGTAACTCGAACCGTTTACGACCGTCTCTATTATTCGTTACGGTGTACAAAAAAAATACTGAAACTTTGACGGCACCGCCGCCGTCGTCGTCGTAAAAATTATTTATTAGATATCAAAATCCCGCCAGTTGTTTTTAAAACCGACCGAGTCGTCGCATGGAACGCGCACAGTTTAAAATATAAAACGCCCGGATACGTATTTTAAATTTTTATTTAGAAAAGCTTTTAACTTTGAAAGGCGCAACTCAAATAAATAAATAAACATTTCGGGTGTAATAGATTATAATATTGTTGATACGTATATACTATACAATTATCTCGCGATATATCATTACATTTTATTAAATATTACAGACTGCCACCGGGGAAATATCTAACTGACAGTATGTGTCGTGCGATATAATATTTATTTGTCAATAATACGAATAAAAGCAAAATATCCGATATCGCATATTTATTATTTATCAGTTTATCCGGACAGACTACAGATTTCGTTCGACGATTCGTCTTGTATTAAATCAATCGTCTCGCGCGATCTTTTCAGCGCGAGAACTTTTAATATCATCGTCTATATTATAAGAGGTGCACTTTTAAACCACCGAATATTATTTATAGACGACGGTGTATTGCGATTGTTATTAATGTATTTTTCTCCTTTTGTCCAAATAGATTACGTTTGCTGTTGTTTTCGTTTTCGCGAATTATTTTGAAATTTAGTAATTCTCATCTGATACCCGAGTGTTTTCCGAGAGAAATATTCGGTTGTCAAGACAAATAAAAAAAAAAACCGCAAGTACGCGGTGTTCACGTTTCTTTTGCAACAGCTTCAATGTTTTTAAACGACACGGTGAATATTTTAAGTAAAACTATAAATTTTTATTTTCGTACAATGTACCTAAAAATATTGTATAATATATTTTTCATACACTACAGCGATGAATCTTTGGAACGAATTCCATACATACTCGAAGAATTTTATAAGTTTTAAAGGATCAATGTTTTGAAAAGCATAAGAGTTAATTTATATACAAACAGAATTAATAATTATAAAAACTATAGTTTTTTTTTTTTTTTGTAATTTTTCTTATTTAACTTTTAAGGTTTTATAAATCCAATAAAGTTCTAAAGTTTACCTTTATTAAATGTTTGACAATACTTTTTAAAATTTTACATATCTGTTTATTTTTTTTTTAAGTTGACAGGTTATCACTTATCCGTCAATATTGATTTGTTTTGTTAAACATAAAACTTTAAATTTCGTGTCGTTTTCGAACGTGGTTCGACTACGAAAATATACGATTTTTCATTTAAACTAAAATGTGGAGGAAAAAATATGAAGGCCATTTTTATTAAATTCGACGGAGGACTATCGTGATTTTTGTTTGGAAAAATGTCTTTAAATGAAATTACGAATTGTACGCTAAAAACTAAGGAAAACAGATAAATTGAAGTACGTATTGTACAAATGGATTTTTTCACGCATTATCGTAAAATAAATTATTTCAAACTCATTAATGACACGCACAACAATAGCTAGTAGTCGAACAAATTACAAAATAAATATTGAACTTTTCAAAGTGATTTTCATCGTTTTTATAAACAGAGAATATTATCGATATTATGCAAAAATCACAAGCGTGTTACGATTTTACAAATAATAGTGTGCAAACGATTGGAATTTCAATGTACTGAACTTATATAATTATTACACCAAACCCGTTTTTTAAGACAGTTACCAGAAATATTTCGCCGTAGAGAGATGTCCACGTCCGGGCAAAGTTAGCTGCTCAAATCGAATGCGGATCGAAAATCGAAATACTTTCGATTTAAACACGTGACTTGATGATATTTGTTACGACGACCTTTTTTAAAAATCTATTTCGCGACTTTTAACCGTTTCATGATGTAAAAGTGATACTAATTGGACGAGCATTTTATACGATGGTGACAGTGCTTTACACAGATGGTATTCACTTAATACGTTTCTACTCTAGTTGAAACCTAAATAGTTTTTTTTTTTCTCGCAATCATGATCCTATTTTAATGATGAAAAATAATGTAACGTTAGAATTTTGCGTGTAAATTGAACCGAATTTCGAAATTATAATTATATCCAACACCGTACAATGAGGTCACGCCAGTTGTGGATAGCATTTTAAGTTTACTACTTGTGCACGATGTGGTGGTGATTATTAAGAGGACCGCGGGCTAGGTGAAACAAACTTACCAATCGTTTCTAATTCGAGAAAGTAGAAATATTTAAATACGTAACATATTTTACAGTGATTACTGTAGTAAAAATAATAAAAATTAGCGAATCAATCATATTAGATGAACTTAAAACAAGGGGATTTTTTTTTTTTTTACCATGTTCAAGCATTTTTACGTTTTATTTATGCGTTTCTTCAAATCGATAACTGACGATATTATGTGCTCAAAGACTATATTTTACAATAAATACGTTTTTTCCCTCTTCGCAGCAATATCAATTTTCGTTTTTCAAACAGGAATATTATGTAGAATTTTTATTTTATTCTTTTATTCGAATTACTAATCGAATAGTTTTTCGGATATTGTTTGACACTATTGTGCTTCGCATTACGCAAATAAAAAAATATGATAATATGACCATGTCATTCTGGGAATTTCATTAGACAACAATTCACTCGTCACTACTTTACATCTAATATAAATAATTTTCAAGTTTGATTAATTTCAAAAATAATAGCAAAATACTAGCTTAAATTTTTACCGAATTAACAAAAAAACGAATTTCACAATTATTATATTAACTGATTAATAACCATTGGCGTAAAAAAAAAAAAAAAACACGTTATTTACATTCGAAAAATTTAAACTACCTCATGATACTTTCTATGAGGTACAAAAATGAAAAAAAATGTAGTTTTCGAATACATTGGATTTTCTAAAAAAAAATCAGAATTTGAATAAATGCATAATATTTAAGGAATGTACATGCTTAAAAAATCCTCCTCATGCACATATATATATATATATATATATATATATATAGTATACAAAGATCTTTACTCGAGATGGAAAAGTTAAAATCTTATAAATTGAAAAAAATAAAATAATCGCTAATTTTTAAAAAAAAATAATCAATTTCGCCTTCGTTTTAACACATTATAAACCGTATAACAATTTTTGGATTATAAAACTCAAAGTCATTATTGTATCAAATGTTCGACGTATGATTTTTTCCAACTAGACTTATTTTATCGAAAGAAACATTGACCGCTCGTCGGACGAATTTTCTATTAAATTGTTTTCTGTTCCTTCTCGGTATTTCCATCGTATCCGCATAGGCCGCGAAGAAATATGATTCCCCGTCTATATTCCTCTTGTGTCGAATTTCCGATCACAGAGAATTTTCATTCCGCGTATAATCCAATAGCTCGATGTCGTTATAAACGGTCAATCGCACACATAAAATGGATACTTTTTACCGGGACTCTTCGAAGACGTTTTACTCGCCAGTATTTCGTTGCGAACGGTGTCGTTTTACGACTAGGTACACACACACACACACACTGCAATAGCACTTTACGAGACTCGAAAAAGATTTTAAACAACTAGCCGTCGGCTTTAAATTATCATCATCGTATAATATGCAATTATTAAATTATTATTATTATCGTTATTTTTTATTTTTTTATTTTTTACATATCCGTTAGGAACTACTGGAGGTGACGTTAATGTAATAAAACGACCGTAAGAGTCGTACTTATTATTATCATTACGAGTATTATTATTATTGTGTTTGAAAATGTAATTTTCAATTACAGGACGAAGTGAAGTTTTTAAAGGTATAACGTTTCCGAGGGCTCTCAGAGAGGAATGATATTATATTATCATGTCAATTACATCGCACGGAACAACGTTCTCAAAAATAATATATTCAAGGGAGTATAAAATATTTAGTCAAACGTCCTGCGCTTTGGATAGCTGGTTTTTTTTTTCCCGTATCTTTTAACAATCCAAATAATAATATAGTCTATACGCACTTAACAAAACGAGTGAATTATTGTGCGTTTTTTTTTTTTGCTTCTTCTCGCGTTATTATAAGTGTTCGGGAGACCGGCGAAAACTTTGAACTGCCGTCTCGGCCGGTATAGTCGGCGTTGTTGAAAAAGATTTATGATCCGAAAATATGACCCTTTTCCTGCGCACAGTGGTTGTGCGTGGTTATTATTTCGTGAGGTTACACACAACTCGACCGAACAAATATACAAAGAACAAAAAAAAAAAAGAAAAAGAAAGAAATCGAGATATCGACATAACTTGATAACGTTTTTATTTTAAATAATTTACGACCGTTCCAATTTGCCATAAATTCTGCACCACACAGCGAATGTACTGCTACTGCGTAGGTATAGGCGGTGGTGGCGCGTCGTCGTTTTGATAAAGAAGAGAATAATAACTTGACGAATTTATTTTTGTCGAAAACGAGTGGCCGTACATATTGAATAAAACGTCAATATAGTTTGATTTATCAGCCATGCACGAGGCCGGGACGTCGGCTGCTATCCCTCGGCATTATCGTTGTAGACATATTTTGCAATTTTGCACTCGAAACCACTGTATTTTAACCGAAAAATTCCGTCGGCTTCTCGCGACATTATTTGTGGCGATTTTATATAATACGTCACGTCGCCGGCGGCGTAGTAATGTTTCCGAATAATTCCGGTAAATATTTGACACTCGTTTTTATTTTTTTTTTTGACTAGCAAAAAATCAAATGAAAGTTTATTATTTTTAATCGATAAACGCGACGTCGTCGGGGAGGTTTTTTTTCCGTACGAACAGGAATAAAACAACACCTGCTGTTTCAATGGTTTTGGAACGGCGCGTCGGCGTAATTGCCGCGCACGTTCGAGTGTGCTGCAATAACGTACGTTTTTCTTCTTTTCAGAACAATTATTATTGTTTGGACATCGCGTCGTCGTATGATATTCCATTCGCTCGTCCGTTTGTCGGACCGCAGTGGGCGGGCACGATATTACTTTATGTAAATTCGATTTGTTTAATTTATAACCCCTTTGTCGGTTGTTGTTTTTCCGAAGGAAAAACTAAAAGTAGTACAACGCGGACACCACGCCACGTGTTATTGCCGCGACCCCGGGGGAGGCTCGTGTAGTCAGCGAAAAATCGTCCCGCCGGAATCGGTCGGCTGGGCGGTTCTGCGGGCCCAACAGTGCCCAGCGGACCGTTGACCTTTTTTCCCCTCCGGAACGAATTGTTTAACGTGAACTCCGACTAATCCGCGCGTCGGCGCAATAATTTGAAAATAGTTTTTCCCTCTTTTCCGGTCCGTAAGGTCCGCGGAACGTGTCGGCGCGGAATGAAAATGAAAACGAAAAAAAAAAATAATAGCGACGAAAAATCGTGTCGGACACGAAAAATCCGCACACCGCACAGTGGTCTGAAATACAATTCTAGATGGAAAAAATTAATTTCTTTTAATTTTTAGTATAATTAGTTATGCAATAAATCAAAATTACATGATTTGAGATCGGTTGTTTCAAATTATGAATCAGTTTTGATTTTCGTCACAAGGGGGAGGGAGGGGCTAGGGGTATTTTTTTAAGAATCATAAAAAGTATGTATTTTACATCATATTATATGTTTTTAAGGCTGCTTAATTCAAATATCACATCAGTTTTGAAGATAGCCCCCAGGGGAGGTGTCTAGGGGTCATTTTTACATGTTTCAAAATGTGTGTATTTTACATCAACTCATATAATTTTAAAATTGCTAAATTAAAATATTGCATTAGTTTCGAAATTATTTCTAACTAAGTCCTCTCTCAATGGTACAACTTAAATTAAGGGGATAATTTTTTTTAATTTTAAAATATATTCAAAGATGTTATAGTTTATATTGAGTGAATTTCTGTTTCATTTAGTGGTTCAGCGTTGCCGCTAGAACTCGCTAGAAAAAAAATTATTAAAATTACAGACGCACATGGACGCAAACCAAACTTTGAAAATATCATTAAGTAGAATAAGTACTATATAATCTATGTAATATTTAATGATTAATATTAATTAATTAATATATATTCACTATGAAAAATTAGTACTTTTTGTTTTTACGATTTTTCTGATATTTTAATGATACTTATAGCATGAAGTTTTAAAATATTTAAAATTTAATACTTCCCAAAATTTTCGAAATCCATGTTGAAAATATAAAATTAAGTTTAAGTTAAGTTTTATTTTTAATTCACAAAGAATGAACACAAAACGCTAAATGAGTCGGTTTATCGAAAATTCAATAATTTATATGTTTTCTTTACATATTATCGCAATATTCTTATCGAATATCGAACTCATTGTTAAAATGGGTATTATTTTTACAATCTATAGTACATATATATTCGTATAAAATCATAATATTGCAATTTAATGACATTATAAAATTGTGTTTTTTCCACCTAAAATTGAAATTCATACCACTGTGCACCGCAAGGGCGAAAGTGCCCGTAACGCATATTATACGATCGCGTTTATCGGTTATCGTAGAAGTTTTCCAACGTCGTCGTCGTTGGATTCTACATGTTATCGGCGGCGACAAATATGTTAATTAGAAAATTATTCAATCGACCGTTGGGTATAGGCCCGGGCAAATCACATTTCTTAGTAAATATAAAAACTTGTTTTCGCAAAACTTTGAATTATTCTACTAGTGCGGCGCCGCGCGAGTATACTCAGAATTCTCAGCGGCGCGTGCAAATGTCGAAAGTTCAAGATCCGGACTGCACGTCATCTAATCGAAACTTTCGACTCTGCCCCCCGTGTACGTTGATTTTAAATATCCGATCGAGCGTGATAAATAAAATTCAGCGTCGCGTTTTTTGACCGAGGACGAAATAAATGAACAATAAATCTCCGACTTTTGCGTAATGCGTGTAAGTCGTTTCGATTAGATGCGTACAATTAGGTTTTCGGTTCGGCGGCGTGAGCAGCGACAAAATCAAAACGTGTAATACGGCGGCGGCGTCGAGACGGGTACGCAGTAATAATCGCCGGCAAATGGCGTTTGTCCGATTGGAATTTCGTATTGTGCGCCGCCGAATCGATTAAAATGTATCGGATGAGAAAATTAAATTTCCCATACGAGCGCGCTTCGCTCTTCGCTCGATTGCCAAGTTAATTTTTACGAAAACACCAACGGGGTCAAACTGAATTGTGAAAACGACAATATTGGGATCCGTCATCAGACGTATGATTTAGACGTTTCCCGTAGAGCAGGAAAACACACTATCGTGTTTGGCTCTTTGAAAAAACTCCGTTCGACTACGCATTCGAATATACCCACGACTATGGCTGTGTTCTAATTTATCGAATTGAAATAATAATAACAACATAAATTACACGAACTCATAACCAGAAAACAGGGGATATTCTCTGTACCGGATCCGATTTTTACGCGTCTTTTGTTTTACCTTTGTTCTGCTCGGAGTCGTGTGTAAAATTATTAATGACTTCAGTCGAAAACTTTCACGTCGAATATACTCCTACGCGGGGGCTCCGCTCTATATACCTGCTAATAATATTTGTTCGAAAAATAAATATTTAATATAGATCTCCGAGTATAATTAAATCGTATACTTAGAACGAAAAGTAATCTAAATTTCTCCTATAGTTTCGTTGCGTTTCCATGGAGAACGACGAATGAAACGGACTGACAATATTTTAGAAACGCAATTTGACCGTAACATCATTGCGTGTCGTCTCGATATAAAATATACTATAATAATTAATTGTTGAAAAAAAAAAATATATAAAATTCTATATTCGGCGGGCATCTATTGAAAAACCAACGCGTTTTTAATATCGTTTCGTACGAACGAATGGAATTAAAGCGTTCATAATAATATTAAACCAAATAGTTTTACATGCGCGATAATGGTTTAATTTGGTTTAATTTTTTAGCCGAATAAAATACACGTTGGACGTTCACCCGTGACGTATGGCATAAAGTTTCCGTAAAAAAACCAACTAAAAAAGTTTAATTTAAATACGTTATATTTTATTTTTTATTTTTTTTTAATACTGTTTGGACGTTTCGTGACGGGTAACGTGTTTTTTAGGATTCGGTCGTACACGAAATACAATTATTTGATTATTTAAAGGCGAATTATGTTTACGCGCGCGTCTATACGAGTTTTTGTTTTTCATACGATTAAAAAGACGCTTAAAAATCGTAGATTTGTTTTATTCCGAATACAAAATTAGTTTCCAAAAAGCGTGAAATTTCAAACGTCGATGAAACTCGAAATGTGTAATTACCGTTACGACGGTTTTCCGAACGTATAATATTATAATCTGTTGTCAATACTCGCCGCGCGAAAATTGATACACCCGATAAACTTACATTGTCGTAGTAATAGTAATTATTCAGTTTGTTCGCTATAATACTTTAAATGCACAGCCAAGTCACTTAATGACTATTTTTTCGCGACCGAACTAGGATTAAAGGCTTTGTTTTTCTTGAAACGATCATTATTATTGGACGTCGGTTTTAATAATAAAAGTGAATTAATAGTTCCACGAAAAAAGGACTGCAACCCTTTATGATTCAAATTTCGGCCGTTTCGATCGTGTAAATCGTTAGAAAGCTTTTAGAACGGCAACGACACCCAATGTTTCGGGGGGGGGGGAGGGGGGTTTTAATGGTTTTATGGGCATCGGCAATCGGGTCGGTCGGTCGGTCGGAAAACAATACACAAAGTCGTTTCCCCTCACTTACGCGCCGAGGGGGAAATTCTTTTTAATCCGAGTTATTGGTTGGTTTGTTATTTAACAACTTTTTCATCGATATACACCGGAGACGTTTTGTCACGGCCTCCGAAAATTTAAAAGGGTCGTCGAACGATAAAGTTTTGTAGATAGAATTTTAATTGACGACTACCCGGTTCAGCCTTGTTCGCACCGATTAAAAACTTTCGTACACCGTATTAACTTCCGCGGCACCGGGTGAATGTGAAATAATTCTAATTTGAGTTATTAACCCGAACACGGCAAACCAAAACGTTTCGATTACACAAAGTTTTTTTTTTTTCTACGAGAACGTTTTTAATCGCGCGCGGTCGTATTGCGGCGTACGAGAGAGAGAGTATACAATGTATAATATTAATAATTGTCAGACTAGTCTACGCGTAGTCATAGTAGTTTGGGGTGAATTTATCGCGTGACTTTAGAGGCTGATATTATTTCATAAACGATTTGGATAATACGCCCAGAGTTTCGACGGGCCAAAGTCGTTCAAAGTAAACGGAAAATTTCACTTTTTTTTTCTTTTTCGGAAACTGGAAACAATAGGTTATTTAGGGGAAAAAAATCGGATTTAATCATTACCTATTGTTCCGTATTCTTTGTACGCCCGTGCAATAGTCGCAATATTATTATTAATATTGCGTGTCGATACGACTGATACGAATCGTAATAATTTATGTTTTTGCACGTCATTTATTCAGCGAAATCAACGACGGTACACGTTAATCTTATACCGGCCGCACTAATGGCGCGAAATTTATTTCACGTAAAATATAACGAGAAACTTTTGATTTATTATTTACTATTCGAATACATTTAGCCCCACCTATTGTGTCGAACTTATTGATTGTGTTACCGGTGATCATTATTAAAACGCAATAATTACTGTTCCAAGTTAGTTATAGCGGTTGAACGAGCCAACATTGTATTCGTACACAATAACTGCAATCGAAGAAACGTTTAAAAATACTTGTTGTGCAATTATTTCGTTTTAAATTGAAATATATTAATGATATCAATACTGCCGGCAATCTGACCTCGGAAAATTCAAACTAAAAAACTGTAAATATTAGGTTGCTGCGACGATCGCAGTGTTTTAATCGATTCGCTCATACAACGTATTCGACGCCGAAAAGTAAAATCCAGCTGAACGTAGAAAAACGTACTCGTTTTTCATGAAACGAACCACCGGTCGTTCAGACGTTTAGCAAAGAGAAACTTTTTGACCGAGAATATGAAGTTTCTGATAATGGAAGAACATTTTAGTAAAAATTGTTTGGTAACATTTTCGCGTCAGGCTTTTCTTGCTGTGTATTTTTATGGGTTAAGTCTAAAGAAGATATATACGTTGGCAAATTTTTCGTTTACATTTAGAGGGTCGAGAGTAATATAAATGGAGTTATTGCAATTATCGTCCTTGCTCGAAAAACGCGGAAAAACATAAACGGAAAAAAAAAAAAAATAAACGTCGTCTTCTGGCAAAGAATCGGTTCGGGTGGTTTATTCGTTTTTATCAACAAAATGAAAATTCACAGTTGTGAACAACTCGCGTGTGAAGTTTTATCGATTTACTAATAGCGCGGCATAGTGTCACTGTTCTATAGACCAGTTTTTCGATCATTTAGAAAACGTAATTTTTGTCGTGTGTGTGGCTGGTGGGTTTGCGTCAAAATGTTATCAAAAATAATATTATTTCAGAAGTATTTTCGACGGACGGACGGACGGAATTATTACGTCTACGAAACGTTATTTTATATTTATTAAGAACGATTACAAAAAACGCGAAACATTTAGGTTTAAAGCATAATTAAAAGAGTAGTTGTTGTATTCAAGTGTCTCGTTGTCGAGTTGTGTTTTTTTTTTTCACATTTTCAAACACATGTCGTTAGAGCGGTATGTGTAGGTACCTAAATGTTTTGTTTGTCATAAACACCAAACGAAAAAAAAAAGAAAAGTTGTTTTCTAAAACAATAAAACAAAGTATTGTACAAGTGGCCGAGCGGTGGGGGGGGGGGTACTTATTGATCCACGTGTTTTTATAAAATCGGCGGCGCGGCGGCGCCTCCTTATAAATCCGCAAGGTTGCAAAACGATTAAAACACGAGCCACCACCACATTTGGTTGATGCCTAAACAATTAATATTTTAAAAACACGTGTAAAAAACAATAAACCGATAAACCGCACGGATTGTCATTAGGTCACACGATCATTAATATTTAATTCGTAATGTTGTCGGTAAAATATTGTTCAAAGACAAACGATGTGTATGAAATACATCTACGAAACAAAATCGTTGGAAAACATTGTGAATTAAATATTATTATAATGTACCGACCGATATTTATTATCACGTATTAAAGGAAATATCGACGAAGGCCGGCCGTAACTCATATTTCACGTTGGCTCACGGCCTAAAATATGCGATTCAAAAAGAGATAAGTACAAAAATGTTTACACGATCGTCGGAAACTTCAAGTGCGGTATTTTTCATCGTGACCGCACGGAGAGGGTGGAAAACCAACAGGAGAAGAATATCGATACGTAAATAATCTGCGATAATTTCAAAACTTTTGTGAAAATTTAAATGTTAATGGCAAATTTAAATAATAATCAAAATGATTACGAAAGACTAGAATACGTAATTAGAATTATTGTGAATGTAATTCACAATAGAACGTTTCGTAATGAAAATCGCGATACCCGTGAACGTTTTTTATTTTATAAACAACATAATAATCGTCGGTGTCGATTACAACAGAGAATTTAATAACTACCGATAAACGAATAGAAACGAAGCGAAAAAACTAATCGTTTATTTTATATTATTAATTAAAGTTATTTATTTTTTTTATTTATAAACTTTGAGCGGAAATTTAATACAAACACAAACAGTCGAATGAGATATACGTATGTACGTAGATGGTTTATAATATGTTTTGTGGTTTTTTTTTTTTATTTTAAATTTAGGAGGAAATATTTGCCAAACAAAAACGAAAATCGCGTCATTGAAAAATCGTTGTTTTACGTTTGACCAGCCGGTTTCGTCAAAACTCGATTTCCGAACATTCATAAAAATCGATCGACAGATTAATTTGCAATTGTTCGTATTTTCCATGAACTCTATTAAAATTTGCACTTTTAAACGTTTATTTAAAAGTTCTAACTTCAGAAATATTTTATGAGAAAAATGTATAAAAACTTTTTCACCAACCAAGACTAATAATTCATCGACGTATTATAAAAAAAAAAATCTAAGAAAATTCGAAATTTAAAATACATTTTAATAACGTGAAAACTTCAAAATCTTTTGAAAATCATACCACATTTCAAGAGTCTGCTAATATTTAGTATTCGGTAAAAATTAAAAATCTCTACAATATGATTGTGTTTTTGATGTAAACAAAAAATCGATTTTATCAAAAACTCATACCCAGTGAATTTGTTGTCACGTCTTATCAATTATTTGGAAAACTCTTGAGAAATTCAAAAACAAAAAAAAAAAAATCGCGCAAAGTACTAATTCAATAAAAATGTTTACTAGAAATCGTTCACGACGGAGTTGTCGATTTGAACAAGTCTTCCGGTCAATACTGAACAGATAAAAAGAAGGAAAATAAAATAATTATTGAAATGCACGTAAAATCAATACGTTGCTCGTTTCACTTGGAACATAAATATTACACGATATTACAAAAAGCCGCACAAGTTTTATTTAAAAAAAATCAAATATCGTTATTCGTCGGCGTTATGAAAAACGTTTGTATCGATATGGTAGATTCGGGTGGAAATCAAATACGTACATTATGACTAAGAGATTGCAGCTAAAAGTGAATGGAAAATTTGTTAGACTGTAAGAACGGCGAAAAACACGTAAACAATATTCGAAATGTTAACCAACGAAAATACGAGTAGTAGTCCCCGCGGTGGTGTGTCGAAAAGAAAAAGTATTCGGACATAATGTCTTAGAAATAAGTGAATTGAACTGAAGATGGAGCTTTTGAAAAATGTTGATATTGTATAAATTCGTAAATATAAAATTTGAGTTTTTTTTTTTTTTTTATTCGATGGAAAAAATCCGTCGTAAAGTATTCATTAGTTTTATTAATTTCAAAAAAAATAAAATAAAATACAAAACGTGATTTAATTCGGTACTCAACTGTAATTTGATTTCGTTTCGATATTCATTATTGTTTTTGTTATTTAAAAAAAAATTAACGTGTACTTTTCATACTCTGTGTTTTTTTTTTTTTGCTCCACATAATCCGCAATTAAAATACAAAACTATTTCCATACTTATATACGTATATAATATACACACGAGAGTATGTGGATGTGAGCATTTTAAATTTATTGTTAATATTATCAAATGGAAATTTAAAAATAAAGATTAAAATTAATCAAATTCAGATTTTTTTTTTTTCTTCCTTCCACAAGTACCATTACAAATGGCTCCGGCGAAGCCGTTAATCCGATATTGTATAATACGATAAAGCATAAATCGTATAATTTACCGACTGAAAATCTATATCGTCAAACTTTGGTCCGTCGATAAATCGCCCGCACGTCCGAATAAAAAAAAACGTCGTCTATTTCTACGACACGCTCGAGAGTTGAGAGAAAGTCGGTTTCACGATAAATATTATGAAACGTTGGAGATTCGCATTTTTAGAGAAAAAGAAAAAAAAAATCCCCCCCGGCCCTTTCGTTTTCGTACAGATTAGATTACCGTAATGTTTTCCGACTCGAATTAGACGACGAAATAGAGTCCGTTTTCATTCTATTACGCCAATACGGTTACGAAAACATAATCGGCACAGCGCGCGGTCCGTCTCGTACCGATTTCGCCCGAACTGACAACAGCGCTGCCGGAGGAGAGAAGTCCGTCCGGGTTGAATAGAAAAAAAAAAAAAATCCGTCGTAAACATCGGCACAGACGCTGGAAACGACGTGTGTGATGTGTGTAGTTTTCTGATTTTATGACGTTTGCTTATCGATTGCAAACCGCGTCGTCGCGACGGCAAAAATGAAATTAAGTAGTCCGTGGACCTACGACACAGGAATCGCGGCGGCGCGGCGGCGACGGCGCGCGTTCGTGCGCTCCTAGCATGCAGATTATAAAACGTACTCTCCAGACGTCCTCCGCGTTTCGTTTCTGACGATGAAAATATCGCGGTCGCCTTCGTCCTTTTATATCGAAAATATATGCGTATAAAATAAATGTAAAAAAAACTACATTTCGTCCCGTTTTTCGCGGAGTGGCGTGCGCGTGTGAATATCAATCGAATCCGGTTAAAATTATCGATAACCGGAGGTTATAATAACAATGTCGATTATCACTAGGGCTCGGATTTTGTAGCAAATCAAATCCTTAAAAAAGCATTTTTATTAAATTTAATTCTAAAAAACAAATTTCAATTACACGTGCAATTAAATATTAAAAAAGGAATTTACGACCATATATTTGCAGGTCGAGTTACTTTCATCAGAACTCATTGTATTGGATGCTAATATATTTTCACACGTAGAAAGAGACCTTTCCATGTAATCGGTGCATATTTCATAGAAACTAAATCATTTGAATCATACCGTTCCACATTTATGTTTATACAATTTCGGCACAATAACGATAGTTATATTTTATAGTTTTATAGTCCAAGTATATTAATATATAGAAATAAGTTAAATTTTCAAGAAAAATATGTAAAATTAAGAAAAAAAGAACCAAATAGAGGGGGGAGGGGGAAGTAATAAAAAGCAGGTTTTGTGAAATCAGAACGATTCATCACATTGCCCTCAAAAGTAGCGTTTGCTACAAAATCCGAGCCCTAAATTTATCACCTATTCCGTTTTACATACACGACGAGGACACAGACTCTTTTCGTTTTCTAAAAATTATCCATGTGAAAACGACGAAATAATTATGTACGATTGTTTGTCTTCAATTTTAATATGTGTCCGGTTATCGACAACCAGTGGTGGTGTTTACTTATACATACGTAGGTACGGGGCTATTATATTTTTATCGATTTTCACGGACAAGAACTAAACTCGCTCGAAAAATAAATCTAAACGCGTGTCCAAACCATCAGTGACGACTCGTTGAAAGCTCGGGCGTAGTAAATTACCGGCCGGAGCTCGCGCCGTTTCGGAGACCCTCGTAAAACCACGTGTTTTTGATATACATTATTATGTAGTACGACTACAATAGATTTGATCAATTAGTGTCAGCCGACAACAGAACGCGCCGAGGCATCGCGTATGAATTCGGTCCGAAAAAGGGCACCGTCAGCTAAAATGTTTTGGGAATCTCTATTCCATAATATAATACTTCTTGTCATTAAAATAGTGCGTATTACTATACTCGATACTTCGAGGCGAAAAAGGCCCGACTAGATATTAAATCGTCGTCGTGCGAATAAGAAAGCCCCATTGTCAATCACGTCATAGTTGAGATAGAAAAAGAAAATTCATCACCTACAGATATGAGTTCAAAATGTTATCGATTAGGCCCATCTACCTACTTAATTTATAATTTTGTTTTTTTTTTTTATTTTCCCCTTGAATTTAGTAGTAGTTTTAGTGTTTTTTTAAAAAAATATTTTCGTTAAATAATTTCTTTTCCAGAACGTTAAAAACGCGAAGAGTCGAAAAACAGCCCTTATCGTCTATCACATTAAAATGTTCACGTAATTATAATATTTCAGTAGACTTTTCATTTTTGAAAAAAAACTCGCATCGTTTTCATTGATGAATTATTATAATAGTCTGTATTACCCCGTACGTAACTAATTTCGTTGACTCGATTTATTTCTCACGTGCTTTAAATTGAAAATTTTCCAAATGAAGACGAATGTTTAATGTTTGGGTTTTACAGATATAAAAGACCATTCGGGACTAGTGCGTCCTCGGTAGGTGGTATTAGCCGTTTGCAAGTTTTACCAAATACGAGGGAAAATAAACTCGTATTTATTTGAGAAAAAAACGGACAAAAATATTTCACTTATTTAGCGATTCTCGTTTGATAAATAAACACATGCGTTTGGATCGTGGGAAATAAAATTTGAAATTTTCGGGTTACATCCGTAACGGTCTGGAAATCGCCGCGCCGCCGGTTCGGGGGGCCGTGTTTTTCTATAAAAATAAATCTAGAAACAAACACTCGAATTCTTTAGCGACGACGGCGCGGTGGTCGCATTGGTCGGGCGCGAGGTTAACCGCTCGGTTTTTTTACGAACATTGTGTGTATAATATTACATCGTAGCATTTCCACGAGAAGAAACTAGTTACTTAGAAATTAGAAAGTCTATCCGTCTTAAGTTCGTATTAATTACTTATGAAATAGACTTAGCATTACGTAGCTCTACCGAAACTTCAAAAACTCGTCGACCGAAAGAGTGAAATATTATTCCACGCTGCTCTCTCTCTCTCGAGGGAGTTTAACATTTCCTATTCGTAAATACTGTGTGTGTATTATACACACGACGATACCGTGTTCAGATGTATGTTTTGAGATTCGAGAACTGTTGCCATATTATGTCGTTGTTTATTTAATTCGTGCATTTAACAAAATCGCGTTGTGTGTGTGTGTGTATATTTATTCTGGAACAATAGAAATCACGATATTATATTCTTGTACGGTAATAAGATGAAATTCTATCGTTTTCACACACGCGCGCATTGATATTTTTCGACGTAAAATATACGTACGTTGGTATATTTAAATACCGAGTAAATACAACGAGACATCGCTCAGCTGTTTGTCGAGAGAAAACACGAGTAGGACCTCGTTGTGTTTGTTCGTTTTAAAGTCATACAAATAAAGCGATGTAAATATTATAATACACCTACAACGCCGCTTATAACATTCAATACCTATCGTGTAATGTTTTGACGTGCACCGCAACACTTGCATATTTACACCGTACAAACATTTTAAGAAACTAAAACGAATATTTTTACGTGGAAAATCAATGAGATTTTTTATATCGAACGATATAGAGAAAAGTACCTACTACGTATATCCCGAGTGCCAGGTTAAAAAAATAAAATATATCCAACGAAAACCATTGTAAGATGAGTTTTTATGAAAATTGACATTATTAAAGTCGACTTTTGGACACTTGTCGTGTCGTGTTTGAAGAAAAATTTACTTTGTTTTTTAGAAAATTGGTCGAAAGCGTACGACTGTGACTATTAGTCGATTTACGTAGATTGTTACATTCTGTTAAACGAATTGCCGAGTGATCCGACATCGCGGCACGCATAAAAGGTTTCAGAATAATTCGTATTTAATTGCCGAGCTCTCGAATACACTTACTCGTAATATTATCACTATCCAGTAGTAAAAGTAGTAGTTTTTTTTTTTTTTTTATGAACCGATAAGAATTAAAACCGTTCGGTTTTATGTTCGCATCGTAACCGAAAAACCGTGTAATGATCGACTATTTATGGTATCCAATTTTCGAAGTCGTGTGTCGAGTACGCCGTGTAGGTACGGCGCGTAGTATGGATCGTTGCTCGTTTAATATGATGTATCGGTTTATACGGCCATTATTATCGGACCTTTCGAGCCGGTATCGAATAACGTTTTCCACTGTAACAAAACTAGTTATAAAACGCGGGAAAACGGTCTGTGCATACTGCTGCGGACGTAGAATTGATACAATCAGCGGATTCGCACGCCGACTTCGTTTCGAGTATGCTTTCACGTCAAAATTGAAATATCCGTGTACATACTTTGCAACGCGCGCGTGACAACGATACTATCAGTAATGAGTTTAACAGCAGTGATATCAAACTTTCGACTTGCTAAATGGCACGTAAAAAATAGCACTCGATAAGTATTAATTTATAATAATAATAGTTCGCGTAGACCTTTCGTCACGTTTCTATATAATGTTGAATAATATTTACAGTTCAAAACAATTCTCGCGTTCGGTACATTTTCCGAAAACGCTCGGTATACGTTTTCAACACTGCATAGTAGGTTAGGCACTTGGACGTGCTTACCGGGAAGGGTTTTTCGCGGTTCTCCGGGCGTTTAGAATTATCTCGATTTACCAAGAGCGTACATTTTATGTTAATCATTGATAATAAATAATCAGGCTTAGTAAAAACACAACCGTTTTTACGTTCAAACAAAACAAAATTAAATAAATACTTTTCGATTATTATCAGGGCGGTCGTAAATCGACTATAAAAACACTAACAAACTTTGACAAATGTATTCAGAATACGATTTGAAATATATAAAAAACTATCGAGTTTTATAGAAAGAAAAAGCTATATATTTAATAGATGATTATTCTGTAAAGAAAATAAAGAAACTTTTTTTTTTTTTGAACAACAAAGGTTTCATTCCTTCGGGGGTGTAAAATGTTAAAAAAAAAAACAAAAAAAAAAAAAAAAAATATGAAAACGTGACGTATGAAATTTGTACGAATGAAAGTTATTGAAAACATCATGAAAAGCAATAAAAGAGGAAAATATTACCTAAAAAGGCAAAAAAAAAAAAAACAAAAATCAAAAATAATATTTCCCAAAATTGAATTCGAACTAAATTCAAACTTTTCGCTATGAAAGATAGTTTACACAATGAGTATTTTTCCATTGTTGCGGTTTTAAATTTAATTGAATATTACAAGTGTTTTCTTTTTTTTTTACAAGTATACGTTTATCGTCGCGAGATTAATATAATATCCACTAAAGCGTAGGAAAGCTCTAAAGCCTAAACATAAAAATATTTATTGAAAAAAAAAAATGCAATAATAATAATACCGTGGAAATTCGTTTCGCGAATGAGAGTACCGACATTGTATGGCGTGATAAAATTCTAAATTCTCTCATCAAAAAAGCATTAACAATTTGTTATAATATTTATATTTCGATGATGAGATTACTCATATCCGATTCGTGCAATACGACGCGGATAATGTGAATTATTGTTAAAATATCGTAATTACATTTCTAGTTTTAACATCTCAAATTTGGTAACTTTTTGCAATTTGTCGTCAACTACTACTGAGTAATTCCTAAAGTTAGGGTTTTAGATTTTTTTCTTTTTTGATTATACAGTGCCATCTGCGTTCAATCTTTATTTGGAAGTCCATGTGAAACTTTTGCACTTAGCCCAGGCTTACGAAAAAAAAAAAAACAACATGTTCACAAACATAATAAAAAAACATTATTATCGTAAAACTCATGGCTTCCTCGTTTTGTTTAAATTGCATCGTTTTATAAGTGAACGTACCTGTGCAATAGTGTAGATCAAGAAAAAATTATTATTACTTTGTCACTTGGCCGGCTTTGGAAAAATAGACTCGAGCGAATTTTATATTTCGTGCACATCTACAATAATGTTGTATTCGATCTTCTTTAACCGGGTTACCCATCCAGGGTAATCTATCACGCGTACACCTATACGTGACTGACAAGGACCTTTTTTGAATTTCGCGAACATGGTCCTTTAGTAGTCCATACGATCCGATTCATACGTAATATATCTGAGAATTATTCTCAGCCTTTTGGTCCTGACGATCGTGCAAAATAAACGAATCATCATATCGCCTAATACGTAATTACGTATAATACTTACGCTATACGCGTAGTCGTCCGTTCACACGAGTCGTAATCAGTCGTTTCTCACGTGTTTATATCGAAATATTATGGTCTATATTTATAATTATATTAAAACAGATCGATTATTAATGAACGAGACGGGTCCCCACGAAAATTGTGTTATGGGTCGTTTAGACGTGCCTTATGTGTTTTCATTTACAGTACACAACGTTGGTAAATAATTATTGTACCTTTTAGCATATTATTATATTTTCTATCGGTTTAATTGCAGACACGTTTAATCGAACCGCAAACGTACGTGGAAGTTACGTAAATCGTGTAGTGAAAAGTGAAAACGTGCAATATTGTATTCAATCCGAGTCGTATCGCGGGTTCGGCGATGTTGATAATTACAGGTCAGAGACGACTTAGGTATAAGCAATAATGTTGAAAAACGATTATACAGAAAAATCGGTTTGTTCTTCTTTTTGTTTTGTCCATTTTGTAAGTATAAAAAAAAAAAAAAATGAATCGTGCACGCTGTTGTACTATTACAATGTATTTGTGTCCATACTATTTTATGTATGGTACAAAAATACGATATTTTAGTGATTTTATCCGATGATTTGGAATTATTAGATCCAATGTGATCGTGACGTCGTCTTTTGGATAGATAATCAAAGAAACTATTTTTTTATTTTTTTAACCTCCCACCGGTAGTAGTAAATAAATGTATGCTGTTATTGAAAAACAACAATCGCGAGAGTAAGCAAAAGGAAAACTCGACGATAAAATATACGTTCGAAAAAACACGAGTCGAGAGAGATAATAACACGTATATATAGTATATCATATTGTGTTGTACATTATAATATACTAGGGTTTAACGGTTTTCGATATCGAGGTCGAATTATTTTAATAATATTTCTAGAAAGAAAGAAAAGTGTTGAATAGATTCGGGTCAGCGTCCTCGGTTACTGTGTTGTAGAAGGTCTACGCACAGACGAATAATAAACACACGCGACGAAAGAGATGACGTCTAGTCGCGAAATAGTAAAAATAAGGGACGAGTTATTTATTTATACTGCCGCCGCCGCCGATCTCCCATAATATTGCTTTGCGACAAATGGCATTAACATTGTTTTGGATTTATTTGCGCGCTGCGGTGTCCGGGGGGGGAATTGTAAAACGTCTCTTCGACATTTCGGTTGCACGCGAAATCCTCGTCAGTCATCGGTTTGGGTCGTCTAACGCCCGGAAACGTGTAAATTATTTGTCGCCGTCCAAAGTCACTCGAAGTTTCTTAGTCTATGATTTGAATCGCGTTCGTGCTCGTTAGTCGTTTTGTTTTTTTTCCAATTGGAATTATTTTGATTGTCTTCCTCGTGGAATAATACAATAATACGATAACCTCCGAGGCTATTTAAAAACTATACGTTCGAAACGTGCGCATTTTTTTTTCCACTCCTTGTTTAATATTTGGATTATTTTGTATTTTTCGTTTCATAATGTCTCGTCTCTATAATAATAATTGTATTTTAAATCTTTTTTATACTACTAAAAGCGTACGCTAAAAAAAAACAAATCGATTAAAAGTGATAGAAATAACAAATTTTTAAATCGAGTACGAGTATTATGTATGAGACAATATTGAACGTGAAGCGAGCCGAATTTGAAATTTCAGATTCTAATGGTATTTATATAATTATAGCTGAATAACCCGGCTTCGCCCGTGTGCAGTATAACTTTTTATTTTATCAGTTTTTTTCATTTTTACCCCTTTTACCCCTTTTAACCCCCTTAGGGGTCGAATTTTGAAAATCGGGCGACGTGGTGACACTCACGAAGGTATTTGGAACAATTTTGTGAAAAAAAATTGGAAAAAAGTTAAATAGCGTCGTCACAAAACGATAGACGCACGTGCCACGGAAACAATAATAAAAAATAACCACATAGAGTGTATATCCATGGCAAAACAATAACAATGTGTGATTAATATTGTGCACTTAAGAGGCCATAACGCCGGAACCACTTATCGCACAGCGTACAAACTTCACAGAAACCATCTACATATCAATTCTAATATGCCCTGAAATTTTTATCGAAATCGGTTCGGTGGATCTTGAGCTATAAAATTTATTCAAATGTACATCGATTTTTATATTTATATAGATATAGCTCAAGTATTATGTACAATATACATTTGGGTATATGAAAAACAAGTTTGTTCCCGTTTGATTTCACTACCTAGGAGAATAGTGGCTACGATTTGTCGTTTTGCACCCCGGTCGAAAAATCTCTAGTTGTAGCACCACAACTACCCCTAACCAGTGGCACGGCGTGTCTTTAAAACAGTGCAATCGTTGCTTACACGTCTCACAATTATTGTCACGGACTATAATATTATAGAGTGTGTATTTCAAACGAACCGATTAAAATTCCGATTTTAACCATATTGATTATTAATATTATGAAGCCAAATCACTAACGATGCAATTAGATTTAATTTCACCAACGATTTCGTATGATATAATAATAATATAATATTAACTTCGGAGTGGTTTTTCGACACAATTGCTTGCGTCACTGGCCAGATCACGTTTGACCGCGCGCGCGCGCGAAGTTAATCTCAGCGTTTACGCGAACGCTTAACAAATTTGCGAGTAAACAATTTTATACATTTTAAGAGGAGGACCTGCGGCGGCAGCGACGGGGCGCGTCATTGTTCAACCGCGCCGAACGTTGTTAATACTCGAAGGATGACTGCGCCCGACCGTTTTAGCAACGTGTCGAGTCCCTCCTCCCTTTGCCCGCCGACGCGATAGCAATGTGTGTGTGTGTGTGTGTGTGTGTGTGTGTGTGTGTGCTCCCGACGGCAGCAGGTGTAAGTCGAATATGATAAAAATTAACATTCTCTTGGATTTTTTTTTTTTTTTTTTTACGATTTAATCGAGTAATAATGTGTCGCGGTGAACAATTGCTTTTACATTTTTTCAGATAAACGTGTAAATTTCTCCACGAGGACGACGAACGAAAAGAGATTGTCCCGAGAGATTAATGGCGGCGAAAAAAAATATAAAGAACGGATTTTAGCGGCGCTCGAGTATTATTATTGTCAACGCGCGAACGTTCGTCGTCGGTCGTCAATTAAACGCCGATAAACACGAAACAATAATAAATTCCTGTAAAAACGAGACGAAATAATCACGCGGCTCTCTCGTCGTGTGTACCGAACACGAAGAGTTGGTTCGGGTGTTTAAACGTCTTGTCCACGGTATGGTAGACGACTAATAATTATTTAAAACGTCCGTGAAACCATACGATTATGCCCGAAAGCGTCGTGGGCAATACGTTTGTAAACAAACATTTGCATTTTTCATACACGTGTTTCCGAGAAATTAATTAAAAATTTAAAGGTCGGTTATGTTCCACTTTGATTTCCAGTACGGACGGCGTATTTTTACAAAAAAAAAAAAAAAACGCGAAACTTATATTGTACGAAAAAAAAAACGACTAGCGTTTTATTATTGTAATTATTATTATTATTTTGCTACGTATTTTTCATAGAAAATTGCGCAGAACAAAATATATCGAATAAGTTTTTGATTTCTTTATGTTTGAAACGAGTATCATAAACATTATAATGTGAAATCAGCGGAAAAAAAAATAGTACATAGTTGAAATTCGTAGATTTTATTAAATTTTATCAAATAAAAGGTCTCGAAAAATTTAATTTTCTATTACTGCAACGGTTAAACTTGAATTTATCGAGCTCCTAGTTTAATAATTAGAATTACTAGTTATCGAAGTAATACGTACATGTTGATGTACGTTTCATACAAATGTTGATTATTCTTAATTTTCGAAAAAAGTATATTTTTTAAGTTTCTGTCTTAAAGATTTTTAATCGATATAAATCTGCTTTTGAATACAAATATATTTGTTTGACTACTAGCTAAATACTTAAAAAAAAAAAAACTTAACTTGTTAGTAAATTTTAATCAATAAAAATACTTTGAAAGTGCTCGATTTGTTGCAGTTTACAATCTATAAAACGTCTCCTAATAAAAATCCTATTCAAAACACTCGCGATAAAAAAAAAAAACCTAAAAAGAAAAATTAAAATTATAGACGCGTATATTCGTACGAAAAACGCAGCATGAAATAAAATAATTTCGAACGCTTTCACAAAATCATTGGAATATTTCTATAAAACGCGTGTGAATTATCGTTACGGACTGTTAAAAAATCAACTTGTGGTCGAATTCGAGCGAAACGCCTAAATCGCACGAAACGAAAAGTAAAAAAAGACTTGCGATTCAACAAACTCAAATGCGACGTAATTTACCGTTCGATTAGATAATCCGTGACGCGAGTTGTTCGGTGCACAAATATAATTATCCTTTAACAACGGCGCCTTAATTTCACAAACGTGTACTGTTCGGATTTGAAAAAATAAATAAATACATCACGAGTACGATTTGCGATAAAAAAAAAAGAAAAAAAAGTAAAAAATCGCGTTCGACGAATGATTCGGCTGCCTGCGCCGAACGGACTTTACGCAAACAAAAGTGTGTTTAAAAAAAATAAATACTTACACAAAACGATTGGCGAAGTCCGTCCGTGGGTATGTTTTCGCTCGGAGAGATTGGAGGACTCGCGTAAGCTCGCGGGACCAAAGTCGAGAACGCACTGTCCGTTAGGCGAGGCGGATCGCCGGTGCCGTACTGCAAAAAGACTGAAGCGCCGGCGTTCGCCGACGACGCACTTGCATTTCCACACTGTGCGAGGGCAAATTTACGAGGCGGGATTACTTGCCGCGACGACGATTGGCGAAGACGGGGTAAAAATATTACACATATTAATTTTCAGTCATAAGAGTCTTAAAGGTTTACGATGAAATTCAATCGAAAATCGTAATGAAAAGACATAATATAATAATAATATACGAGTATTGTGTGATATATTGATTTTTAAATGATAATCCGATAATATGTCGGGGGAGGGGGGCTGGTATGAAAATCACTCCGGAATCGTAGTTTTAAAATTATTAACATCATCAGGAGCGTGCCTAGGGGGGGGGGGGGGTTGGGTGTTCAAACCCCCCCCCCCCCGAAAAAAAAAATAATTATTAAGAAAAAAGTAATTCCAAGTTGTATAAATGTAAACTCACTAGATCTATCAAAAGATACTATAACCTTTTATGAAAGTCAAGCGAAGATCGGTTAACTGGGTTAGCTCTTCTTTCAATTCAAAAAGAAATAAACGTTGATCCTTAATGAAGTGGTGAGAAGGTTCGCTTTAATACCTCGAAGACAAGGATTCATTCTATGATTTTTTTTTTATATTATAATATAATATACGTATTATGACGAGTGACGACAAATTATTCAAAATTTATTTTAATGTATTATAAATTATTATTATTATTTTTTCTTTAATATTACTATTGAATAATATGACGCGATATAGCGAATTAATATCTAGTAAAATAAATACACTAAAATACTTAAAATAGGTACGTTATTAAAAATTTTGAACCCCCCCCCCCGAAAAAAATTTCTGGGCACGCCCCTGAACATCATCGACGTCCAAAAGGCGTGGAATATTATAATAATTAATCGGAAACGTCTGCTGCTCTCGTTAACGATATAATATTATTACGGTAAACTATTTCGGAGAAAAACGTGTGAATCCTAAGGATTATTTTCCGTAGGTTTTTCTCATTTTTTTTTCTTATTTTAGCTGCTGAAAACCAAACAATATTCCGTTAAAATAACGGATTAATTCGTATACACCTAACGATAACGTTTTATAATTGTATAACAAACAATATCGAATGTTTACGAATACGCACGGATTAAATTCGGCTAATTAACTACTGAGCGAACGACCTCGATTAAAAAACGAGCGCGCCGAGCTACTCGAGTGTTTTCTTTCGTTACGAGAACTTGAATCTTTCTCGAAATAAGATTATTACTCGTAATTATTTATTTTACAAAAATCATAACGAATTCCACTACTTCTAACAGTATATGTATAATGTATATGATACGTACAACACTGTCGTTTGAAGGTGAAAATCGATGTACGTACAACAATGTATTTTCAATCGACGACGACGTATGAAATATTAAAATAATAATCGTCATTAGTGTAGCGTTCAGATCGAGAGCAAAAAATAATTATATCATTTTCGATTCGAGTTTAATTAATAGATTACGTTAACCAATGCGCGGGAATAATATAATAATAAATATAAAGTTTTATCTGAAGAAGAAAGAAAAAAAGAGAATAAGCTACGCAAGAATTTGTTTTTCCCAAACAGTTTCGTAATATTAATTGCAGCTCATTTACATAAACGATTAAAGAAGATAACACATGGTAAGTTTAATAAATTGGACTTAGGGGAATCAAATTGTCTCACATTTATTCAAAGGTTGTTCCCCACTTATTAAAAAAAAGAAATCATCTAGCTAAAATGGCATTTATTTTTTCACTCGACTAAAAAATCGTACAGTTTTATGAATTTTTCCGACTCTGAAATGATATCAGAGACGAATCCAGATCAAGACAATGGTCTGGACGGTTTTTGAGTTCGAGATTTTCAAGAGACGACATGGAGAAAAGCCACGTTAAATAGATAACGTACTTTTAACTCGTATCAAAATTGGTTTATGAGAAAAAATGCACGTGATGAGAAAATTTTCATCAGGTCTAAGACGAACGAAAACCATTTTGAAGGACGATTCGAAATTTTCCATTCGAAGACTATTGAGAATGCAAACGGAAAAATTCAGTGAAATATATGGTTTCCGGTGTTATTATGAATAAATAAATAAATTAATGAAAATACGATTTTTCGACGTGATTTTCAAGACCGCTTTTGAACAGCCCGGCCTCTAATGACTTGTTAATTTGATAAAATAATTGAAAACAAAAATCCTGTTTGTTTTTAGAATAAGACTAATGATATTATACCGATCGTGTACCGGACTAAACAATATTGTCGATAATAAATAAATGTATTACTTTAGAATATATAAATATAACGCGTGATACTGCCAATTGAAAGCGAAAAAAATCATTCTAATCCATTAAATTAATTATTATACTCAGGGGCATCCAAAGAAGTAGTTTATCCAGGGGAGAGGGAGATCGGTAGTTTTTTGTGATGATGAGTAAGTAGTTTTTTTCATATATTTTTTTATCGTTTATATCGAGAATTAGTTTTGGATTCTATGCGGTTTATCATTTTATATTTAAATAACCTATAAATTCTTCACACACGTCGTTGTTTGTAAATATAAAATTATTACCTACCTACGTATATAGTTTTCGTCGTATTGAAATTGAGATCGAATTTTTATTAGTCGTATAATACATTTTCTCTATGAGAAGAAAACCTTATAAAATAACGGTAATTTATGTAAATTTCGAACGCTCCAGTGTAATGCCACGCATTAGATGTGATTTATTTATCCGAGAATGGCTTCTATTTAAGATTTTCTCATAGTGATTTAAGACTTTTAAATTGTAAAAGACCCTTTGAACTGGATCTTTTAAATTCGTTCCTACGTATGACGACGCGCGACGTCTCGTCTCTAGTATACGTACGTACGAGTATGTATATTATTATTACGATTCGTTCGCGAAAATGTTTTGCTGCGATTTATAATATTTTTCTAGTATTCATAAAATATTACGTTTTAGTTTTTAGACCGTTAAAGACACTCGACATTTCGTACACTGCTGTCTCTTCGACGATCAAATACAAACAAATGCGGCACTCCAGAATAATAGTTTTAAAAGCTGTGAAGTTTTGTTCGAGTTCGAAAACTAATTTTCAACGTTTCTAAATTGAATGAATATTTACCTCCGTATCTCATAGATACCGCGTAGCGCCGCGGTAGAATATTTTTATGTAAAATACGCATTCCGTCTTTAAGGCCTTTTATATTTAAATGAGTTATTAGAATTTTTTCATACACAAGTCAATTTACATTTTTTAACCGTGTTGAAAAAAAAAAGAAGAAAAAAAACGTTTACAATTTTCTTTGGCGTTTCGAGAATAAAAAACTCCGAATTCGTATAGGTAAATAAAATATAATTCGAATGTGGGACGTGTTTTAAAAAAAATCAAATAAATATATTACAACATCTTATTATAATATACTCACGCCGAAACCAAGCCGTCGTTGTTTTATCTGAATATTTTTGCTTTGTTGACGATGTAATTTTCTCTATTGAAATCTTAATACATGTATATTATTTATATTTTGAAAAGACTAAATAAATCAAAACATTTTCAACTAAAATTAATGACGTGTAACTAAATCAAAAATAAAGTTACACAAGAATAAAAACAAGCAAAATAATTAAAAATTAAATATAATATACCAAAATATATATGTTATTTATAACTATGTAACATTTACAAAAAAAAAAAAAAAAATTGTAACTCGTGTCTACTTTGAATTATTTTTTATGTTAGGTTCCTTTTTAATTTTTAAAGCTTATCTCAATATATTTTATTTAGTGTCCGACCGTCAAAATTCGTTTCTTTAGAATATATTAATTATGTTATGTGTACGTTTGAGATGGAAAAGTTTTCTTTTTCCGTATTTTTTCTTTTTTTTTTTTTTTTTAATCCGGCGATAAAAACAGAAACGCAAACAAAAAAAAAAAAAAAAATCCCATACAATAATTCACATTTTGATCCATATGCGAATTGCGGCCATTATTTTTATTCGTTTTTTTTATATTATATTATAAAAGCTAACGTAAAAACGTTAAGCAATTTTGTTTTTATTCACTTTCATTCCTATATATTCATTTGAACGTTTGATTAAATTAATTATACATACAATACGAATCCGCGGGTTGCTCGAAACATTGTAAATTTTAATTCATTTCGAGAAAATGTTTCAAAGGAAATACCGAGTACAACCTCGCGGTTATCTAATTCAAAATGTATAACTTAAGAAATCTCATAATATTCGCCCGCGCGGTACATACTCCCCGAAAGTTATTGAAAGTAAAGTACTTATTAGGTGCTCGCAATTGAATTATAAGTTTTACCTCGCGCGGCAATCAAATGCGCACATTTTTAAAACTTTAATACACATAATATAAAACATACAACTACGAGCGTAGTTGGCACGACACGTCATGTGCCGGCGCGACGCATTCGCTGTGTCGGATTTCTGTGACGGTTCTGAGGTTCTTCACGTTATGAGACGTGTGTGTGTGTTTTTTTTTAATTTTCATATTCTCTGCCCGCCGAAAGAATCGAATTCGAAAACTTTCATTTGAAATTGTATTTCGTAATACCCGTTCGTTATCGAACGGTCATTCTACCTTTTTTTCTCGACTATGATATTTCACTCACATATTTTCCAACATCAAATCGTATTTCTTTATTACTAGAATCCTTTTTTCTATTCGTAAAAGACCCGTTAAACTGTATACGAATTGCCGCTTCTCATTGGGCAACTCTAATAAAACGTACGAGAAGTTTTTAATAAATTTGCTACAATTTTTTTTTTTTTTTTGGTATTAATTTTTCCATAGTCCATTCGTCACATCAAATCACATTGTATGTGCGCTCTCGTGGGAGCTCCGATTAATAATAAATATTCAGCTAGTTTGAGGCCGTCGATTGTCCATCGTAAATACGTAATAATATTATATAATGAAATAAACTAAAATACTATAATTATTATTCGTTCAAACTCGCAATGACCTACTTCGTAGTAGACCTACGACCGTAGTGGGAAAAAAAAATCTGAAAGTTTTCTTCGAGTTTTTTTCATTTTTTTTTTATAATCTGTTTGGAAAGAAAAACACGCGAATTCATTTGAAACCCGTATTATTGTAATCTATTAGCAATAATTCCATATAGACCATTAGATTTAAAAACGATACCAGTTTTATGAGCACGGATAGTCATAAACAGTACAGTCTCGCAATGATTTATCCATAATATCACATCATTTATGGAATTTATCAGAAGAATTAAATTTTATCGAGAAAGTAGAACAAAAGTTAGGAAATAGATAAGTTTTGTAAACACGTTTTTTTTTTTTTTTAAAAACGAAAATAAAACAGGATCGACTAAATCAGGACGTATATTAATTATTATTATTATGTTATACTCGAAATATAATGTACTCACTAAAACTCAGTAATAAAAGTAAAAATGTATTAAATATTACATCGTGATTTCGGATTCGTTATTATGATCGATATTATTCTACAACGATTTTATATCTATATTATTCTAACCTATGGGTTGTATATATTTTTCTATTTAATTCAAATATTCTTTTGACGCGATATTGAAATTTGAAAAATAAATCAAGCTATTTTTCAATTTGCATACGAAATGTTGAAATATTTCGGCGGTTTTAAATTGGATTACCCTATAGCGTGTATACGGTTGCGCAGCAAAAATGATTTTTGAGGGACGTGTACGGGAGTTGTTTTTTTTTTTTCTTCTTTTTTTTAGTAGTACAAAATTATACGGAGTAAAAAATACATAACAATATAGATCTGGCATTAAAAAAACCTCATACTCGCGCTGGTGTAATCACCTGATGTGTGTTTTTCTTTTTGTTAAAATAGACACGCGCGTATAATATACATTTATGTAGTTTCCAGAGATAAAAGAGATTATAGAATCTCGGTGGAGCCAGAGAAAGCTATTGATTTTATTGTGGTGTATGTTGTTTTTTTTTTTTTTTTCGGAAAACATTTTTCGGGGCAGTAACAATAAAAAAGCTCTAAACTTTTCATGCGAATTTTCTTTAGATTTCAAATTATACACCGCAGACATGGTAGTAGTATTTTTCCAAATTGTAAGTACGTTTCGCGTATCTTCGTGTATCTTCACACAACAGTATCTATACATGTCCACTTCGATAAAACTATTTTTATTTTTTTTTTCTAATATGAGAAACATAATCGAGGGATTACAAAATTAATCGTGATATTGTTCAAAGCCGATAACTTTGCTATCGTTCGCATGGGAATATTTCGCAATGCTAATAGTGCATAAAGTTAAATGTTTAAAACGAACGCGCAATGGTGCGATGGCCTGGATTATATATAGTATAATAATTGTAGCGTAGAATTTGGTCGCCCGAACAGAAAAATAAAACGGTTTCGCCCGAAGAATGTAATTTTGTGTCCTACTGCGCGCGAACCAATACGTTTTTCTCCGCCTAGGGATTAGCGTGGTAGCATTCCGTCGTTCGAGTCTACTGCATCGTAGGCGACGACCTTGATAACATCTATTTTCGTGTACGCGGGAAATCGTGCTTCTCAGGACCTCGCCGAATCCTTATATTAACTGCGTCCTAACCCGTGTTACTTTTTTCATTAATTCCCGATTTTCTATCGAAACATTTCCTTGCACCGTCTAATCTCATAATATAATAGCATTCGACATTATTCAAACGTCGACCGTGTGCAAGATTCGAGAAGGACACACAGCGGAACCGAAGGAGTTCAAGTTAATTTCAATCGATTCCTCCGGTGTTTTTTCTTTCAAACGACGAAAACGCCGGACGCTCACAAACTATATACGGTTTCAAATAATCGAAATGTCGATCTTATTTTTTTACACAAATATATTACGAAATAAACTCGGGGTTTTGAGTTCCTTTCCCGTCCTCGTCGCGATTTTACAGAATCGATGACTAACGCTTTTACGACACTGCGCACACACACACACACACATAAACCGCGTCTGCCAGTGCTCGAGTAATGTTTCTTTATTTTCCAACGCCCGCAAAGAAGTATGTTTACTTTACAACACTCGATTTGATCGAAAAAATTAAAACGGATTCTTTTAGTAGATAATACGTAGTACGTCCGTTGATGAAATCGTATGCGCGACAAACAATTTTAGATTTCGGCGAAGCGAAGAGTCGTTCAACCGTTTTACAACAGCGCGTTGTTCACTTGCGATTAGTATATTAACTTAAGTTTTATAATATCACATGTCGTTTTCGTCGGTATACCTACCAAACGTATGCAACACACCGTTGTTTTGAATTCATGATTGAAATATTACCATAATATCGCATTTCACCGTGTTTTAAAGGTTAATTAATTCGAAACGTGTATTTTGATATTTCTAAATGTTTCTATATTTCACGTATTCCCGCATACAATTCATATATTATGTTTTCCGCGTACGTCAAAACGTAAAATAACATGACGTTTTAATATTATGCGGCGGGTTCGTTGTCGAACTCCAAACCTTGAACCGTGTCATCAGTCGAGTGTGATTGAACGATCGCGAAGCAAACGCGAACATTTGTTGGAAATCGACATTTTTTTTTTTTTTTTTTACCTAGTCCTGAACGACGAATACAGCAGACGCCGCGCACAAATAGTTTCATCGCGTTGAAAATACCCCGAAGTAACCATCGAAAATTCCAAGATCGTCTCGCTCGAATCGTCGTCGCTGAAAAGACGCGGGCGTGCGCATATAAAGTTGCGCGGGAAACGTTCGTAGATATAATCACGTAGATATAAATGTGCAAAGTGATATTATGAAACTTTCGAATTAAATTACATCGGACATGGCGAAACCGCTGTGGATATTCCGTTATCGTAAAACGTCCAATACAAAACGAATTTTCTACGAAAACGCGCCCGATCCGTTTTCGTCCGCGAGTATACTTTTATTAATTCACAAGCGAAAAATAATAATTATCGTTTACAGCGGCCGTTATCAATATTATAAAGCGAAACACAAAAAGTCCATTCGATCGCGACGATGACGCGTGCTCGACCTTTAGTATAAAAATAATATATATTGTAATATATATTACAATAAGTAATAAGTTCTGAAAGAGAGTCTCCGAGACGTTTGGGAGACGTGCGGTTCCGTCATACGCAATTGAACCCGGAACGAAAGAAAAAAAAACCACAAGAATTCTATCGATCGGTTTTTAATTTCAAACTTTCAATCGTTTTTACGCCGCGAGGCTTTCGTCGACTTTTTCGAGGCCCGGGAGGTCGCCGCTGCCCGTTGTGCGTACGTAAAAAAAAAAAAACTCGTCGCGACAATAATATACTATAGTGCGATTACTGTCGTAATAATTATTATCGACCGCGAAAATTTGACCTATAAGTTTACTTTTCAAACTATTTCAGTGGTCGTGATGTTTTCACCTCGATTCTTTGTTTCGCGAGATTTACGGCATAACTTTCTTTCCGTTTTTTAATTTTTTTCATATTCAATATTTATTTATTTTTTTTTTTTAGAATTATCATTCTATAAAACATTGTTCCATATTATATTTTATCGATTTGGAGCCGATTAATTATATTTTCCGCGTTATAACAACAGTGTATAGTCGGGCAATAAAATTCGATTTGATTTTATTGCCTTTTTTTTTTTATTTTTTTTTTCATACTCGTAACGGTTTATCGTTAATTAGAAAAATATTTTGACAGTCGTCGTTTAGCTATTTAAAACCTATAAATTACCGACAAATCAAACATATTAATACGATCGTCTTCCCGATACCTACTGTGAACAATACGATATGCCTATCTCAGCGTTTCCCAACCCGGGGGGGGCGTGTAAACATTTCTGGTGAGGCGTAAGCGGTCGTTACAAAATACAGTTTTTGTTTATTAAATTATTTTCATTTTTAAAATGTAGGGAAAATATGAATAATCAATAAAGACCGGTCATTGAGTATTGATAAAGATTACAATAATTATTTAGCGTTAGCCACTAATCGACTGAACACTCGCGACTTAATCGAATCAGACCTGAGGTGCTCTTTAACGAACATTGAGCCGAACATAAAAAAAATTGTCTAAAGAAAAGTGTCGCCAGCCTATTATTTACTATTTTACTATGATTTATATTTTATAATTTCTTTGTAAAGAACACAAAAAAAAAAAAAAAGTGATATATTTTTCACGTTATAGAAGGTGGCGAGAGTTTCGGAAATCTACAAAGGGGTAGAATAAAAAATGTTGGGAACCACTGGCCTGTCTAGTTGCGAACAGATCGGATCTTCGTTCCCCGCTAGAGTATGAGAAAACCGTCTCCGTCCACTTCTTTCTCGTTCGTTGATAATATACAATTATTATTATTATTATTATTATTAATTCTTGTCGGGAAACGAATATTCGGGAATTTAATTTTATGCGAGCATTGTAATTTATAATTTACCATCTGTAGCGAGATAATAATCTGAATGCACAATAAAACCGGCATTAGAATCTAAAAGTTTTAAACTTACTAATCTAATTTTGAGCAACGTTACACATACCATTTGCGTACGTTTCATATGCATATAGAATACCAATACCAGAGAATCGCAAATACTGTGTTATTAAATTTCTTCATGCGTGGTTACTTTATTTCATAAACTTCTACTGGAAAACCGCCGCCGCGCCGCCGATACGTTTCACCGAAATCGCGTTTCCCCGGAGAACCATATTTAACAAAAAAAAAAAAAAAAAGAAGATATTTAGTTCGGTTGCTAACTAAAATATATCTAAATTCTAAATCGATTTGCGCATACTTTTAAACGAATATGACATTGGCTACAATTTTCTTTTTTAACGTCCGTCGGGGTTGAAAACCGAATGATTTTCTATTGAAAACCCATGAGAACCGGAACCTATTCGCTTCGGATTTGTCAAACGCGTATTTTTCAAAAGACAATCGATAGAAAGCACACGTTTCCCGTTCGATTCTACGATCGACGACGACGGTTTACTTAAATATTTTTTTTTCGTTTACGCTCGTCTTTCGAAATACACCGTCGCGTCGTCGTCGTCGGTTAAATTAATCTGCCGTGTATTCGAGTTGAAAGTTCGCTTTTTATTAAGTAATTTCGTACAGTATAATCGCGTTAATACTATAAAGTGTATGCGCTTTAATTGTTTACATTTAGCGATGATTCTCCAACTGTCTTAATTAGCGCCCAACCGACGTACATAAAATTATATACAGTCACGTGAGACGACTATGTGAATTCGATTCTAAGAAAAAATAGCAAACACACGAAAAGCAGAGAATAATAAAAAATCGAAATCACAAGTCCGTCGACTCGTTGTTATTATTTAATTATTATATTAATTAAGGTAATAATTTCGAGAAAAAAAAAAAAGAAAATAAAACTTATGTTTCGTGAAATTATATCATACTACAAACGGACGGAATGAAATCGTATATGTTTTAGGTGAACAAACACGATAAATTGAAACGCCGTTTACTTGTTTTTTCGAGTAAACAAAGTTGCCGTTGATAATTAATTATAAACAAATATTTATTTACAAATCGCGTACTGCGAACGTTTCAATTGTTCTTAATCGAATTTACAAAGTTCCACGTGTGCTATACATAAACATAATATTGTAATCAGAAGTCTTATTTCAGTGCACATTTCAGTGCGCGGTCGATTTTAAACTTTTTTTTTTACTCGTATTTTTGCGTTATTTTTTTCCCGATTTAATTTAGGTACAACTACGTGTCTAGCCGTAAACGTTATTTAATAACTTTTGGGATTAATAATAGTGTACGTTTTTTTTTTTTAAATATTTCAAACGGACTTTATTATTAACAATACGATACACCGTCGTCGTCGTAAAGAGTAATGCTCTAAAAGTTTTGACGTGTATAAATATCAAATTCTGGTCAAGTAGTTTACTAATTGTCAATGTCAGTTATATAACAAGGAACAAAAGGGTTCCGTCCGTAGAAGTTCATTATATATGCCATTTCAACTGTTCATACATTATGTATGTTGCATCCTAATTATGGCCAAAGTCGAGTTAATTATTAACAGTTAATATACTTATTTATTGGATTTAATGTACGTACTATTATCAAGTAAATTATGAATTGTTTTACCGTCTGCAATGTGTGTATTACGAAAGTTGAAAGTAAAGCTGTGTGCCAAATCCAGTGACTCGCGGGGTGGGGGGGGGGAGGAATTGTCCTAGATCCCCCGATGATTTTATTCGAGTCTGGCGATTAGAAATTAATACGTATATTATAATATTATTAACAGCATAGGTAATATATTATGATAAACTTACTTATATTATTATACTGGTTGAACAATAATTATTGTATTTGATGATCGACGACACCCACGAAAATGTTATGGTTTAGGAAGTCATATCGACTCTGGTTTATCACGCAGGACAGTACCATATTAATTTACCAACATCAGCTGTAAAATGAAATCGTAATAAAAACGTCAGGAAAAGTCCACGTCGAAAATTAGACATTTTTTTAATAAATTAGAATTGTGCGTTTTGACGAAAACGAGTTTCTATTTGTGTTCTCGTCGATTTTTTCATATGTTTCTTGAGAGAATTATCATTTCGGTATTCGATTTTTAGTTTTTCAAATAAAACTCATAAGCTAACGTGGTAAAATTGATCATTGTTTTGTACATTTTTAAAAACGATTATTTCTACATCGCATTGCCATCGTGTTAAAGTTGCTAATTTGAAATTGTGATTTAATATGCTGTCAAATTATTAAGAGTTATCGACTAATTTAGAGACAAACTTGTTACACAAAAGTATAAAATGTCGATTGATTTTTTTTTCATTGCGTATTATATTTTGCAAATTTAACTTTACGATATTTTTAACTCGATAAAAAAAGGCTAGACATCAGTTATATTGGAAGTTATGCGTCCATTCGGAGTAGACGCTTTAGAATTTTAGATCAAAACCCGTTCAAGTCACTCATGAGGTTATGAGATTATCTCGTCCGGTGTAAAAACGTATAAAGACGATTCCACCACTGTTATACATAATAATGGTAATAGTGACCTCGGTGATATTCTAAACTATTCGTGTTTTCTTATCACAGACACGGTTTGTACCGTATATTTTTTATCATTTTCGTTATAATTCCAAACGCTTTTCTTCCTGTTATGGTCGTGTTATTTCCCATTAGCTTGTAAATTACTCGAGTATCATCACGTAGACACCATTTGTGTTTTAGGTGTATATTACACATTTTATTAACTTAACAATGAGCACTTAAATGAGAATTTAATACTTGCCATTTCAGACATTCCACAGTCATCCCGCGTTATTATAATAATATCAACATAGTCGCGCAGCATACTTCTAGTTTTTCATTCCTTTTTTTTTTTTTCTACTTTTACGAGTCGCTAGTCTGTTGTTTCACGGCCGAAGTGCTGCGACGACGCTAAAATCGAAAAACGAACCGCCGCCGCGCCGTCTCCGCGTTATGATGGCAATAAGTAATTTAATAAGTTCTTTTCGGAAGAGATTATTTGCACATGGATTTGACTTTTATAGTACGCGTATGACACATCACCTTTTGTTATACAAAAGAATCTGAGGATTCCTCGGAATCCAAGAGAAGGAAAAAATAATTCAAGTCAAAAAAAAAAAAATCGTGAGTTATCGAGTTTTGAGTTCCCATTGTGTCGTGTGAAAAATATTGTTTTCGTTTTGAATACCTCCACATTAGTTTTTCTTTTTCATACTGAATAGTGAATATACTACCCTGGTGGTGGTTACATATAATAATAATAATAATGTATTCTCTGAAAATGAAATTAATAACATTTACTCGGTTTTACTGCTTCTGCACGATAGAAAATAAACCGTCATTGTATTTAACGTAATATTATGTCTTACAATACGTAGATAACGAAATATAGATGGCAAAAAGTGTCCGTCTACATCGGTTGAGTTTTCTTTTTCTAAAATAATCATTAGGATTGTCGTCGACAAAATATGTTCACGTACGATCCGCGCTGAGAGGAGCCGGAAAATCGAATTTCAAGCCTCGAAAAGTCGAATAATATCTGCACCGGACGTATAAAGTCGAATGCGAAAAAAAAATACAAAATACGAGTAACAATGTTCAACACGCCTACAGGGAGTTTATTATGTTCGAAACGAGATATTTAATGTACGGGACGATCTCGGAACGGTTATATTTTTCAGTAAATGTTTTGATATTTTCGGAAATTCGATTACATTTTCCAGTAGGCAGCACCGGTATAGTATGTGTTTTGGGTTTATTTGCATAATACATTGAATAATGTATCCGCGCAACGTTAAAAGAGAACACGGCGATAATTCTTAGACTTGAAGTGGGTACTTTTTGTTCGTTCGACGAGACAGACAATAAGAGTGAACGAGAGAGATAGAGAGAGCGAGAGTGAGTATGAGAAGGACGAGGCGAAAGGACGAGGAAGCGGAGAGTCGTTGTGATTTGTCGCATTCGGGGAGAAAACGATGTTCGTAAAACTATACGACTACATCGGCCGATATAAAAACAAGTATACACACACACGCGCGCGCGCGCGCGCGCGCGCGATATTGTAAGTACGAACCGACGCGTTTTCGAACGCATCGTCGACCTAACGCGAGCCGACAATTTTAAACACGTTAAATTTATGTCGATAAATCACCGTTTTTATCGTTCGGGGGGGCCACTCGAGTTTTCTCGACTACGGTGATCTATTGCTCGCGTGCACACGGAAATCAGGTCGGATCGATATAGATCGCGGACTGTCAATTTTTATTGGTCGAGTTGCGAGAACGATAAAAATCGCAATCTCGCCGTCGCGTCGGTCACACGTTAAACGTCGTCGTTCGCGTTGCAAGAGAGTCTTAGCAGAGCAATGTTAATTTGTTGTGGCCGCATCATACGAGATACAAATTATGTGTGAAGAATGATTTTAGAAAATACGGAAATCGTAAAGTGCAATATTTTCATCGATAAAATCTAATTTTACTTCGTTTAAATGCTTAAGGAAAATAAACTGACCGCTTAAATATTTATAGTAGGTTTAATCAATCGAACGTGCCTAAAAGTTACACCGTTTGCGGTTGGTCTCTCCGTCGATTAATTCCGGACATACGAACACGTGGCGACGGTGACTGACGCACACTTACGGAGTAACGAAAAAAAAAAAAGTAAAAACCGTTTCGCTAGCGTCACGGCAGAGTCGAAATCTAAACCGAATGCGTAGAATTTGTTAAAAACGTCAGTGGATGTCGTGAACTCGTATCGTCTGTATATCGTTTTCACACAGACGTAACAATAGTTAACTCGACGTCTGCGATCGTCTCGCAGAGCACTCGGTGAATTTTAAATTACTATATATGGCGTGCGATTTACTAAGTCGTGATTGCATGCCTTAGTTTGAAATCTAAAAACTTGACGGTAAATTTATTAAAAACGCGACATCACGAACGTAACTCGAACAATCGTTTGTCAGGAGATCTCTGTTTCATACATATAGATTATATAATTGAAGTAAAAGAGTACTAGTGGTGGGTTTTGTTTTACAATAAATATTTTAATTTGTAAAAACAAACGTACCTATTATATAATTATTGGAACTAATTAATTTTGAAGTTTTTATCGAGCCGACGACGTACAATTTTTAACATGTTTTCGTGATTTTTCCAATAATTTCGTCAGAATTTCAAAAATACTTATTGTTGTCCGACCAAAATGCAACGTGCAAGTACTACAGCGATACCACGCATAAACGTTTGAAAAATGATCAAAAAAACGAAAAGGGAAATACGGATTTTGATTATGACCATCGATGTTTTTATCCAATCGTGATTTTCACAACGATTGTAATCGACCGTTTGTTTTACAGAGCCTTCGTAGATACGAACGAAAACAAAAAAAAACGAAAAAAACCGTTCCGCAAGTCTCGAATCGTTTGTTTTTTTTTTCGACGACATTTTACCACCGAGCTTTATGTATTTCGTAAAGAAAGACTGCGACGGAATATCCGACGAAAAGCGACTCCGGGGGCCCGCGGACGAAAATATCACGAAAACGTCGCCGCCGACGACGACGTAGGAACGGCGGCGCGCGAGGTCGACCGCTGCGGCACTCGGGGTAGGTATAGGGTAGCGGGTAACAGCCCCGTGTATAGTTTCGCGGTCCGTTGATCCGCGCGCGTACACGGGAAACCTTTTAAAAACTCGGCCGCGTAATAATCCTGCGGACGACGCCGCCGCCGCGGCCGACGGCGTACAGTCTCGTTTCCGGTCGCGCGCGTTTTGTGTGTGTGCCACGCGCGCGTCGCTCTCTCTCTCTCTCTCTTGCCGACCAGACCGATGGAGCGCCCCGACCTCGGACATTAGGTTTGTTAATTCGAATTTTGTTTTCTCCGTTCGTTTTCGCGCTTTTCCCCATCCCCCGGAGTATAAAACCGTCACCGTTGTCGCGATGAAACCGTTCGCTCGTTCGCCGCCGCCGCCGCCGCCGTTGCTGCTGCTGCTGATGGCAGTCGTCGCGGCCGGCGCGTCGTCGGTCACCGTGAACGTGACGCATTTGTGCGATCCGCCGTCGCCGTGGTCGCCGTCGACGACCCAAGTCGCCGTGACCGAAACGCCGCCGCCGCCGCCGAACGACGAACGCAAGACCTCGTCGCGACCGCCGATCGGTCAGTCTTCGGCCACCTTGACCGAGCTCATAACCGTCCACAAACCGTGGATGAGCTTCGTGTACGCGAGTCGCGCCGACGTGCGACAGTCGCTCGACACGCCCGCGCCGCCATCCGCCGTTCAGCCTCCCGACCAATCTTCCCCGCAGTCCGGCCTACGTATTTTCTCTCAATTCGCCGTGCAACCTTCCTCGCCGTCTACCGTACAATCGCCCTCGAATTCCGACACACAATCTTCTTCCCAACCCACTCGACCGCTTTCGACCCGGCCGCCGTCCTCGGCGGAATTCTCTTCTCAATCGGCCCCCCGACCACTTTTCACGGAATCCTCGTTCACCCAGCAAACCAACTCGGAAACTTCCTCCGAAACCGTCCAGCGATCGTCCTCGGAATCCTACTCCCCGGAATCCGTCTTCGAATCCACCCTACAGCCGTCCTCGGAATCCGTCTTCGAATCCACCCCGCAACCGTCCTCGGAATCCCCGTTAAACACTACGCCGCAATCGTCCTCGGAATCCTCGACATCCTCCGTACAAACGCAATCGCACGCGAATTCTTCGGCGCAATCCCACTATTATTCGCAATCGTCAGCCGCCGTCACCGGAGGACCGGTGGCCATGAAACAGGTGCGGTTTCCCAGCGCCAAGTATAGCGAGAACGTCAAACTGGACCAACAGACCGCGCGGCCCGACTTCAGTGCCGCCGCCGTCGGTCCGTTCGGCTTTGGGCTGGTGGTCAGCGACGCCGGACTTCGATTCGTCGGCGTAGCCGAGGCCAAAATCATGTGGCACGAAGTGCCGGCCGAACTCGTACTCGACCTCATCAACAACACGTACGACTGGGAAACCGTGGGCAGAAAAGTAAACGCCCGCAACTACTCAATTCGCACTACCCATATCAGTGGCGTGCCCGGGTTCAGGGGGTTAGAGACCACCCCGTAGAATCTAACCCCATAGAATCGGGCTCGTTTGACCAAAACGCCACGATAAAGCACGATAAATCCTATAAAAACACATTTTTTTTTTTTTCAACATTATTTAGTATTTTAATAGTCAGTCGTTAGCGTTATTTACAGTAGGTACCTGGTACACGTACGTAAATCGTCGAGCATAGTCTATGCGACATAATAATATGTGTTTGCCTGTCCGATAAAGCGATCTGATTCCTAAAAACAAAATATATTATATTAGTTTATATTCAATTTAAAAATTACGATAATAAGTACGTTCAAATTTATAAAAACTCTTCGTAAAAAATTACGGGAAATTGCCTTGAAATGCAAAATTAATTTATTCTACCTTGTACGTACGAACCGCCATTTACAGCGGTAAAAAAACTTCCCCAGTATAATTAAATCTTGGGCACGCCGCTGACCTGCGTGTAACGGGATAAAGGACGAGCGACGGAACGTTTTCCTTGTCTCGACCTTCTAGTTCTATTTATAAAGCCGAATTATTTGAATCCTAAAATGTAACGCATTAATATTAATATGTTGGATTGAGTACCGTAGTGACCGAGTGATTTTCCCGGTCAAATGGGGGGGGGGAGGGGTATATATATTTACAATGCCTCTTACAAAATTTTGTTTTGGTTTTCAACGCATTATATTTATATACCTCGTACTATATTTTGTTTTAGAAATATTAGTAATTGCCCTTCGGTAAATAAACAATTAATATTTAACTTCCTGTATGCAGTCGACCGTTCAATTTTAATGAATTCTTTGCACTGTTTTATTTTTATTACATAATTTCATTTCTTTAAACTACATTCACGGGCAAAAGTACTAAAATACAATTGCAAAAAAAATAAATAAAAACGAAACAATAATATCGTAGTGATTGGTAAAATAAGAAAATTATCATAAAACTTACTCGCCAAAGTGAGAAACCGTTTTCATAAATTCTTCGATTGCATCGTCAATGTCGTTATATTTTGTTTAACATAATTTGCTCGTTATAGGAAAGCATTGAATTTTCAAATCTTACCGACAACTAAACGAGCAATCGAACGTCATGTTTTATCATTTTACAGGGAAAAATAATATTTAACAATAGTGTTGATTAATTTTAAACAATTCGTTTGTCTTTAAGATATCTTTACGAAAAAATGTCCCAGTTGAAGTTTCGTCCGAGTGTACGCGCAGAAACGAATAAAATTAATTGTTCGAAAATGTTTTTTCGAGATCGTGCATCGTATTGAATATTAAAAGTCAACTCTAAACGTTTCGATCGACGTTATTACTTGTAAACAAATAAATAATACGCGTTCATGTGTAAAACAACATCGAATTCAATATTAAACTTTATACGGTACAATCCTTCCGGCAGTTTTGACAGTTGAAAATAATATCATCAATTGTAATCAAAAACGTTTTGTTTTATGCGAATATTATTGGCAAATTTAATAGCACCGCCGCGCCGCGCCGCGCCGCCGCAGACCGACCGCGCCGTACATTATAGTTTTTGACAAGTTTTAATCTACCATAACCAAGTTCACGCGCGAGAAGCAACGCTTGTAAGTTATAATATGGGAAAACATAATAAAAAGCTGCGCGACGCAACATTTCAACTTTGTATATTATATTCTTCTGGCAATAATAATTCGAGCACTTGGAGACGTGAACCGCCGCGCCGCGCCGTCGTCGTGTCGTTAACTGTTTCTCTCGTACATGGAACTGTCGAGACTTTGTGCTCGCGTCGCGTCGTCGTCGTCGGTCCAATAGCATCGGAGCATTCGAATTATTTTACGAGACCGATCTACGCGCGGTACTGTTTACGTAATATTATTGTATATAATATTTATATTTATATTTACGGGTCAAGCCCTTTTGAAAAACAAGTTTGATATATACAGATTTACTAATAATATATACATGGTTTGGTATAAGCATTTAACAGAGGCTGGAGGCGTCGACGTTGGCAAGAGACATAATTCTTTTGATAGGTTCGTTCGCTAAATAATCGGAGGTGTAAGAAGGAACGTAGAAAGGAGCATTATTTCGGGAAATACGTTGAGGTACTCTAAAATTAATTTGGCTTAAAAGGTAAGGCGAATCTATGTTACCTGATATTAATCCATTTAAAAACTTTAACCCTTGAGTAATTCTCCGATTAGAAAGGGTGTCAATATTGAGGAATTCGGAAACAGGGACGTAATCGTGAGGCTGATGATGTATATTTAGAATAAACCCAGCGAAACTAAGGAATTTTCTTTGTACCATTTCAATTAATAATATTGTTTGGTTTCCAAAACAAAATCGAAAGCTTAAGGTAGGATTTCCAAGGCGCGACATGTCGTCAATAACTGTGTATACGAAAATAGTATCGACTGTTTTGCAAGACGCGACAGGTCGCTACAGAAACCCAAAGTTCTGTCGCCGCGACCGACGACACTACTGCTCCGGAAGCAGTACCTACGCGACGTGTCATTCGACAGCGTGGCGTCAAAATTAGTTTTTTCCCCGTCGGAAGATGAAATTCTTTTATAGTAATCACGATACTTGAACATATTATCTGTTTTCTTTTTTTTTTTGACTTTAGATGGCAAAATATATAAAATCTTCTTCATCATTTTCATCCAATAACAATGTCAGAATGTCATTATTATTATTAATGCATACTTCAATAAATGGATCCATAATAATTTAACCAAAACTGTATATTAACTAACTAAACTTATTTGTATTGACTACACATGAACACATCTGTATTCGGACAGTTTTGTAAGCGAACTGAGAATATAACTACCAAAATCGCAGCGACAAGTCGCGCCTTGGAAATCCTACCTTTAATTTCCACGCGACACCTTCGTACCGTTATTTTAGAAACGATCGTTTTTTTTTTTTTCTCGACACTAAACAACATCCTCGTTCCATCGATATCAATACCGCCGTCGTCGTCGTCTTTTGTCTGTACACGCGTCTACCGTGGTCGTCGTCGGCGCGCGCGCGCCGCGGTATTTCGTTCCTTCGAATCCGCCGCCGCGCGCGTTTAAATTATACAAAAAGAGAATAGCATCGCGTCGACACACTTTGTTACGTGTCCCTCGCAGTACGGCGGCGCGGCGGTTTAAAAAATACAAGCGATAAATATAAATACGGCGTGGCGTAACGTTCTAAACACGCATACAAGGTGGTCGAACATACGTATTTTCCCGGCCGAACTCCACTACCGCCGAATGCGACCAGGTTGGGAACCGGAATTTTTTTCCCGTCTGTTTCCCGGGGCACTCGATAGTTTTGATAATATCAGTGGCGTGTCATACATGACGTGTGCAATGTGTGCAAATGCCACGGGGCCCATTATTAAATTTGTAATATCTTATTTACGGAGCACATGATGTGTGAAGAAAGATTAAGTGGACTTGGAATATTTTATCTATTGAAAACGATCGAGCTCGTCGATTAAATTTAAAAGAAATAATTTTTGATAATTTTGCAGAAAAAAAAAGCACGCAAACGAAATTTCCATTGAATCGTTATTATTATAGTCCCCTATCGTTAGAACATATTATTATTTTATTTGTATGTAATTTCATCTTGTTTTTTTTTTATGTCATTAAAATTTTAATAAAAATAGAAAGTACCTATTGCATAAGATTTTAGAATTTTAGAATAAAAACTCTTGCTTTAAATTTGAATTGATGACGTATCTACGACGTAGAAAAATACATAAAATAACTTTATAGAAAATTTCATATGGGAGTTTTGTAAAAATTATTTTAGCCCGCACAATAATTCATAATTATGAAAAAATACCTAAATTGTGTTTTTTTGGAGTCAAGTCGAAATACTTCACGAACCATTGGAGATATGAAAAATTGTAATAAAATAAAAGTTATAGCAAATTTAATTTACTTTAAAATGTGTAGTATTAAAAATATCGATATTTCTAAAGGTTAACGAAATATTTATGAGAATGTCGAAAATTTTCGTAAATATTGAAAAATGTAGTAAGTTCAAACTTAAATCACAATTCGGCGCGGGTTAACCTTATCTGATCGAACCAAAACTTTTTTTAGTTCATTTTTATACATATAGGCACAATATTAGGGGGTGAGACCAAACATTTTATGATATTTTTTTTCTCATCATCTATAGCTAAGGAACACCCTAATCTACGTATATCTATATATTATTATTTAGAATAAAAAGATGAAGGGGGCCTTTTTTTAGTTTTGCACACAGGCCCATCTTTGGGATAAACCGCCACTGGATAATATTATACGTACTTATACGTCTACGCGCATAAACAATTTGCATTCACGTGATATCACGTATATTTTAAGTTTGAACGGGAATTTTCGAAACACCCGGTATGAATACGAGCGCGCGCGCGTGTGTGTTGTAACACAATATATTACGCTGCACCCACTGTATACGCTTTTGAATAGCAGTAGTGTACATAAAAAAAATGTGACGGAAAATGAGTACTTTTTTTCATATACATATATACGTATACTCGTAATAATAATATAAGCCCGAAGGCGGCAAGACGACATCGGTAGTGCGTAGCTATAAAAACTCTATTACCGTACCGCTTGGAAAAAGGTAGTGTGCGAAGGTATTATACGGGGGGGGGGGGGAGGAAATAATAATAACCCTCGGAACGTCTCAATCAGAATTATTACTTTTATTCATTACGACTTACCCCGACTAACTATAATAAGTGTTTTCGTTTTCGATCGAGATTTTTACCCTTCTTCGACGTGCCCGTCGAACTTTCTTTCTGCTTCCGTCTATAACGTTATACGCGTACCTCGTTGTGTATTATGTTTATTATTATTATTATTTATTTCACAGCCGACCGACCGACCGACCGACTGCGAGCGTAGAACTTTGGCGCGTCGTTTTCACGTCCTCGCGATTATTGTTAATCGCGGGAAAAACGCGAGAACTTTTTTCGCGGCTGCCGCTTTTCGAGCCACTTACAATAATTATTATTGCCGGCATCGGATTTCACGAGATCGAAACGACACATCACGTCATGTTCAAAACAGTCTTCTGAGAAATAATTCATTTTTAAAACACTCCTCCGAGTCATACATTCGGTTTTATTATTGTATTCGCGGAATGCCGTTTGATTTTCGACTTCCTAAAAGTATACATACGAGAAATTAAAAATATAATAAGTTTCTGATTTTTTTTTCCCATACGATTTTGTGTTTCGTTTACTCCACAAAGTCGTCGAGGAGAATATTTTTGAAATATAAACGTAAATATGGTTAAACATAAGTCTGAAACGAATTCGGTTTTCGAACGTATAGTAGTAGTTAAGGCTTAAGCACTATTTCATAAAACATTTCCGACGTTGTTTTTCTCGATAAAAACGTAAAAATAACTTTCTTTATTTCTCTTCTTTTTTTTTTTTACTTTTAAGGGCATTTTTAATACTCGGAGATAATAATAATATATATTTTATATACATATGGTTATTAATTAAAAATTTATATCGGCTACAACAATTTAATATTTAAGTTTGAATAATGAATGTAATGGTCACGCCGGAAAAAATGCAGATAAGAAACATGAAAAATAAAATACGTCATCGTAAAAAAATATGAAACACATAATATAAATATAATATGTTATTCGAAACAATTATCTCTCGTATCTCACTAGTCGCTGTCGAGTGTTTTAAATCAGACATTTTTTTGATAATTTCGAATTTGATTTTCGTAGGTTTTTAAGGCTTTTCTGTATTTTTCGAATGCATTTTTATATCGAGTATTATATTAACGACCGGGTCTCGGTTGTTAAAAGTTATAATATATATGACGTTACGATCATTCAGTTGTTTTTTTTTTTTTTTATTAACACGACATTCAATAATAATTATTGATCCGCCTCATAACGAATTGAAATTAAATACGTCGGAATATTTTCTTCGAAAAATTCAATTCAATTTTAAAGTGTATATACGTATATTATGAAGAAAACTGTTCGAATAATTCCCAAGAACTGTCGAATTATATTATATCCGTATAATGTTACACAATAGGTCTAACCCATCAGAGGCTCAGAGAAAATGCACACCCGAACGTTGTCCGTCGATTATTACCCGCTATTATTTCTGACGGATCATTTTTATATTAGATTACCTGGCGTACTTATAATTTACAACCGTTATTTTAAGCTTGAAATAGTGGCGTGGCCGGTGCGCGTTCGCGCAGTTTACTAAAAGCCATTTTTGTTCTAAACAGCGAGGGCAAAAGTAATAAATCGTTCGGGGGGGGGGGGGGGGGATAAACCATAGTTCGGCGTTGAACGGAAAAATTTGTTTTCACCAAAGACGTGGATTTGTTCGCTACGCTTTGTATGATAAACAACCTGACCAATAGTGGGCATTTATTATGCAAAATATTACTGACAACGCTACCGATATAATTTATTTTCACCGCGGTGCCGAATCGCGAGACTAAATCTATGTTCAAAGACATTGTGTCGTTTTCCGAAAGATAAAAAAAAAAAACAAAAAAAAAAAGGATAATAAATTAACGGGCCGCGTACTTCCTTGATTTGCATTTCGCGTCCAAGACCGAATAATGTAGTGTTGATAATGGCAAACGACTCGAAAGCGTGCTAAAAATACACGAATAAAATTGAATAGCGAAATTATTATGATAGTAATGAGACGAGACTCACGCGAGAACGGTAGAAAATCTAGGACGGCCCAGGGGGTTTCTGAACCGAAATTCTATGAAATCGCAATGTTTTCATATACATTTCTCGCGTTCGTCGGGCGGTAGGATATTTTATTTTTATTTTCTCGTCGTTAAAAACCCGATCGCCCGGTATAATATCGAAGAGATTATAACGTTTCAGCGCGGCTCGATATGTAATATAATTGAATTAAAAACGTTGTATTATACAATGCGCATTTGTACGTTTGCGCTGTTCTAAAACAGTCGTCTACGCTCGTAGTCGTATCTTAGTATAATATATAACGGTAGGGTAGTGGAGAGGGGGGAATAATCAATGCTGTCCGGTATATACACGTACATGTGTATGATGTAGTTAAACTCTGGTTTGCTGTCGATAATCTCCTGCGGTGAATGGAATTCCGAGGAATTCAATATTAGTAAAAAAAAAAAAAAAAAACTTTCGGTGTCGTAGAGTAGTACTGGTAGGTAGATAGGTAGGTATTAGTGTCACAATCCGACGGGTTTAGAATTTCGAAATCGAAACGAATCGGTCGGACGATTTCGGGTAATTTCGAACAAAAAATACTGGGACTCGGCGGCAGTTCGACTAGTGACAAGTGCACGGATATTACAGACGACGGGAGAAGCAGCGATTTAAATTAAACCCATTAACCGACTACTTTATCGATTGTGTTTAGCCGTTTGATCGAGAAACTTTGGATATTTCGAGTTTATATTTGTTGAAACCGAAATGAGGTTCACCGCTGCGCAGACGGCGACGACGAACGACAAAGAATGTGAAAAAATCAAACACGTTTTATTATTGTCGTGTTGTCGTCGTCGTCGTCGTCGAGCCGCTGCACTGTCTACCTGATACTGGAAGGCGAATAGTTTGCGTCAAAGACGATCCTTTTTGTTTCGGCACAACAAACGTCTTAGCGTGAATCGAAAGTTTTCGTAAAAGCGAATCGTCAATAGAGATAATATAAACTTTAAATCTCCCCGACGACGCGTGTCTGAAACCGTTTTCGTTGTTACCTATGCGAACGGGCACTCGAAGAGCGATATAATACGAGTAAACAATTATTATTTTAACAAATTAAAAAAAATCGAATCTCAAAGACAACCGTCCCGACGCGCGTCGTCGGCGTGGGGAGTATAACGAATGTTTTACCATTTTAAAGCTTGTCGAGGATTGTTGCGCGTTTTTTCCTATATAATTCATTTTTTTTTTCTTTCTTTAATCCTCTTATAAGATTTGTCGAGTTGTCGGGTATTTTCGAGTATTTCGAGTTGTCTTTTAAATCGCTTTTCAAATATCATAATTAATAGATAAGTCGTGTGATAAATATGTATATGAGATAACTGCCGTCGGACTGTATAGTTTACACGCGGGCCAAAGGGAATTGAAAACGACGAGATTTTAGTTTTTAGATTTCAGAGCGAGTATTTTTTCCCGATATGAGTGAAAGGACTGCTGTTAGTTTTAAACTAACTATTATACATATATTTTTTTAATTAAACTTTATTAATCGAATAGGACATTATCACCCGTATCGTTTTAAAAGTTATATATTGTATTTGAAAAGTTAATCTCGGTAATTTAATAAAATAATAATTTGAAAAACAACAAAAAACTAGTTTGATAAAGGATCGTCCGGTTTTTAACGAAATGTCATGATATTATTATACGATTAAATCAAGCCACGCGTATAGAGTTTAATTTTGCTTTGAAATGTATGACAAAACATTGACCATTGACTTTAAGTGAAGCGAGTTATACGGTAATTTGTGCTTGCTATACATGCCTATTTGTTTCGTCGCTGAATCGTAATAATATTATATTTTATTTGTTGAAAATCATTCTTTTCGTCGTGAATCTTAATTTCATCCTGACGTGAGTGTTGTGTCGTAACTATAATATTTTTGTCGTTTTTGTAATGTATTATAATCGATTATTACTATTTAAAAAAACAATAAATCGGTACTACTGCGGATGATGTCTAGAGAGACGGGGTCCGTTTTAAAGACTTTTTCCTATAGACCGAAATTCCAAAAAAAAACTGCTGTTGAAAACAGCACATAGATCGTTTCTCCTTCGATTTCTTTGTTCGCGTGTACGACGAATTAAATGAAAATCGTATTATTTTTTCTATAAAACTACGGGCGATATGACGACAAAACTGAAATCTAATTATTAAATCAAACTCAAACACCCGGTACGCGTTTTCGAATTTCAAACACGTTACACTAGTGAGTGTCGTCGCGAGGTGTGTGCGTTTTTACATTCCTTGACGCGCGGGTCCTGTTGCCCGTTAAAATGAGATCCGGAGAGAGAGAATAAATGTTCGGACTCGTTCAAAATATAAGCCGATCAGGCCCGGGGTAGATCGTGAAAAGCGATGCGATACGTTATTGCTAAGCCACGATACCATAGTTGACCCTACCACAAGCTCTGGTTGACCGAGACGGGTAAAAAAAGGTAATTGAAGATAGAAATATATATATATAAGTTCGATAAAGTGTTGCATAACGTGAATAGTATGTATTCTCTCGACGACGACGCGCGACGGCGGCGTTCATATTTTCTAAATGTTTAGAAATATTCCGTTTTCGTGTAAGCGGGGTTTTGTTTCGCTTGGATCCACCCTGCAGAGTTTTCACACTGTACGTATTGACGCTGTCTGTAGATGTGTATTAAACGCATTTTCAGTACCACAAAAATAATTTTACTTTATTCGAAATAAGTGCGTTTGAAAACGTAATATATTTCAAATATTTAGATCACGTATCGTGTTTATTCGTACGTCCACACATTGTACACACTCGTTCTAAAATTCCGCGTTTGTAAAATAATATTGAAATATTGAAATATTTTTATAATTTCCAATGAAATATTTCGGATATTATTAATATTCGCACGGTTTACGACCAGCCGTCGTCGTCGAGTCAATTATTACTACTACTCTTCCGCGGCATAACGATTATTTATTCGGTTTGATTGTACATATTTTAAATTTCAAGAAAACTTCTAGTCCATATATACGAAAAAAAAGTTGCAATACCTATGTTAAACTTATAATTGGATTTCACTAGTTATCCATTGTCACCTTGTCCAATACTTAAAGATGATTTATAAAAGCGCACCGATAAAATCGTAAACGATGGCTGTGTGTGTGTGTGTGTGTGTGTGTGGAATTATTACCGATATTTTATAATTTATTGCTATTCTCACGCTTCGAGTTCAATAAGTAATCAACGCTTTCAATAAAATATATACCTTTTACTATAATCATAAATAATATCGTGATAAATTCGATAAAATTAAATTATTACATTTCTTTTTTCTTTTTTTTTTTTTTAAAAAAACTATTAAATATGAGGAAATATTTTAAATAAATGCCTCGTTAAAAATAATAATTTAATTACCATCACTTTTATAAATTATTATTAACTCGACGGGGGGAGGGGGGCAGGGTTGTAGAAAACTAAAAGTATTCTTCTCCTACGGAAAAAGAATTCTCCTGTGCTTCTATTTGAATGAAAACTTTTGCAGATAATAATATCATAATTCAAGTTTAAAAACGTAATTAACTTAATTTCAGAAGTAAGAATTAACTTTTTAAAGTATTAAAAATACTATATCCAAAGTAATACATTTTGAAATACACTTTTTTAATATCACACAGTTTAAACATTTGAAATCGTAAAAAAATCATTGTAATGTTATCAAAGTTGATTTTTTTTTAATAAATATATTAGTTAAACAATGTTATACGAAACCCAGTACACGATGTAAACGTATTATTATGTTTTTAATAGAAAAATTTATCGGGTGCGTTTTAATTTTATAGTGCATAATGCTTTTACGAATTATTGATTATGCACTTTCGTAGAAGAAACTACGCCTTGGCCCAGGTTTATAAATCCTATTTTATGTGTACATAATTTAATCGTTGGTATTGTTAAATTTTATAAGACAAATAATCTATTTTCAAATATTATTGGCTATATCATGTTACGTGATATTCATGACGTATGACGTTTTATTACTCGCGTTGTGTTGTTGTTAGTAAAACGTCAATTATTTGACGCTTATCTCTAAATCGAGCACAAAATATGGTAAAATTTTTCCAAACGGTTCCGCATAATAAGGTTTAGGACGATTATGATCCGTTTCGTTTCACTTATCCATTCGTTTTTATCACAACCATTATAATAATTATTAGTATTTTAAGTGTATTTTTAGTGTTTCGTCTATTGTATATATTATCTAGTTTGTAGAGTATGTTAGACAATTAGAAATAGCAATGTACAGCAAATGAAAGGTCCGACGACTTTGAAAAAGGAGAAATAAAAGTTAATTTTTATTTATCGGCGGACGATTTTTAATGTTTTTATTTCTAGAAACGTATGCAATGGAAATCATTTAGAAACATAAAAAAAGAAAAACCATCAGAGCCTACGTAATCGTATACGAGTATATCCCATTGCCTCCGTTTGACCGGGAAAATCGCCCCGTCTAATAAGTATATATACGTCTAGTTCCGTCTGCGCGTGCTGCACGCGCGTCGCAGTGCACGCGGAAATAGACACCGCGGGATGCACCCCGTTCGAAAAAAAAAAAAAAAAAAAACGTATCGATTCCGTTTCCGCGGTCGGTCGGTTACAACATTGCCCACTCGCATTGCAAATAGAATACCTACTTCCGTTTGTTTTTATGGTTTCATTCGATTAAAACCGATCGATAACGACGTTCTCGGAGCAACTTCGTCTAGATTCGCGGGGAGGCAAAGGACTATTTTAGTCCTACCGGTATATTTTCGTTCGTTCGTGGTCAAACAAATCCGTCGTTCGCTGAAACAATATCGAATAATACAAACATTCGTACATTAGCAATAACATAACAACACGCGCGTGTTTTATGTGCTGACGATATTATGTAAATAATATATATAACAATTTTGAAGCTATATTTTTCTTTCGATCTCGCGCAAATCGGTCGATAATTATTTCTTCGGAATTAATATCGGTTATATCTTTTTCGACGCTCGAAATCGATCGAAATATAAAATATTCTAAAGTGACACCGCCGACACGATTGAGACTACCTAAACGGTTTCTATTATCGTTTATACTGATGTTGCGCGTTTACAGCCAAACAATAAATACTATTGAATATTTTTCCAATTTATTTTCACTACGTACGTTTTTCCAAATATTTTCCAATTGTCACCTTGTTGAAAAGAAGATCTATTGCAGATATATATTTTTCAAATCACTTCTGATATCTGGGGGAGGGGGGGCTAAAATCTCCCCCCCCCCCCGATTGCATCACTGACTCTGAGCCTCCGGGCTCTCGTCGGCTCGGACTGGGCCATTATGGCATTAAAATTAAGACTAATCACTACTAGTCGTATTTATTAGACTCGTTACCTTCAGAGTTTTCAATATCCAATAAATGTTTAGCATCTGGAGGTAATTCAGTTTGTAATACTTTACTCTGAGGTCTTAATCCTATTATTATTGGATCATAATATGTTATCAAAAGAAAGTTAAACTAATCTGTGTTTGTGTTAACGCGTGATGATTTTCTTGAATGTTATCGGAATCGTATGTAGTCATTGTTCAGTGACTCTTGCGCTTCCTCGGATAACTGTCCAATAGGATCATGGGACCTCACGAGAAATTGTATGTAAAGCAGATTCTGAATTTTTAATATTTTATTATGTTTATAATGTTTAAATATTTAATTTTATAAATAAACAACGATTTTAAGTATTTTTTTCAATGTCAGTTTTTTCCATAATAAACAATAAAAAATGATTGTAATTTAAATGTAACTCAAAAAGGGGCAAGTTAGGGCAAACTTTCTATACATTTTTAAAAAGAAAATATGATTATGAACCGAAAAAAAAATAAGGGTGACCTCTTAGAGCCCCTTTAAAATTGTTCTATTCCATTGTATGAAAAATAAGTAGAATTTCTTTAATTTCATGATATCTAAGCGTATTTATATATTTTAATTAATAGTTTAAATACAAATTAACAAACTTATTTATGTCCATATGTTGATCCATTTTTAAGTTTTAAAAAAAAAAAATTGTACTTCTTAACATTAAATAACGACAAACTAAAATGAATAGTATACGTTATTTTCATGTTTTTGCGTTCAAATTACTATTTTTAATTAACCAAACTTACATTTATCGGCTCAATAGATAATGAATATCGTATATTGTGATATATTTGTCTTCGACAGATAAGTGGCAATAAATATTTCAGTTTATATTCGCTGATTACGACACTAAAATTTTATATTTATGTCCGGCTAGAAGTTTGATTCCTCCCACTGTGCGGCGCTGATTTTTTCTAATACACAACGACGATGCCGACTATAGTAACTGCGTTTTTCCAGATATTGCCGTACGAATGGCCGTTGATCGTGATCTGCGCCCTAATGGCGTTCTGCGGTCTCGTACTGGCCCGGTACGGCGCGTACTGGCAGAGGCGATACAAAGAGGCCAAGTGGCTAGGAGACTCGGGCTGGGAGTCGGGTTGCAAGAAGGGCGTGCTGGTCGTCGCCGTTCAAATGCTGCTGCTAATGTTGGGGTGAGTATTTTATGCGCGCGCGCGCGCGCAGTATTTACATTTTCGACGTCGCCAATATATTACGTATTTCTCTCGCTTGCGAGAGGGATTTTAATGGAAACAAACAGAACGCCGCCGGAAACACGCGCGAGTATATCGTTTCGGACAAATGCAGTTGTTAATATACAAAATAATATATTATGTATGTAGGCAGTCGTCGTCGGACGGCACCGGCGCGGCGCGGCGATAGGAAACCATTTGGGCGGCTTCGTAATCCAGCGGGAGAATATACATCGACGTAGCTTCGAACGACGACAAACGACAACGGCTATTGTTAAAGACTTTCGGTGTGAAACGACCAATGTATCGGTTTCGCTCTGATGTGTGTGTGTGCTTCTTCTTTTTTTTGATTTTTTGATATTTTGTGTCTGTTGTTTTCGAAAATCGGACTCGTTTTCAATTTCGACAGAGATTTCCGGTACCTGGTTCGGTACTTCGGGGCGTCGTTTTCGAAATTAACGCTACACTTTTTCCAAAAATTGTGAAAAAATACAAAAACCGGTAACGCTCACGGAATACCAGTTATTGTCGACGAAATCTCAATTTGTTTTTGCGTCGTTATTCAAAAATACTTCAAGGATACTCAAGTATCTACGTGCTCCCGTCTGGATTTTAAATCCAAGTCGACAAACACCTGCCGTATTGCAAACCATCACGACTACGTCTATATTCTCGATCGCGTTTCACGTTTGTTTCGAATGATTTACAATATTATTGAACACATCACAACGAAATGGGTGTTTGAAAAAAAATAAATAAATATTCCGTCCGATGAAGTCATCAATTGTGTGAAACTCGTTGAAATCCGATAGATATTATAAATTTGTAGATAAACAATAATCGAAACGACAGAATGATAATATTATGATTTAGTAAAACATAATAATCGCAAGAATGTGGACGGAAATTTTTTTGCGTCAAAAAAAAATGATGTAACACAAAATATTACAGAAATATTTTACCGAACTGCAAGTGATCAAAAGTCGGAATGTTTTATACTCTGGACGTTTTATTTAAAAACACAATAGTGATGTTTTTTTTTTTCTGACCGAAGAACCATAACTTTACAGGATATCCTGCAAGAGACCCCGGGGGGTTTGATTCCTGTCGGGGAGAAAAACTTTTTATATAATTTTACGATTCTTTAATCGTCGACGATTATTATTCTTATTAAAATCGTATTTTATGGACACGATCAAAATACATAATACATCGTCGAGAAGCGTTCTCTGAATGCCGGATCGAATGATTCCGAATAGATTTCGTCTTTTTGCAACGCGCGACGACGTTTTAAACGCAATATTACGTAATAAAATTGATCTTAGAAAAAAAAAAAAAAATGTCGACGCGATGTCGACGGATTCGACCGGAGCGATTCGTATTTGTTTTTTCAACGTGAAAACGTACACGATCGCATAATAAACTAAACCGAATGCCGCGTTTGTTTTTGAAATCGTTTTTTAAACGCGTTAATTTGTTATTGTTTTACAATAATCGTATGTAAACAACGTGTCACCGACTCGTGTCGCATTAAACGAAGCGAAACTCCCGCCTCCGTATTCCGTCAGTCGTTTTTTTTTTTTTTTCGTAATTTACGTTATATACGTACGTACGCGTCGTACGCTGTTCCATCGTCGACGTTGAATATTTCATTTAGTTTTCCGTTTCAGTTTTAGCTTTTTCTTTTTCTCATTTACATTTTATTGCGGAGAACATTCCCCGGTTTCGGATTTCACCGTTTAACAAAATATAAAATTATACACGTCGTACGCACGCACGCACGCACGCACGCACGCACTCACGTGTGTGTCACACACAAAAGACAGCACAATATGATGTAGGTGACTGGAAAAAAAAATAAAATATACGTACACGAAAAACTTTTGTTTTAGTAAATCCGCAATGAAAATAAAATCGGTGGTCGTTGTTGTTGACAATCAGATGCTCGTCTCGAAACGGTCGACCGACGACGACGACCGTCGTTAAAATATAGTACTAAACGACCGTTAAGTCGTCGATGTCGAACGCGTTCGTCAAAAGGCGTCGACGCGAAAACCAATTACGTACGATCCGGATGGAGAGACAAGGTCTTACCTATAATTGTTGGAATGTCGCCACTAATAATTTATATAAGAGAACGATTGATTCAAACTAAGGTTCGCGGTGACGTCTGACGAACAAACGACGACGTCGGCTCATCTCGCCCTGCTCGTAGGTAATAATATTATGAATCGTTTCCTTTTTACGCTGCGGGTTTCGCACGATTTTTCGTTATTAAATCCCCGAGCGTCTGATAGCCGTAGCTCGCGAGTGGTCTGTGTGCCGTTTGACGTAAATGTTGTTACTCGGATGGAAAAAAAAAAAAAAGAGTAAAAACGAGCCAGGATTTTATTCGAAGAACGCGAGGAGGGGCCTAAAACAACGTCCACCCGTTTAAAATTAGAACTTTTCGAGGTTTTAAAATCATTTTGAATACGATTTTCATAAATCAACGATATCGGAGGACTTTTTTTGAATATTTTTAATTACACGACGAAATTAACGAGTTGAAAAAATGTTAAATAATATATTCAACCGTTCGGTGGTTTTTTTTTTTACACTAAAATATAGTAATGATATTTTTTATTACTCCGTCTTTTAACAGCGTAGCTAATTGCAGAGTATTTAGTTTTAATGTTTCAAGGAATATGGCTAGTACTCAAAAAAAAAATTAAAAAAATGGGGAAATAGGTCTAGACCACATCGTGGCCGATATCGTCTATCGCAGTGGTTCCCAAACTACGTATGTACCGCGAGCATACTTTCCGAGGGCACCACAACTCATAAAAAATTAACTATAATTTATTGTACTTACATTTTTGGAAGACCGTTTTGTTGATTTCGAATTCAGTTTTATAAAAACGATTTGTTCCGTCGTCGCGTCGTCTCGCCAGTAGTTACATTATTCGCATTCGTAATGATTTTTCTCTTTTCTTAACATTTCTCATCGGTTCTTTTAAACGTATTGATTTCAAGCTGGCCGTATGCTTAAGACGCTTCACATCGTTTTCATGTCCAATAAAAATAATAAAAATTGATTATCAATGAGAGTCAGTGTGTGTTCGTTTTTTATTTATGTTCCTATCGGTACTTACAACGGGGCAGCGGGGCACCGTGGCTGAATTCGATCCAAAAAAAAGGGCGCCGACTGATGTTGTACTGACTTATGATGTTAGACCGTCTGAAACGTTATTAAAACATTAACGTGCTCATTAACATGACGATAGCAATCGCGCAAGGAAAAACTTTATTTTTCTCGTTTTAGCGCCGAGTTTCGTGTACGCGCGAATTTATGTAAATACCTACCGAATTGCATTTGGATTCGTCCGAAAACAATGGTGTTATAATTTATACGATTCCCGACATTGAAAGGACGTTGTAGACACGACTATTGTTTCGATGCATATTATCTAAATACCACTCGAATTCGACGGTTCTAAATCATTTGTATCGCGAGCGGAGTATATAATATTATATGTATTTGAATCTGATATTTAACGTTTGTTTTTTTTCCCCTCTCGTCTGTGTATATAGACGTGTGTGCCGGCTATTCTAAGTTTTCGGAAACGGGCACGTTGAAATTTATATTAATTAAGGACCGCAGGGAGTTTCGTCGTTGGCCATCGATAAGGAGGACGTGGTCCATATAAAATGTCGAGCGTTTACTTACAGACGGCGAGCGGGTAGAACAGTTATATATTAGCGGAAACAGGAATTCCACCTTTTTAATACTTGGCGCGCTCAAGACCGTGCGCCGAACGCGAAACCGGATTTATGGTGTAAATATTTCAAGCCCGGGCGAAAGATACGAGCGTTCTAAAGTCCGCGAAATGTGTGTTCGGCCGCCGCCAACGGTCTGATACGGAATAATAATAATAATAATAATAACGTCCGATATCGTTGAAATCCGTATAACGAAACGGGCGTCGTCGTCGTCGCGCGTTTTCGTCGAAATTCCGTACTTTCCGACGCGCGCGCGCGAATCGCGACGACTGCGACGACTATGCCCGATTCTGATATCCGAATCAATTAATAACGATCGCGATCGATCGATCGTTCGATGTTTCAGGGCTGGCGCTTGTGGACTACTGGTGACCAACGAAACAATGGGGTCTGCCGTGTCGAGTGTCGGAGACTTGCTGGAATTCGGCGTCGGCGATCTGGTGGACATGTTTTCCGTCACTCAGAAACAGATCAGAACGATAACTGTCGGATCGATGGACTCCACGACGGACGCGATTTTTTCAAAACTAGACGGTACGTTTCGTTCGACTGCGAAATATTGGCACGTCGCGACCAAAGTGTAAATGTTCAAAACGACGAGACACTAATCGTTTTTTTTTTCTCGCGTATACACGAAATACGTAATGTCATTGGCAAAAAAAATAAAATAAATATAACCAACCGAATGTCTAGTGAAAATAATATTATGAAAATTCACCGTGATATTTATTACGAAAGACAAATGATATTACCCGTCTGTTCGGCCGTTCGAGTCTTCATAAACTTATTATGAAACGCAATAGACGAGTTTTTAGGAGTTGAAATGCAAAACTTAAATTTTAATATACGTTGCATTTGAGAGTTTCGGATGAATGACGAGAGTCCGTTCATTAATTTCATAATGTTGTTGACGCTTAATCAATTAAAAATAATAATAATTATAATTAATTAATTTTTTTTTTTACTTATTTTCTGCAGTGACGAGTGTCACTATAGTATAGTAGTTAGTTATGAACAATTTTAAAAAAAAAAAAACAAAATTTCAAACAATAAGATTAAAATATAAACGAAAACAGTAGCGGAGCGAGTATAATAATAATATGTTACTGCAATAAATAATAGTAAAAAAAAAAATTAAATAAATACGAGGTTTTTAATTTGCTCGAGATAAATGATTTTTACTAAACGTTTATTTATTATTAGAGAGACGATTTTCTTATCGTTTTACTGACATAACTTTTTAATTGTAAATACTATACCTAATTAATTACAATTTAAAACTTTCATCGACGTCGTCGCGCGAACCAGCCATTCACTCGAACTGAAACGTAACTCACGCGTTTCCAGGAAAAATGTAATTGTTTTTAGTGATTTATTTTTGTAGATAGTATACACTGCACTGATGTTTTAAACGTCGTCGTCGGAGATGAAAAAACGAACGAACACGTCGATTTATTTTCTTCCATGTCGTCTTATTTAGAATTAATATTTTTCTGCCTCCGAAATGCCCGCCAACGAATCGCGATGGTCTTTTTAAATGATAAAAAAATATTTAATGTTTACCCGAACGACAAAAGAAAAGTCGAATTGAAAATAATTTCGGTAATTAACGAGAGAAAAGTTTTACTCGCCATTGGACAAATTATTATATTTTTGTTCCCGATTATACCGGATTAAATGTTCGTACTCTGACAAGTAAAATAAGTAATAACCGACACAATCGATTTAATTATATTCTGTTCTTCGAGGTGTTTGTCGATATTCCAATCAATTCGACTCGATTCGTATTTGAACATGACGTAGGTTTCAAAATAGGATTCGCGTTATTTGTTTACAGAACAACAATGGCGTTTTTTTTTTTACTAGTCAAATAATCCGAATGAATGAACTTTGACGTCACTTCTAATTATTTCTATAGACAATTTTATACGCACGACTTTGGAACATAAAACTAAACTGCTCGTCCAATTGCGTACACTGCCCTCCTTCTAATCTATATCATCTCAAACAGATTCAATATTAAAAGTAAGTTTTTTCGCTCGATTTCGACATTTTACGACTTTTCAGTTTTACAACCCTTTGACAATAAAATGCGCCATGTTTAACAAGTAGCTTATATTTATCCCGGTTTTCTCTTTATTGATCAGTCGTGTTGTAGTACACAAAAGTGCAACGTTTAAGTTTCTGGTCACTCGCGAGTAATTTGTGTTGCTTTCATAAAACCTATATTATGAATTGAAACTCGCGTTCGTTACAAAATGAAATTATCAAAGTGAAACAATGACTTTCAATTGTTGAAAAACAATTATAAGTACATATTGTGTGTGTGATAATATGGTCAGTGCATATTTGTTTTATTACGAGTAAGTGTAAAAAACAAAAAAAGGAGTGTTATTCAGTAGCGAAACGTAATCAATATAGGGCGTGGAATGAAATTCGCCGAAAAATGCTTTGAAAAATGCAATTATAATGGGGGTAAAAAAAAAATGCTTTTGACATCCTAAAAAGTTGACAAATGCCCTCGAATTATAATGGTAATACTACGTGCAAGTACGAAAATTCCGCGGAATAACGTGAAATTAAATTACAGAATTTGAATGTATTGTTTTTCGTAAATTAATTTTGAATGTAACGCATACGTACACTACGGCGACTGACGTGTGGCGGCGGCGGCGGCGGCGGCGGCGGTCACGGTGACCGGTCGTGCGAATGCGTTTTGTTTATCTCGCCGCATTAGTTGATACGAAAACAATTTCATCGAATTCCCTCAAGTCTCGGGGACCTCGCCCGTCGTTTTATAATTTAATAACAAACCGTTGGATTATTGGCGGCGCGGCGGCGGGGAAATGTATACGAAAATGGGTGGAATCGTGCAGGTGTCCCGGGGGTTAAACGACCGAAAAGAAACAAACCGACGACGACGACGCGCGGATCGCAAATAATATTAGCGCCCCCCCGTATAACTCGGACGGTAAACATCGACCCGCTGCAGTACATCTTTTCGGTAACATGTAGGTCAAGAGGAACGTTTCGACGCCTCTTTTCCCGAAGGCCCGCGCGTAGGTTAAACAACTCATTAACGCAGCGGTATCGACGCGGTAATAATAATAATAATAATAACGTTTTCAAATACGATTATTTTTATTTTTTTTCCATTTCGTCGAATCTGAATGGGACAAGTATTAAAAAACCAACCGAACCGTCGTCGTGAAATTCATTTGACGATACGTTTTTAATTACATCTTAGACAGAGAACACGACGTGTATACACCACAAACAGATGATCCATCGAGTACCTATAAAAACATAGTAGTGTATAAAATCGAACGAAAAAAATACGTATAATACTCGTCGTCGTTTTCTTGCACGAGCTTCGCGATATAGGTACCCTCGAGAAAATACGTACAATATGCCTGTGTTCGTTATTAAACCGGAATATATTTTATTTTTTTTTTTTTCAAAGTGATCCGCCCACGCTACTGTACTTGTGTGTTCGCGCGCGCCAGAGTTTATGTCTCTGAAAATGTTAACAACAATTAAGTTTGACTCTTTTTATTTTTCCAATCGTTATAAACTCACGGTATCGGAATGTTTTTCTTTTTTTTCCAATTATTTTCAATCGTTAGAGAGAAGAGAAAAAACGCATTATTTTTAGAAATAGAAAACTGTTTTTTTTTTTTTTTTCACCGACTAAATATAAGATATATTATTATTATTGTTCGCTCGACAAATTAAATATAAACGTTTTACATTGAATCACAGAAATAAAATATATTATAATATGTGATTTCATCATAAAATTAGTGACTTTGTCTTACCGTAAATGGTTTGAAAATGTAATGGTATTTTTTCGCCGTGCGTCCAAAGTGTTCCCAGACGAAACGAAACATCTCGGCATGCGAAAATATGTAAAAACCATTTATTTATGGTTCAAAACAAACACATAGTCTATAAAACAAAATTCAAAGCGTAAAAGATTAACGATTGGCGTATACTTAATGAGGCGAACCCACGAAAACATGAAATACGTCCACTGTTTATATTTATATGTTCGTTTAATTTGTTTATAATCTACGTCCTCCTGTTATTTAGTGGTCCACAAATCGTTCTTTTGATTTAATTGTGTCGTTTCCTGCGAAACAAGGATTCGTACTTAACCAACCAGCATAAGTAGACCATGAATAAAATTAACCGAGGATGTAATTATTTACGAGCTTTGCTCTTTCTAGAAAAAAAAAGAAGAAGAAATCTCAACGGGACCGAGTAGTAGGCTGGCTTTGTGAATAATTAACTTCGCAAATGGCTATAAATCGATACCTAAATAATAATAACCGTAGGTAAATCGGTTCGAATCAATATTCAAAACACATAAGCTATACCTTCGCATTCCGAATTCGACACACTCCGCGATACCACGAAATTACATTATTACCGTACTAATAGGTATATATAATATATAGATACTACCTCTGTACAACGGACCCACTTTGAGACGGAATTCTCCTCGTTAAGGAAAACGTCAATAGTCTCAGTTCAAATCACTAGTGACATTAATCCTTTCTAAAACGGAAAACTCTCGGAAAAATCAATTGGTCCCAAGTGATTCCGTTATAGAGAGGTTTTAATTTACACACATATATATTATATACAAAAAAAATATCCTGTAATCACCGCGATTTCAACACGCTCATAACAACACGAATATTTTCATAAACGTCGCTCACCTCTACCGTGATAATATATATTTTTCCTCCGCCACCGTTATTTATGTGCGAATATAATATCGTAGAATGCGATGTACAACTATACTCTGATTCGGAGGGATCTCATTAGGATTACTCAACCCCCCCCGAAATAAGTGTCGGTTAGGTATAAAAAGTTATGAAAAAAAAAGTGATGTAATATCTATTCGTATGAGAATTTAGCAAGAACGTGTGCGACGTAATTTACTAAAGTTAATGAATCGATTAAAGTTTTGGTTGTAAACTTGTAAAATAACCAAAACAATATAAATTTTATTCGGAAACGTGTGAAAACGGTGGTCACATGTCGATGATTTTTATAAGAATTTTGTGCCAAGTCGTAAAGTGGTCGATTGATTTTGTTTTATCTAGATATAGCAGAACAGTTAGGAGGACCCATCGAGAACGATATATACGGTCCAAGTCATAGATTCGGTTCCAGAATCAACGTTACTAGAGTGGTCCAAGGTGATACGATAAATATAATAATATAATGATATATGTAATTAGTATAAACTCTGCAAACGATGTATACGAGAATGTGCGTTGTAGACTTTCAAAAGATATTTCCAAAAGCAAAGGATGTGATTTCTCAGGCGGAACTAGTCAAGGACGACATTGTGATGTACAACAGGAAAATAATCGAATTGAACACGGAACTACAAATGATACCGGAACGATGTCCTCTGGACGTTTCGGAAATGTGTAAAATGATATCCGATAACAAATTGAAAGCGGAAAACTATACGTACTTGGTGTGTTGAATAATGAATACGTATAAATCGTGTCGGTCTTATGTCATAAGTCTTCCCGTCGGTTAATCGATGATTGTTTGTGGCAAACAGGACGACCTGATGAATTCGGTCAGGGGCGTTTTAGAAGTGGAGAACGACGGATTGTCCAGCCTCCCGTTGACTTCGGCCGAAAGCGCCAACATCCCGAAGGCCCTGTACGAACAGACGGAAAAGGAAAGATGGCGTGAGTAACACCGTATACAATAATAATTATTACAACGCGGTATCTGTTGTTGTATTCTAATCGACGGTGGTTTTTTTTTTTTTTTTTTTTTTTTTCAGGAATCAAACAAACCCTGATGGATCGCAGACGACAATTGGAATTCTCGATATATCCATACGAGAGTCATACGCGGAAAATCGTTTCCAAACTGATGGACACGAAAGAATTGGCGAACAATTATCTGGTCCGCCTAAAGCAAATGGAAACGTATAGGTGGTCCGCGAGCGTCGGTAAACACGACGAGTGCACGCGCGTGCAGCATGTACGTATTATTATTATATTATTGACCGCGTGTGTTTCAGGTATAGCAATCGCCGCGCTGTTGGTTTGGATTTTGTTGGCGTGCAGTATCGTGGTCAATTATTGTTCGCACACGTCTTGGGCGAAATGCTACTTCTTCGGGTAAGAGACGACGACACGTGACTATCGTCGAATCACAACCGCTCTTCGAATACAAATGAAAAATTTTAAACATCATCGAAACTCGTGGTGAAAACGTTATCACTCGATAATATTTGTACTCGATTACAAATCAAATCGTTCAATAAATAAGTAAAACTATCGAAACGGTAAAAATCATCGCGACACAAATAATTGCAAATCGATTAAAAAAAACCATACCTCATCGTTAACGCGAGACTTCCTCGAAACACTCGAAATCTTTTATCCGAGTTTAAATGCCGTCGATTACACAGTCTGTGATTTATTAAAGTTTGACGCGCGTGTACAAACGCAATACGTTTCTTGTTGTGATTTTTAAAACCCGTGCGATTTTTCTTTCTTTTAAACTATTTCCAAGTCTATGAACGAATATTTGATTACAAATAGAAACGATGGTTTACAGTAAAAAGCAATGTAAATCACGTTTCGATGTGAAATAGTTAAATCATTATTAGTTTTAAGATTCCACGCACGGCAATATGTAACTCTCGAATAATAAATTTAAAATTTATTTTAAAAATAAAGACTCGAAAATAAATGTAAATTTCAATAAAACAAAATAATATATTATGGATCCGTGTGATGACATAAGTTACAAGATTACTTATGCGCAAAACACCTAGTGAGTATTTACTAAAAATTCGGATTGCCTTAGACTTTTGAGTAAAAAATAAAACTGATTGAGTACAGCGACGATTAGTGACGATTTTTTAAACGTTTTATGGCGTTAAATATTTCCCAGATTAAATAATTTCATGTTTCAAGACTCGAGTGTATTATAAACTTACGGAAATTCGTTTTATTTTACGGTATACGACACGTGAACAATGGAGGAGCGGTACACTAGGTCTCTACGTCTACCCCAGAACCCGATTTCATGTCCGTCGCGCATTTTCGAGTACGTTTTAAACATTGCCCGCCGATTGAAAACGTTTTTCTTCGGGAACCGGTGTAATAAAAGTGTAATCGACACAGACGCGGCAAAACGCGAAACGATTACGACATTGTGGCATGATGACGACGACGGATAAAAACGCGTGTCTGGTGGTAGGTTTTTTTCATTTTTTCATTTTTCGTTTTTTTTTTTTTTTCCCCCCATCACTCAGCTGCGTCAGTGCGATGCGATTGACCAGTATGGCGCTTTGGACGGCGGCGTTGGTGGGTGTGATCGTGAGCAGCAACGGCGAGGCGAACGTCTGTAGACCGCTATACGACGAGCCCGAGTACGAGACGGTCGCGAAAATCTTGGATTCGCCGACCGTGACGAGTGACCGCGGATTCTTCTCCTGGTTCGTCTTCGGCAACGACACGTCCACGGCCCCGTTCGACGAAATCGTCGAGTAACTTTATATAGCTCTATAACTTAATACCTCGCCCGACTGTCGGACGTTATAAAAAAAAAAACACTAGTGGCGGTGAGATTCGGGACAGTTTTACCCGTATAGGCACGAAACGCACGTTTGGGCACACCTGGGACGGACAGATGGGCCTTTTCTCAGAGAGAAAATCAAATCCTTAACGCGTTCACGGCCCCGGCATAATTTGGAAAGTCTGTGAAAAATAGCACAACATAAAAAAAGATTTTTTAGTTACCGAATGACTTTTAAGTATGCGTCTTGGTAATATGGTACACACTTGTGCATTTTGAAGTTTTTTTTGAAGTTTTTCAAGTGATGTCAACTATAGTTGACATATGGGTTCTTTCAAACATCTATCTAGTGGTCAGATTTGAAAACCAAATACACCAATCGATACGTAGAGAATTGTTTAAAAAAACCATATTATCATAATATTTATTATCAGAATAAACTCAACAATAAACAATGGACCCCATGTCAACTATAGTTGACACGTGGCCGTGAACGTGTTAATAATACTCGATGTGTTTTTGGAAAAACTCCATTCGGCAAGCGAACATTTTCTGTTCTAAATATTGTAAAATATAATAATTTATTCTACAGATTAATTAGAAAAAAAGATAAACATAATATTTGTTTACCGACCGACGTCATAACTTATACAATAACGCGTAATAATGAACAGTAAAATAACGTTTTTTTCGTTGCATAAATGTGTGCGCAAGCGTTTAATGAAAATACTCGCGCAGTCACATGATTTTTGTGGTTCGTGAAATAGGCGGGGGGGATGGCGGTTTTGTGTCGAGCGGCCCTTGTGAAATGTTCACATTGTGGCATTTTAACGCCTGCCCAAAAGGTATATGGTGAAAAAAAAAGCAGCTCGTCCGCGCATGACACGCGTTTTGTCGGTGTGACGTTACGAGGAAGAAAGTAGGTATTTATGTGACGTTTGATGAGACCCGGAGAGGGAAAATTATTAGTGTGTGGCCAACGATTTAAAATTTAGTAGGAAATTCGAGGCAGACAGAGATAAAAATGGAGCCGAAAACTCTGAGCGCATTGTATGTAAATGCACCTGACGGTGAAATATCCGAGGCAATTAAAATTTCAGTGAACAGAGAACATGATCATAACGCATAACTCGAAGTTACCAAACAAACAGCGACTGTCGACGACTGCGAAAGCGCAAAGCGACCGATGGCTGTGTACTCACAACGTGTATACTCAAACGTATTTACAACCAACGAAAACGTGTTGGATTTAGAGTCCACGGATGGTTATAATTAGGGCTCGGATGTTTATGAAATTGCATATTTTTTTCTATTTATCCAATTTATTGCTAACCTGGATACAAATTTGATTCATGTTCTACTGAATAAAATAATACTATTTTTTTTTTGCATATTTTTGCATATTTAGTGGTTTTGTATTTTAAATGCATAATTTTGGATTTTAAGAATATAAATGCATATTTCAAGACAATTTAACGTAAAATATTAATAATGTTCCTTATTAGGTATTTTTATATCGTGCTTGTCTGGAATATTTATACGTTACAAAAATTTACTTTCCGATAACAGACGCAGCTACAAGTTTGATCAAATTAAAAAAACTATTGTATCACAGTGTAACGCTGATAATTTAAGAATGTAATAAAATGATAATATTAGTCACTAATAAATAATAAAAAATAATATAAATTAAAGTTAATAAAACGCTATGTAAATTTAAGAAATGTATTTTAAATTGTAGTAAAAAAAATAATATATAAAAATAACTACTGGGTAATAAAAATATAATATTTTTGTTTTATGAATCGTTATAAATTTTTTTGTGCATATTTTGGTGTTTTTATTGACTGAAAATGCATATTTTATCATTTTTAGCGCATATTTTGTTTGCATATTTCGTAATTTTTTAGTGCATAAATGCATGCATATTACAGTAGTTTTAAGTGCATAAACATCCGAGCCTTAGTTATAATATTTACTAACGAAAACGGGGGAGGGGACCTCTGAGTTTTACAGTTTCTATGCAAAACGTTATGTGCATTACGCGAGTACTCGGTTAGGTTAGGTAAAATTTGCGAGTGTGAAAAGTGTGAATCCGCGGCGTACAATAATGGGCGATAACGATCGTAAAACTTACCCGACGAGACGACGCGTGACGATTTTTCTTCGCGGACCGAAATTAGTGCTCTCGCCGCCACTGCGCCGAACTTTTCACAGTCACTGTCTCGTCACCGTTTGGCCTCGTTTTCGTTTTTGCTCAGATCGTGCAAGGCGAACCGCACGGCGTACGAAGCGTTCAGTTTGAAAAAAGTGTTCGACGTGGACGCCAGTTCGGATTACAACAAATGGCCGGGCGTGACGGACGCGCTGGACAGTCTGAAAACCAAAAGGGTTCGCGTCGAGTTGGACGTGAACAGGCAGCCGTCCACGACGGACGCGTTGAGACCGATTTCCGAATCGACAAACTTGGACTTTCAAAAGTTCCGGAGTCTCGTAAGATATTATTATTTTACTTGCATGCGTGAAATAAAGTACGATTGATTTATACGAAAAAAAGTTACGTTATCGTATCGTTTCGTTCCGAAATTCCCAACTATTATTACTACCGACCGTGTATTATATAGAAACGAGCGGTGTGCGTTTGTTTTTTTTTTTCGTTATTAATTCCAATATTTTTGTACGGTTAGTTTTAAACATTTTACAACTATATGACGGGTGTAGAATAAATATTATGACATTATGAACCGTACAGATTTTGACTTCTTCGTTGGACCACGGGCGGGTGACGTTGCTCCGCGATCAACTCAACGCGCTGGCCACACAGACCGCGACGTTCTCGAACGTGTTCAAATTCACATTGAAACACGTGGCGGCGAACATTTCGGATTTAATCGAGAACGTGATGAGCCCGATGGGACAAAAGAAAGTGAGAAATATTTCTAATCCGCGGGACACAATCAACAGACTAGTAAATAATTTAACCGCGCGCGTTACAGAACATGTTGCTCTATCATTTAACATTAATGGAAGTCGAAATGGAACCGCTGTCGGAATCTCTAAACCGCACCTGGGCAAACGCGTATACCAGAATCGAAAATTCCGATTTCGATCAAATACTGCGAAAGGTAAATAGAATAAATAATAAACGAACGCGTCTGAAATAATATCGGTGAAAATTGTACACGGCTACCGCCCGCGTGTGGTAAATTATATTTAATAAAAGTATTAAAAACAACAGTTTTATCCGACCCCAATATAGATTCATTGTTTTATATAATTTAAATACGTGTTGCGATAGGTATACTACGATTATACGTGTTTAAAAAAAAATAAATAGAAATTACCATCGTTAAAAAAAATTATTTCACGAATAGTTATTCCGTTGGTATTAAAATCAATCACAAATGTTCAAATTAGAATTATAAAATATGCGAACTTAAGTGTTTTTTTTATTTTTAGATTCTGAATGACACGAGTGATCTATTATTGTTTTTACCATAATGTGTTTTGTTTTTCGGTGTATGTCTACACGATAAGTACTCGAAAAAACGATCCGATTTTTAACTTCAATATTGATTTCTGATAGTAATTCGTATCGAATTGATTTACGATTTAAAGAGGTCATTTTTCGAATTTCACGACAGTTTAAAAATTGTATGAGAAAAACTGTGAAAAACAAAAAATTATCGATCGAAAAGACTTGAAATTTTTACCAAACACTCGTATGGCTATCATCTAGGAATTATGTCAATTTCAATCGGTTTTGATTTTTTTTTATATACTTTATAGACATTTTAAATTTTTTTTGTTATAAAATGTCGTGAATTTTCGTAAATAATATTATAACAATAGATTTAATATCGATTTTATACTAATATTTTACGAATTATAAAAATAAGCCTACTAATAGGTATAGACTGTAAATGTAAAAATAATCGGTACTATACTTACTTCCCGATGGATTACTGTTCGAGGTTCAATGTTTGTAGTGAAATCTCGTAGCAGCCCATTGTCGATCGGCACGTGAAACAAAGTGACGACGGATTCAAAAGTCACTCGATAGAAACGATATTAAATTCAATAAAAAAAAAAAAAAAAAAATTAAAAGTCACTGTTAAAAGTGTGATTTGTTGTCGACGACATAATATTGTCGATTATTACGGAGAAAAAAAGAAAATAATAACTGAAATATTTCGAGAGAAGAACCGTTGTCGACGTCAGACGACGACGTACTAAAAGCTTTGGCGAGCTGTCGTACTTTTGCGCGTCGCCCGAGCAATAGTGGTTTGGTTGCGCGGGCTGCTCGGCTGTCATTGGTCGGGTGGCGAAAGTTTGCCGGGCTTTCATTGGCCACGCGATCAGCTGACAAACGAAAATATTTCGCCGATTCCGATTTCACGCAAACACGCCTATTATTATGTAACAACATGATTATCATACTGTTGTTGTATCGTCGTCGACATTATTTCCATGATTACGTAATTGTTACATTTTAAGTAATTAAAAAATTATTCTATTATATTCTCATACGACGACTAACGAGGTTATGTAATATCTTGAATAATCGTTACATAACCGTATTGGTTTTACCCGTGATATGTGTGTGTGTGTGTGTGTGTTTTCAATGTTCGTTCACGTAATAAGTACTTACCCGACAAAAAAAAAATAGACCGATTTTCAACTCAAGTATCGGTTTCTGATGGAAAATTCTATTTATTTGGTACTTTTGAGAGGTAATTTTTAACAAATTTCCCAACAGTTTTGAAAATATATCGTTTTTTTGACAAAATAGACGATAATAACAGAATATTCTGTCATGTAGTAACACTGAAAAATAAAAAAAAAAAACAATGTAATTTACATAATATTATATACATGTAAATTGCTACACGATTGCTTCTTCTTTTTTTTTTTGGCAAAAGTTAGTTCAAATTTTCCAAAGACGTTTACTTCTAACACTTTATCGAACATATTTGGAAATAAAGCTGATCTTTCACTCAGAATCGTTCTTTCGAGAGCAATACTATGGTCAATATATGTAATTGGTCTCGAATTTAAAATATCCGTCGCCCTCTCATCCGACTTCCGTGTCTCACTCTTTCGTTATTATTGTTATGTTTTGGTCTTGTTATTGAATATTATAAAACTACTATTATTTTATAAATAAAGACCGTACGCCTCAGGATATGTTATTTTTCAAACGAATAACGTAATTGTTTTTAGTTGTTATTTTTTTTAATTTTAATTTTTTCAGAACATGGCTCAATACACAAACAGTATTAAATCATTACTAGATAAGTACAAGTCTCACGTGGCCGAAGCAGTAAAAACAGAAGCCACGTCGTGTAGACCCGTGTGGAATATCTATCGGATCGGAAGAGATTTAATTTGCAGACAAGCTTTGGACTCCTTGGTGAGTAACTGTGCGTGCGTATTCGATTGATTCGGCCGCGCTCGAGGAACACTCGCGAAGGGAGTACTACTGTATCCTTTCCGTTTTAATTTTCAGAATGGATTTTGGGTGATATGTTTTTTCATCGCCATGTCGATCACGGCCGCCATACCGGTCGTGAAGAATTTGAAAATATTTCACAAGTCTCCGCTGACGTCCATGTCTCTGTACACGATACCCCCGCCGCCTGCGATGGAACTCATGAGCACGAACAGTTAGTTCGAAAACCGTCCGAACGAATAATATATTATATATATATATCTCGTCCTAGATAGATAATCTCAAGACAAAACGAATAATAATTCACTAACGTCATATAGAAAACACATACACCGAAGAAGAAATAATGATTATAATATAATAATGTTATTTGTTTTGTTTTTCATTTTCACGCGATCTGCGTGTGTACTACCTATAAATACGTTTTGATTAAAGTTCGTAATGTTTTTAACGTTTTCGAGTACGTTTATCCGATGACGTATGACGCGCGCGAGAATTATTATTATTAATAACGCGATTCCGTTGCGCTTGTTAAAATCGAATCCGTGTTTCGCTCGTACCCGAATTTTTCGTCGAGTTAGATTTTCGTTCACCACCGGGATACACGATACAAACGAGTGTGGTTCTAAAGTTTGTACCATTACAGTATGGTGCACACACGGTGACGTGCAATTATTTTATCAAACTTTGGTGGGTATAATTATAATAACACCGAGAGAAAATTTAATGGTAATTTCGTCACATATGGTTTAGCGAGTTGTTCGTAGAATAAGATAATGCGTTAAGACGGCGCGCGCGGCGTGTGAAAATAGTTTATACGCGAGCGACGCGTTTAGTTTCAATATCATATTATATAGTGACACCGTATATTATCGCTCTTATATTATTGGTGTTGTACACGTGCACGTGCCGCGTGCCCGATATTAGATAGATTGGTATGTGTTTGGCATAAAACGCGGCGCGAGACGGAAAACGTGGAACGAATTTTTAGAGCCCATTGCTTTTTAAAACGCGCACCGAGAGACGTTTTGATGGAAGATAAAAACAATGTGAGTTATGGTGTACGGCGAAAGTGCACACGTTTGAACAGTGGAATATAACTGGAGATTTATAAATACGGTGTAATAAAGTTGACGTCGAGACGTTTAAAACTGTAGTAATTTTAAAAGCAACAATGAAACAACTCTCTCGGTATTTACATTTATTATATAACAAGATAGTAATTGTTCTTCCTTTGTGTGTGTGTGTGTGTAAGGTTTACAAGACCGCCGCCGTTACGATTGCCGAGAATCGCTGGAATATGGATAATCGTTTCCGAAGCAGACGAAAAATCGTATTTTGAATTTTTAATGAGTGTAACGTATTACGTGCGCTAAAAATGGAAACGAATCGGCTGCGAGTGAGATAATGTCGCGCCCGTGTCGTTATAAATAATTACAAAACGCTATAATCTGTGTATGGCGAATAATTTTAGAAACAAACGAATTTTAAATAAAATAAACATTAGACATCCGCGAAGACGACGATCAACCCTTAAGGGGGAGGGGTTAAGAGGGGTAAAAAGGGTAAAAAGTAGATTACGTAAATTCTCGGTCGGATTTTTTTGTAACTTAGCATCTGTAAAAACAAAAATAATGAAATTATTGTGTGGTTGACCCATTAAGAAAGGATTATAAGGATCTCTTACCTATAGCTATAGGTGTATGTTTTCGGTCGCAGGACACCTTACTCCATACTCTAATGCATCGAGTGTAAACTTCAATATTCGTACACTTCCAAAAATAAAAAAAAAATGCTCAATATAATGTGTGGTTCAAAGTTTTACTGAAAATCTATGTTTGATTGGAAGTACTTATAGAGAGAACGGTTTTCATTAATCCTCGGGAACGTTAGTCCCTGCATAAAACCTCTTCGTAATGAGTAAAAATACTATTAAGTATGTCCTTCTGGCTATGAAAAAATTGCCGGTCTCTAAAACTTCGTTGTAAATAATTTATAACCGCTACACACAAACCGGACGGACGGCGCGGACACTCGGCGGGGTCTTTACGCGGCGAACTGGTATAATCTCTTTGCCGTTACGTGGGACTAGGTTCGTCATTTTCATAATTTATCGTCGTTTTTCTTTTGGTCCGTTTCTTTCGTGATGGCCACTAATCTTCAAAATATTTTCGATTTTAAAAATAATGTTCACTTAAATGCGACATATTCGAATAACCTATTAAATTCTGTTTCCGTATGCGAAAACACGTGTTGATTTCCTTTTCTGTATGTGTACTCGTATTATATTTTTATTTTTTTCGTTAATCGTTCGTTTTGTTTTCGCATAAAAAAAGGACTTTTTCCTTTGGGGCTTCATTAAATCACACTAGTCTATGCGAACAAAACTCGACGGGCAAGTCTGTGAAAACGTGATTTGTCATCTTATGGACAGAGTCACTGCGTGTCACACTTAAACCTCAAGTCGTAGTGAAATAATAATAATATGTACCATTAATAATGTATTTCTTATAAAATAAAATTGATTTATAGCGAAATTAAAAACTGCGTTCTTTATGAATAACGAAAGTTCTAGAAATTAGTTCTAAATTCAAACAGTGGATAGACAAAAAAAAATTACCAGCATTAAAATGCTGTAGTATTAAGTTTTTGAACGCTTTCGGATACGTTACATTGTGCTTTTCGTGAAAAAAAATAAATATATTTTTTCATAAATCGGTCGGTTTTCATTGGGATGGTATGCGCGAATCAACGCGGTCAAACGAGGACGTATTACAGAAAATAAAAAAACTACCGCGTTATCTGACTGATTTATTAGCTTTTCTCCGAAATAAATCATTCACGCGCAACGATAATATCACGAACTCGTGACGTATAGAAAATCAAATCTTGATCGATCATTGTTTACACGTTCTGTTACTAAAATTGTTTACGTTTTCGTTCCGACTCGGTATCGTTCGTAGAATTATTACTCTTATCAAACGAGCGCGCGTTTTCCATTAAACGTTTTTCATATTGCACGAAACACTGCAATCTCGTATCGATTGCAGCGACTCCCTTATAAATAGCGCCGCCGACGACGACGACTACGACGGTTCACACACGTCGTAAATAAAAAACCGTACACGCAACGAGTAATTAAAAAATAAATAACGAGTCGAACGACGACGACGGCGATATATAATACTGAATTTCTGCGATAATATTGCGATCGTTATTATAGCGAACCGCATTTTCCCAACGTTCTAATAGACGGGAAAAAGAAAATAATAATATACGTTTGTGTATGTTATATTATATTTCTCGTCTTTGTTGTTGGCGGGCGGCCCCCCCGTATAGTAGGTATTGCAATTTTGCCGTCACGGTTATGGGAGACACGCACTATACGGGGGTCATTATATTACTAGGATTCTGAATAAATATATACGAGTATAATATGATGCGCCTATTTCTGTGCGCCTAAATAAGTTACAGACCATAAAGTTTCTCCTTAACAAGAGGAAACCGTGAACATTTGGCCGGCGGACAAGTACTATATATTAATAATATACATATAATATAAACAGAGGGTCCCGGGGACAGAACGCAGCGAAACGCGGCGCGCGAACACGGTTCGTAATAAGTTGTGTCACATTGTTCGGGTGTTTTTATGACGGCTGTTTTTGGCGTAAAAATTCCAAGTCGATGGTCAATATTATACGCGTTTTTCCGCGTGGAAATCTCCGCAGACCGCGCCGCCGCGCCGCCGTGTTATTGGACCGTTAAAACGCGTCCTAACTCGTACCTGCGCGTAATCTTGGTTTTTTCTCCATCTCCCCATCTGCCCCATCTCCCGCGCAACATGACACGTGTGTACCGTATTGTGTACGCACACGAGTCGGCAATGAGTCCATTTATTTTCCACAAAAAGCGCGTAGTTGACGCGAACGTTAGATACTCAACCAGGGGCGTAGCCAGATTTTCTCATTTAAAAAAATACCAATAATATTAAAAATAATATATCAGACACTTATACACGTTTTTACAACAGTATAATCTATCTATATAAATATAAAAATGGAGACAAAAAATTCGAAATTGCATCGGTTGAGAACGGCTGGGCCGATTTGGCTCAAATTTTTTTTAAATGATAGAGAATGTCGGGGAGCGGGTTTATAGCATAAATTATGGACCCAACTCCTGTGAGTTAGAGATTTAGAGACAAAAACTAAGTTACACCGGTGACGAGTTTGCTGTTATGAAGAAAAGAAGATTAGAATTTTTACTTTGAAAATATATTATAAATTAACAATAAGTATATTATTAGTCACGACTTTACGAGTACATAAATTAATATTTATAGTTGTATTTTGTAAAAATATCAGTATTTAGGTACTTGAATAAAAATTGCATCTTTTGAGACTATATGTGCCTATGCTTCTTTTTTGGTTCAATTTGTTTTAATTTTTAAGTAATTAATTATTCATTTATTGATAAGAATAATCATTGAAAACTTTGAAATTACGGTAGGCTAATAAAAAAAATCAGAAAAAGTCCCAATTACCGTCGGTGCGTAAAAGTTTTATAGTGGGCCTACCCAAAAAAAAAATCCTAGCTACGCCCCTGTACTCAACGCGAATCGAGAAAAATATCGGTTTTATACAAGATTATATTATTACTAGCCGACCTGTCACAGCTTCGCCCGTGATTGGTTCACGGCATGATGATGAATTGGCCACTTACCCAAAATTTAACTCTATTAGCATGCCCAATAAACCTTCATAAGAATAATCAAAAAGTAGGTAAAAAAACTAAGCACAAATTATGCTCGCAATAATAACTCTATCCCGCCGTGCCGCACAATATAGGTACAATTGTTTTTAATTTTTTATGAACTTTTATGAACTTTTTTACTGACAAAAGTGGTACTATAACCTTCAGCAGAGTGTCGGGTTTCAGCCGAAAAAAATTTCAGCCAAATCGGTCCAGTAGTTTTCTCGGTTAGCGCGGTCGAAGAAAAACCCTTACAATTTTATATATAGTATAGATTATAATTCTTTCTGTCAACACGTTTCCTGGTAGAAAAACCGCATTAACACCGCACATAATAATATGACATTTCGAAATTGGATATTTTTACGGTGGTTTCCCTAGGAAAAATGTGGAGGAATCGTTAAATTGTTTGGTTTTTTTTCCGACGATAATTTAATGTTTTAAATTGGAAAAAAACAGAATTTCATATTTTTCAAATCAACACGGTTTGTTTGTTTATTTGTTTTCAGTTCATCGAACGCAATAAATAATAATATGTTATTGTACATTTATAGTACCGTCGCGCATAAAAAAAAAAAATAAAACCTTTAATTAACTGTTTTCATTATATGTATATATAAAACAGAAAATGATAAATTAAACCCGTTCGCCTTTGTAAATGATTATAATAATTGGACCCAACCATACGATGATTCTTAGAATGCTATACTTCGATAAAGACTGGCCTATTTCAAATCCATGTGTCGAGGGAACATGATTGATAATATGATATCGGGAAGAAAATTAACTTGCGACTTGATTATAAAATAATAATTATTGGAAAAAAAATTAAATTCTAATCGTCGTGTCGAAGCTACTATAGGCGTAAATAAAATAAGAACAGACGAGGTACTGCAGGTGTGATTGATATCGGTGCGATCGATTTGAATTTGAAACCGATGTATGTCCAATGCTTTGGAATCGGAATTCCGAGCGTCGGAGGGCGAGTGGATCGGCCCGGAGGCTCTATTTCTAAATAGACGTCCGTTTTTATTGAAATTAGATTTTCCAACACTTGAAAAAAAAATGCCATTGACTTTCCGGAGAATTTTCGTAATTTATTGGATAGAAAATCATCTCGCGGTGATGCATTTCAAAGCCAGAGTAAGTAATGAAATCAAAAGTCTTATGCGTTTTAATGATAAAAATGCTGCGGGATTTTCTGATTTTATTGAATGTTGTCAAGATAAAAATCAAAAACGCTTGTACAAAAAAAAAAATTTCGATATTTTTCTATACACGAACGGCACTATACGTGAAACTTCGTTTCGGATTTTCAATCTCACGATTTATCTCATATAGGGATTAATAATTGTATCGTCGACGTTTTGTGACGGAAAAAAAACTACGAAAACTCGAAAGTTACAAATATTTATAAACAGCGCAAAAAAATTCGAAATACTTAACAAATTTTACCATCTCGAGATGATAATAATATATTGATATTCGGTGGAAATTTAATAGCCATTTAGTTATTATGTTTGTCTTTTTAGTTACAGTGAAAAAACAGAATTCGTTTTTTTTATCGAAACCCGCGTTCTCTGTAATTTCTTCGTCGGTTTTTCTCGATTATTTGGAAAACCGTTGAGAAAATCGAATTGATATCAACCCCTCCTCGCGATACCAACTAGACGTCGCGCGTCGTTTGCCACACACGTCGAGTCGAAAATCGAAATGCTAAAAATTAAAAAAAAACCAACTCTTCGACATCGTAATATTATCAATGGCCACAATTCAGGGACGTATATATGGGGGGGCCGATGGGGCCCGGGCCCCCCCCCCCGAAATGAAAAACAAAATTATTAAAACATTTTATTTTGGACATGAATAATAACTAGGGCCCGGATTTAAATGCACTTAAAACCATACACATATGCTCTAATAAATAGCCAAAAATGCCTTTAAAAAATGCATTTTACCACAAAAATGACCTTAAAAATGCCCTTATAAAATACAATTTACCACAAAAATGACCTTAAAAATGCCATATATTTTTTTTATACAAATTATAATTTATAAATGAGACATAATAATTATTTTTACATAATTATTTTATTAAAAAAAAAAACTGAAAATTTGAAATATTGACTAAATAAAACCCGATAAACCTTCTTAAATATCAAGAAAATAATTTATCTTAAGATAATTTTTTGAATAGTCCAAGTTTTATATCTATATTGAATAAATATGCATTAAAAACCAACAAAATGACCCAATAATGCTAAAAATGCTCTAAAAATGAAAAAACGTCGAAATATGCAAAAAAATGCAAAATAAAATTTGTAGCTTTCAAACCCTCGTTACATGAAACGAATTATGTACTTAGAAAGCATTGTGTATGATCAACCAAAAAAATATGCA